>CM046832.1:33905244-34202744 GCA_025618425.1 Heliocidaris tuberculata
AGTGCGCATTAAGGACCTGCGTTTGATTTTTAGGAGTTGCGATTAAACGCAAGTTTTGAGCAACGGGCCCCAGTTCTGTTAAAGCCAAACTCGACGCGGTATAAACCACCTCAAAATAACCACTACGGCAACAAAATCCTACAGAATAAGAGCTTGTTGTTTTTCTGAAAACTTGCTTGTATCTTTGTACGTTCTGAAACAGAACTCTTTATGTATACAATTAATGTTATTGTCATGGGCATGGGTATTCCTAGGCCTAATAATAAATCCTCAGTTAATACGCAAGTTATTTTATCGAAATATTTCTTTTCAGCACCTGGAGGGGGAGGGGGTTGGGACTTTGATATATAATGGATCCAATATCTTTAATTATTTATTTGCTTCTACACTCTTAAGCAGCATTCCTTCCATGATTTCAATCTCCCATTCAAGCACCATACGGTATTTTCAAACGAATTTCTTCTTATCTTAATCATCGCGGTTAGCTCATTCAAATTCACATGCGATGTCCGTTTTCTCCGTTCATAAAGCATATTAATGACAAATGCTCTATACATAATTATATTTAGCAATATTTCATGAAAATATAAGAGCTTGTTTATTACCAGTAAAGCTTTCAACGATTGTTCCTCTAAAGCCGACATCCACCACGCTTTCAATAATTAATTTTCATGCTCGTCTGAAGCATTTGCACTTTAATACTGTACTTGCTATTCTTTCCTGGGCTCAATGCGACTGTGACACCTTTCCATTAACCTTTTCCATAAATACCAATTAGAAACAAAACAATCCATCAAAAAAACAACCAAAAAAAAAAGGAAGAAGAAGAAGAAAAAAGAAAAAGGGAACCCAAGTGCGATATTTTCTATCTCTCTAATTGGTGGGGAGAAAGCAAAATTAATAAATAATCATTATAATCAATAAACACTTCTTTTAAAAAAAATATTGGGATGATGCTCTTTGTTTGACAGGATTCTATTTCAGTTTGTTATTGAATCAATAACATTTAGCAAGGCAGTCTGAAGAATCATAATAATAATGATAATAATAATAATATAGTAGCAATTTATATAGAGCCTTTTTCAGTGGATACAAAGCGCTTTGAGATGTCTTCCCTGGGTCGGCGATGGAGCTAAAATGTATACAAGTTACCATAAAGGCAGTGACAGTGTGAGTTCAGTGAGTTCTTGGGGGTTCTATCTATTTTAAAATCAACATTTTAAAAAGTAACTAGGAAAAAATATGAATGAGTATATTATAAAAAGATGCCATGATCGGTTTCTCATATCAATTGGGAATGGTGATTTTGTTTAATATATAACAAGACATCTTAGGAATGCAAAACCAGTCTAAGGAAAAGTCTTTATGAAGTTATGCTTTTTTCTTTAGATTTTGTGGATTTAACAATGAACACATTTGGAACGGAACACAAATTAGCGAGTTACGGAAACAATATTTCTTGCAAACTGATGTATTATTACACAAGTTTCAGTTTTTGCTTTCAAGTGATTAAAAGAGGTTTTATGTATCTTCACAATGAAAATACTGTTTGCCATATTCATAAGAAGTTCTGCTTTGTGTTGTTTGTGCGTTAGTGTGTGTGGGCATGCTTACACCCCCCCCCTTTATGTTTTTCTCAATTTAGTCTTTACTTATATATATACCTGAATTATACTGCTTCTTCCAACTGACTCTCTCTCTTATTTTGTATAAATAAGCCTTCTCTAAAATGTACATTTGTTTGTTTTCCATCTCTGTTATGCTACATGAATATTACATCTTGCCACTTTATTTCATTCAACCCCCCCCCCCCTCTCTCTCTCTCTCTCTCTCTCTCTCTCTCTCTCTCTCTCTCTCTCGTTTGCTTTTCATCCTGCTCTCTCTCTCTCTATCTCCCTCTCTTCTTTAAAACATGTCTTATCTTATTCACTTAAATTCGTTGTTTTAATCCCGGGAGCGTCTCGTGAAACCGTCTTAAGTACAAGTTCGTCGACATCCCACAGGAACGCTTTTATTAATTTAACACACGTTTCAGTGAGATGTCGGAGAAATTGTATGACGGTTTCGTGAAACGATGCCCTGGGTTCGTTGGTAGACACTTAAAATCTTCAAAGTTGAAAACGAGTATGCAGACGCGGGAAGACCCTGTTCCAAAATCTACACTCGCGGTATTTTACAAACGCGTCGTCTGTCATAGCGGGCGACAGGTTCTTCGAGAGCCCTGTAGTGATTGAGTCATAGAGCGGCCAGTCTGGGAGGCCAGTCTGGTTTGGGTCTCTGTATGGAATGACGATGATGATAATGTTGATCATTTAAAAAGAAACCAACAACAACAAACAAAAAGCAAAAAATAACAATAAGTCAAGAATCTAATGATACTTAATCACACGCAATACATCCAGTACTAGAAGGCCTGTATCCAGTAATATAGGGAGAACATTTACACCTAGTATCTCCACTCTACTTCGAGGATACCAATAATTCCTGTACAATAATGAGTTTCAATATACTACAAGATGCATCCACTTGATGTGTCAATGCGTTTGATAAACTTTCAAACCCATTAGAATGATTTATCTGACCAAGGAGTTATCACAGAACAATAATAACTCCATGATCTGACAGACCACTAAAATCATTTGAAAAGTAATTTACGGTGATTTCAATCATCACTGAATTGTTTTTTTTTTTAAATAAACATTTTCAGAACATGTTGCGTTTTTTAAAAGAGAGGTGTGAAACATTATTTTTACCCAGTAGATACAAAGTTGGTCCAATACTGGATGATACGTGACGTCATATCAACTTCTTCTGGGGTAAGGGTCCAGTTGAGATGTGGTAAGAAGTGTGCCCCGAAGACAAAGAGAAGATTCTCACCGTGGTTCACGCGCGTCCATGTTAAAGGACGCCAGAAAGATTCACTGGGTCTGGAATTAACAAGATGAGAAGAACATTGGGCTTTGTTCAAATTCCTTGATGACGAAAGGCATGTCTATCGAAAATGTCGAGTGGATCTACGATAAATGCTCAGCAGGGCGTCGCTAATTTTGGAAGGGGCGTGACAACCCATTTGAAATTTCCTTCGGCAAAATACAGATTTTCAAGCTTTGTCGGCAAATCTGTAATATTGAAGACTATACTCTTTTGCTCGTTAGTTATTGCTTACCTCAGTCGGTAAGTGTTTTTTTTTAACGATTACCATACAGTGAAACCTGTCTATAAGGACCGCTCAAGGGAGACAAGAAAAGCGGTCTTTATAAGCAGGTTCCTTTAATACATGTTCCAATGAGAAACAGTTTTCAAGGGAAACAGAAATTGTAGTCTTTATAGACAGGTGGTCTTTCTATACAGGTGGTCGCTAAAGCAGGTTTTGACTGTACTTCCTTTTACGTTTGTCTCAATCTGACAGCCTGGATAATTGGGTTAGATTCGTTTTACTTTGCTTGAAAGAAAATTTCGGCAAACTTATGGGCAAATTGCGACGCCCCTAAATATTTTGCACTAAGCATCAATATGCTGAAAAATAAGCCATTTGGACCGAAATTGAAATTGTGTGCTTTCCTATGCTGCAGATTTTTACCAACATTCCTCAAGAACACATCATTATATGTATCCACGTGAGAATATCAGTACGCAGTTCAGTATATTTACCTGTGAGTCATGTGATATCGATAAACTTTCAAACCAGCATTAGCAGCGAAATCAGCCACATCAACTGTGGGACAGAACATAGTCATGTCGCCTACAATGTCATTCAGGGTATCAAAGAAGTCCATCTTTTGACCATATCCAGTCTTGCAGGCATCCTTCTCACCAACTTCATCAATGTCTTGATTTTCGTCAACGTCGTTTTCATCGTGGACACCATAATTCTGATCAACGTCATGTCCGTGATAGCCGTCTGTAGTTCCTGCATCGCCATTATTGTTATAACAAATGCCTTCGTCGTGTGACAAATTTTGGACTGTTCGATCACTGTACATCCTTCTCTTATGAGAAGAAATGTATCTATGCTCATCAACACCGTAGACCAGTTCGATCAGGTCGAGAAGGACGGGATCATGCACGCTGATGGCGGCGGACAAGTATTCTCGCATCTGTCGATGAGTGACGGTAGGTGTCGAGGTCGCCTCCGGAAAGAGCTGCATCATCGACATCATCCCCTCGTCGGCGTTCGCGCCAATGATGATGCTGACGTTGTTGTACAAGCCCATTCCGCCGATGACATCAGGTGCATCGGGGATGGCTATGTGATCGACGACGGGGAGGAATGCGATGTCGGCCGGTTCTCCTGTTTCAATTAAAACCTACGAATATCAAATTGAACACACGGCTATCAAAATAGTTCTACAGGTTTTCCTGTTTCAAAACTTGAGTTATAAATAGCCAAGAAATTAATTAGAAACTGGGGGGGGGCGGGGGGAATGAGTAATTTTTAATAAAGTTAAACAGCTATACTCGACTAGTAAGCGAGTGCGAGTGAGATTTTTATTCAGAGCGGAATTCCTATATCTCATACAAAAGTCACGATGGATTTTTAAATATTTTTTGTATGGGATAATGACCGTCATGGCACATAGAGCATATGAAATATATCATTGTGGATGAGTGCAGGTGACTTGTCCTCTTCTACAATTACGGCAATGCCATTTCTTATATGACTATGTTAATCATTTCATCATAAAGTAAATTATCAACAATACATTCATCATTGTTTGCCTCTCACTTCGGACAGTACTGTTGAATATCTATACCATTTCCGTTAACAGCAGCTCTTATAAACTTATCCTCCTATTATACCACATCTGAAATGAGTTGACGAGAAAGAAAAAAATGACACGCTAATTGAGAGATGTAATCAATAGGACTTACTTGTTGCTGCTTAGCAACGATGTCATCAGCGGGAACCTGCCCTAGGCATTGTCTCAGTTGTGCAGATGAAGAAATCTCGCCACACCCCATGATTCGACCCAGAGTCAGAGACCTGTTTCGTGCTGTTGCTAGGTCAGGTGATCTTGCCCAAGATGATGTCGCTGTCCCACTCTGTTTTACGAGAGAATAAGTTACAACATTCTATTTTAATTACTTTATTATGTTTTAGCCGTTATCTGTTACTTGCATGATAATCCTCCAGCACTGTTTGTAAAGACTGCGACATGATTAAAGAGGCTATAGTTCTCATGAGTCTTATATAAATGTTGAAAACAACATCCGAGACGTGTTTTTGATCAGAGTTATCAGCCTGTTACAGTAAGGTCTTCATAATCCATTCTGCAATTCGTGAGTTGTCATGAAGTTGACCTCCAATGGTCTTTCCCCAAAAGTGAGAAACAATTCAACTCATTCCGGTTTAAACAGGAAATCTTCATGAGGCTGCATATACTTCACCCATGTACAATGAACTCCCTAAATAGGAATCCTTTAAATTTCAATTCATTTTTATTGATAAATTCTTCATGAACCTCCCAAAGCATGTTTTTGTTTTGTTTTCATGGCGATGACTATACCATACCTACCTGCATAATTGCACGATGAAAGAGTCCAGACGACATTGGCGACATGAGATGAAGGTGAATACTTGTTGAACCCGCGCTATCACCAAAGAGTGTCACTCGCTCTGGATCGCCTCCGAATGCTACACGGAAAGACGAAAAAGAAGGAAAGAATCTTTTGACTGTAGTGGATCCAGAAGTCTCTGGCCAAGGGAGGGGGGAGGGGTACAAGTCACAGATAATTCTCTGACATACAAAAAACAAAAACAGAGGCAAAAAAGTTTGTCACATTTTCAGGTGTCGTTTTGGTCTAAGTTTACAGCGGGGGAGGGGTGAAATCGAGAGGGAAAGCTTTTTTGTACTTACTGTATGTACTTAAGATATGCCAGATTGGGTTTTGCTTGAGGAGGGGCTCATGAACGGTACGTGCCCCCTCCCCACTGAACCCGTCACTGATAGTGGTCTCTTAGATTGAAAAGAACATGAAGGATCAGGTTCTCTAAATATATTGTATTGATTTCAAGGCTAAATAAATTCAGTTACCAGCCTAATCAGGGGCGACACCAGAGTATTTGCTGGCGGGGAGGGGGGGGGGGGAGGGGACACAGGTCTCGCAAATCTCAAGTATTTTCTGAAGCGTCACGTGTCAGAATCTCTAACACGCAAAAATGACAATTTATATTATAATTCTTAGCATATCATAGGGGGAAATCGACCTCTGCAACTGTGACCCACTAACATGACTAATGCCGCCAGAGGCTACATCATTAGTCCATGTTTAACGGATTTCATATTGGAACACAAAAGGATTAGGATAGCACGATGATTTGATTATTAATGCACGTTTTGCCGACAATGCTTCGTTTGTTACTTGGTAGTATTGTTTGGTGAGAGATTTCAGTCTAGTCTATTCATATAATTTGAGTTGCATGGAATCCAAACTGCCCTAATTCTAGTTAAAGGGTTCAGATGTTTCATAATTCCAGAGATAATGATTGCATACCTTTAATTTATCTGCAATCGCATAAGTTTATACGCAACATGCCTGATAATGGATTATATTTGATATCATTACTCACCAGATATATATTTCTTGATCCATTTCAAGGCAGTTATTTGATCCAAAATACCTAAATTTGGCGGTATACTCTCATCTCCTGTTTTGAATGAGAAATTATGCATTATAATTCTTTCAAACCAGCATTGACTTTTGACATGAGAAATTTGATAAGAATAAATATTGACAGGGGGAATGATAACGAAAATGAGACGATATTCAAAATCTCTTCTTCTTTTTATACAAAGATACGCATAAAAACTGTATTATAATCAGTGGTATAGCGATTATCCAGCCATGTATGGAGCACTGGCATCATGGGGCGGGGGCGGGGGGGGGGGGGGGTATGTGGATGAAATGTGAATTAACAAGGACGATTATGGGAGTGTGGGATGGTGTTCTTTGGTCGTCTTCTCCCGCCCCTCGTAGCTACGCCATTGTATATAATCTTTTTTCTTTTCAAAAAAGCTTTGTGAAGTAGTCCGAATAAAACAAAAATATTTTCTAAAATATTCATTGAGTTGTACTTTTATATCTACATAAAGTTGAATCGACTTGATGTAATTTTTGCAATGATAAGATTTCACTTAGATAACAAACTGACATGAAATAGTAATTGAAAAATGCTTGGTGACTAAAATGATATACCTTACCTGTGGTTAGATACCCCAGAGCACCCAATCTATAGTTGATGGTCACCACGATGACGTCACCCAGACCCACCAATGGAAGGGGAGAGAGCATGGAGACAGTTCCGGCGCCATACATGAAACCACCGCCATGAATCCACACCATCACAGCTAGGGATTTGTCCCTCTAAAAGAGAAAAATATAGTAATTCATGAAAAACAGATATAATTGTATAGATGGAGAGAGAAAGCTGATCAATGCGATGAGAAAACGAATGGCGGGACTAGTGGAAATAATTATGATGTTTGCACCATCTCCACCCCTGGGTAATATGGAAACCGTGTTGAGCTATATATATGCCAATTACAATTACAATAGCTTCAGTTATCCTACCAGCATGTCCCCATTTCTCTCCTTAGTATGGAGGGGTCAAAATGTAAGTTTTCTAAATCTCTCGCCAAAGGATTTCAGTGTCGTGCCGAGGCTCGAACCAAGGACCTTCGCATCTCATGTGAAAAATTTCAAAGCACTCGACTACGACACCTAATCCTTAATCGAGCAATGTAAGATGTTTTTATCTGCTTGGTTATGAAAGAAAATGTTTTGGTCAAGATGAAAGGCATGTAACAGTATAAGTCAATAAGGAAATCGAACCTACCTGTGGTAGAGGTACAAAGACATCAAGGAAGAGACAATCCTCGTTAGTCCCAGACTCAGTATTGTACACTGGATGGGGTCCTTGCGGACAGCTAGGACCATCCGAGGTCCCGTCTACTTCCAAGTCCAGGTCCTGTAATTCCGATGGAGCAAAACGCCGCGACCCGATGGGAGCCTTTGCATACTGTAACCGGCTGTAAGACGCCACTTGACGCTTGATACCAAAGTCAGCGGCGCCGAAGATGGAACAAGACCCCCGAATGGAGCTAAGACCAGCTTGAATCATCGGAGCTTTGCAGTTTTCATTGCCTGCAACTGATGGAAACATGTGTAGCCCATTCAGAAATTGAATTAAGAGCGAGAAAACTAAAGTTTTGCATGAAATCAAGAACGCCATATTGCCGTGGAAGTAACGTTAATGCAGAACAAATAGAGCGAATAGTTGTGCACGTTGAAAGGGTCTATGTATTGTATGCTCGTGTCTCATTAAAAAAAATAGAGAAGGAACTTAACTACTTCTCTCTTGCCACCTTAATGATCATGCGCTTTTGATTTACCCATTTCATTGTTTTAATTATTTAAGCACAAATTTTGACATGAACAGAGTTAAACTCGGCAGGTTATACTGGTACCCGTATCTGTTTAATCTTCTAGCCAGGATAGTATAGATATTGTCCTGTTTGTGATGTATATTATACTCAACCAAAAAAGTAGGTCCCCCTGAAACTTTTTATAATAACTCGAGAGAGTCGAGAAATATTTAATGAAGTTTGTTCAATCACAAAGCAAAGTATGGAGAATTTCTTATCTAAAATTCTCAATCGATTTGTTAACAATAATCGTGTTTTCATAATGGAACTATATAGTTTTTATAGCAGAAAAAAAAGGTTGCACTTTCGGTTTCATCACATAATGCAGGGTTTACATGTGTATGCTCTTTTCAATTCTTTTCATCTTTTGTTCATGCATGTAAAGACGGATAATTTGCGATTCAAACGCATGAAACTGAACGAAAAGATCACGATTTTTCTATCCAGTTTTATGAATTTGAATGAAGTTAGTTATTCGCCTGTACATGAACAAAAGAAGTAAATAGAGAGTACACAATGTACAATCTGCATTTCATTAGGAAACGCAAAGTGCATTTTTTTTCCTCGTACTGACTGCAATCAAAACCATAATGTCATATTGATAATGTAATGAAGTTTACAAATCAGTCAAAGTGCGGGTAAGGAATTTTGCAGTTTGATTTGTGAATGAAAGAATTTCTTCAAATATTTCTCGAGTTATTGTCATTGTTCAAAACTCACCTGCCCCCGACAACGGAATTGTGGTCCGTGGTCTAGTAGTTTAGGCATTGGCGGACCCAGGTTCGATTCCGAGCGGGGTAATCTTTTGAACCTTTGCAAAAATTTCAAAAAGGGAGGAGAACTCGAGGGAACTTTGCTATACGTAACCATTATTCTCTCATTTTCATTTCTCACAATGGTATTTATTTCAAGGAGAGTTGCCAAAGCTGTTGTATATGTCATGATATTTTCAAATGTTTTCAAATATTTTCAAATATTTTCAAATATTTTCAATTTTCAATTTGTGTTGTGTGTGTGTGTGTGTGAGAGAGAGAGAGAGAGAGAGAAATGAAAATGAGAGAATAATATACACACACACATATATATATATATATATATATATATATATATATATATATATATATTCCTTTGATAGCCTTTGTAAAAAGACAAAGTGTAAAATAGCACTGGAGTTCCTATTGATCATCATAGAAGATATAAATCGGGGGGGGGGGGGATAATAATCATTACATCAACAATAAAGTTTTCATATGCCTTATCTTTATACTGCATGCAATTAATGGTCCTTATAATTATGAGATATATTTAAAATACACTCTGTAACTCATAAATAAAATAATATTCCACTTGAAGAGTCATAAAGCCATGCGTGGCCGATTAGAGATTGTAAATAAACACCATTCTACTTAAAGATCTGATTGATTTGTGTTTGGTGAGTGAAAACGGAATAAATGAACCAGAAACGTTTGTATTATAATGTAGTCGATTATTATCTCTTTATGTCAGTTTGCAGGATATACCTACATGAATACTGAGTAAAATATTACAAATAAGTTTAGATATCAAATCGATTATTCATCAAATATAGGCCTACGTTGCTATTTATAGGAGTGGATCTTGTAGCAAGTATAACATTTGGTTTTTACAAAAATCATTCCGTTCAGACACGAAAAATGTTTTTGAGGTCAAATGAAATTAAACTTGAAATTAATGTTGCAAAATTAGCTGGTATCAGTAAGCTTATTATTATGACTGATATTTACTCCTAGGCCCTATCATCATTAGCGGCCAGTGAGCACTGATGCAAGCCAATATGAATTATTTCACTCGTACTATTAAAAGAGTATTTCAGGTGAGGTATATAGTGGAAGAAGACTAATAAAAATTTGTATGCAATAGCAAATTCAACTCCGGTGGTGTCGCTTCATATTCAAAGGTGTAACACAAGATCGTTA
This sequence comes from Heliocidaris tuberculata, assembly GCA_025618425.1. Lineage (NCBI taxonomy): Eukaryota > Metazoa > Echinodermata > Echinoidea > Camarodonta > Echinometridae > Heliocidaris > Heliocidaris tuberculata. Next base: position 33,915,626 of record CM046832.1, read on the forward strand.
GCGGAGACAAAAAATGACTCCCTATTTCGCCTACTTTCGAGAACATTTTGAAGAAAAAAATATGACCCCTTTGCTGGGTAAAAACAATTACAAAATGAGCTCTAGATATAATCCTATTTTGGACTCATCGAGTACACATTCACAAAAAGTACCCCAGTTTCGCAAAAAAAAAAACCTAAAGAAAACAAACAAAAACAACCCCCTGGTTTTAGTTATCGTTTTCATGAAGCCGACCGTACCAACTGTGGAGTTCTTATACTGCTTTCATGAATGCGATCAAACGTCCATGTTTTGAAAGTCGATTACAAGAATGAATTGCACACTCTGAAGGATTAGTAGAGCCTAATGATAATAGGTATTGGTCGTGGTCATTGATTCTATGAAATATGTTTTGTTTTATTGATATTCATCTTACTCAATATGTGGTCTAGGACCAGGGGCGTCGCTAGAGGAGGGGGGTGTGGTGTTGGGGGTGTCACACCCCCATCCAAAATTGCTGTCGGCAAATGCGCCACCTCTGTCGGCAAAAAAAAAAAAAGAAGGGGAAAGGGAGAGGGAAAGGGAAAGAGAAAAGGAAAAGGAGAAAAGATAAAGGAGAAGGAAAAAAGAAAAAAAGGGAAAGGAACGGAAAACAAAATCAGAAAGAAAAGGAAAGGAAAAGGGAAGGAAAGAAAAAGAAGTAAAAACTGGCCATTTTTTCTCGCTCGCTTCGCTCGCTCTTAAAAACACTGGAAAGTTAATATTCGGGCAATAGGTGTCCCCCTTCGGCAATGGGCTACAGTCTTCCCCCCTCCCTCCCCCCCCCCCCCCCCCAGGATTTTCAAAGTTCAAATATTCGAGCAAACACTTAATATTCAGGCAGCGAGGTGCCAGAATAGGTTCCCGGATAATTATGTAATTTATGAATGTAACTTTTGTATATTTTCACTACGAAAAGTTTTAAAAATATTGTGCTCGCTCGCAAAAATTTAGATGTTGAAAAGTTGATATTGGGGCAAAAGGTGTCAGCCCCCCCCCCCCCCTCCCCCCTGCAAAAATAGGCTCGTATGATGAAGACCTCTACATCTGCGATTTTCTTTTATTATTATTTGTTTGGGGGGTTAGATTAGGGTGCAGAAAATTTGAGTGTCAGACACTAAAAATTTGTCGGCGAATTTGGGTGTCACCCCCCCCCCCCATTCAAAATGTTCTAGCGACGCCCCTGTCTAGGACCAAATCGACAACCAGTTCTACCCGGTCAATTAGCTTTGGAAGTTAAAAGAGGAGAAAAAGGAGGGGGAGCGATTGAGGAAGATTCAGTGTAAGACGGAAAACACATCTTCTGGTGCAAATGTGTCTATTATCAATAATTTTTTTTATTTCATTATCAACGCGATTTAAACAGACCTACAAGCCTTTAGCTTAGACTCTTTTTGCTTCCTTTCAAACACTTCAGATCTTCCACAAATAGCATCCTCAATCCTTACCGGAATGGCATCCGAGATGATGATGTCGTGTAAATTCATCTTTCAGTTACTAGACAACATTTGACATCGTTTTCCTTCCTTTTTTGAAAAGCCAGGAGAAACTTCCTCCGTCCATTCCAGAGTGGCATTCATGACGATGATCGTTTCGATAATGCTTTGCTGCCTCTGCTGCTGCCTTTGCTTCCCTGGCCGTCATGTCTCAGTTCGACAACGAAGCCAACTACGATATGTATCCAGGCGGTAATCGCCAAGTTGCTGAAAACGGTGAGTTACATTGTTTTTTTATTTTAATGAAAGACCCCTGCCCTCTAAAAAAAAAGGGGGGATAGAAAGGGAAGAAAATATCCCTGACTTTACATTTTCCAGCAATCATCTGACCTATTTCCGCAGATGGGTAGACATGGTACTGATGGTAGATAATATAACTTCACTGGGGAAGCTTGCGCCTTTGAATGTTTTTAACATAATGACGCCATTTAAATGCTGTGACCCATCATCACCATCATCATCACTGTTCAGAAGATCGGACGAACAAGATTTTGAGTCAAAGTGGAGGATGTTTCCCCTATCCTGAAATATATACTTGACGGGTTATTTTTCAAAACTTGATATCATTTTGATATGAAATAGTTCGTCAACGCTTGATTATTTGATCATGATTAACATTGAAAACCTTAAAATTGTAAACTCTTGCATTTCAAGCTAACTGAATTCATTAAAACCATACACCTCCACTAAACAGCGGAGTTTATTATCTGATCTTGAATTGTAAACACAAAATTAATATTGAACATTGTCCTGGAACCCGGTGTGCTGGGGGTTTTGGATAACCCGCTGAAAAGTTAGGGTTGCTGAAGGAGATGCTTGGGGTGCTGTCATCAATTTTTTCTTTTGCTTGTCAGAGATTCTGGGAGAGAGAAGGCTCCCCCCAAAATGTGGTGACCTTTTTCTTCTTTTTTTTTCCTTTTTGCTTTTCAGGGATTTTTCGATAGAGGGAGACACTCCAAAATGAGCAATGGCACTTTTTTTTTTATTATTATTTGTTGTTGTTGCTTTTCAGAAAATTTTCGGACTTGTTGGTTGGCATGACTTTGTGCCCTCAGCACCCCCAGTGCAAAAGTCTCACCTATGGTTCCGGATTTAATGAACACTGAAAATAGGGATCAGCAAATCGGATTTGATTTGATAACGGATATTAAAAATCAAAAGCATTTCGACAATTTGAAATTTTGAAACGGAAGAAATGAAATAATCACACCGCGTCCATGAGCGGCGATTTCTTGTCACGGCCGGGGGGACGCGTCTTGCCTTTATACCATTGGTTGCTGCGCAATCTTCAAAATTTCTGTGGGGACGCGTCCCCCCCCCCCCCCTCCCTGTCCCCGGCCCATGATCACGCCCCAGATTTTCAAAATTTTTCCCCAAATTACTGCACATGCTGATTTATATCAGTACTTATATTCGCACTATATCGGTAACATGTAATGTTGTATATTGTGAATGTCTGCCACACTATACTGGTCTGCCACGATGGAAGAGTAATTATTGTATTCCTTTGACTTTTCCTTTTCCTGATTTAGCCGAAGATCCATATTCTCCTGGAGAAGCCATAGGTGAAAAGAGGCTGTGTTTCCGAATGGGCATGCCTCCTCCCCTGCCCTGCTAAGAACCATGATGATCAGCACTCATCAAGTATAATGGAAGGACTCGACACGGAAACGGATATTGGTCATTGAATTTTTTTAAAAACGAAGAATGAAATATCTTTATTCCCGAAATTCGATCTCATAGTCCTTTGTCATTTTGGCATAAGTTTTAAATTCTGTGTTGAATTTTGGAAACATACAATTCTTAGAAAGATTCAATCTCATTAAAACCACCAAATTTTATTAAAGGGGAACTAACCCTTCATAGAATTTTGAGTAGAAAGTTGAGTAGAAGCGGAAAAATCGCAGAAGCAAAATGGTGAAATTTTTGAGGAAAATCGGACAAAGAATAAGAAACTTATTCATGTGTTACGGATGTTTGAAAGCTGAGATCACTAATATTGCGTGGAATCTCCTACTGACAATGCGGTCATTGTGTGTAACAGGGGCGGATCTATGATTTTGTATAAGGGGGGGGGGCACACAAATGCAGGATTGTCAATTTTGGGAAACTGCTTGGAGGGAGACCCGTATTTTTTTTTTTTTTTTTTTTTTTTGGTTGTCTCACCAGCCTTCCAAAAGTCGATCAGTGGGGAAGGGGGGGGGGGGGGTGCGACAAAAAAAAAATTAAAAATCGCCAGCCCTCCAAAATAAAGAAGGTTTCCCGTTCTAAAGGGGGGGGGCACAATGCATTGTTTTCTTTCAAGGGGGGGGGGGGCACGGTCTGGGATTGCCCCCTCCCCCTAAATCCGCCACTGGTGTGTAATGCCACAAGTGGAGAACTCTCCTATTTGCTGTGTACAATAACTATCAAAAAAGGTTGCCCTGTAATGACCTGAGAATGGTCAACGAAATCATTTCATGTTTTTCAGGTCTGATGTGTCCTTTATTATGCGGGGATGTGTGCACACACACACACACACACACACCCACACACACACACAAATAAATAAAAAATCGGATTTTTATCTTTGATGTTGTAATACATTATTTTCGCTAACCATATAGTAAACCCTATACCACATGATAGTTGTTATTGATAACAAGTTTTATGAAACGGAGCCCAGATTGTTTCTTATTTACTTCTTAGTTTGTGCCAATTGCGAGAAAATAAAATCCTCTCGGGACTGGTTTTCTCTCTCAATATGACAAACACAAATATCATGCAAATTGTCTCTACGGGATCATCCCAACGAAACCGACAGCCCACGAGACCGACAATGTCGGTCTGGTGAACCGTCAGAAAAGTTAGCAGAAAGGCTCGCAAGATAGACATGTCGGTCTCCTGCATTGGCTGTCGGTCTCGTCGGCTGTAGCCATCTCTATACCAGGCAACCGACATGGTAAATATCATACAATGAGTGTAATGTACTGTAAGAATAAATTTGTTCTGTCATAAACATTATCTTCTTTGATGCGTTTTCCATATAACATATTTCCTCATCCATATCAATCCCTTCATTTTAGGAAATGTTTGTTAGCTTAAGAAAAGATAGTATGGGACATATTGCAGGAAATATTTTGATAATAATGTTGAAAATCCCTCTGTTTAATTCTTCCGAAATCAATGATCGACAAAATCTCCTTATACGTTTTATGAAGGTTGAAAGAAGGTCAAATTCAGATTTTTATAAGTACTTTGGCAACGGAGGGCACCGCGGGAACTTGGTCAAGTCAGTGACGTGATGTTTTAAGAAATTACACATTGATCTATTTGACGTCTGTGTTTCTGTATATGACTCGAGTCTAGGAACAGGGAATATCCCTATAGCCTTGGCCTGTTTCAGTGGGTTCAACATTAACGATAACTTCCGTTGTGACTAAAAATCCAGGAAAATTAGCCTTTCGAGTTTCCATAGTATTGTTCAGGCAAATGTTATGAAAATAAGTGCTAAAAATGAAACAATTATGTTGAAGATTACTTCCGATATAACGGGGCAGCGTCTCGGGAAACTGGAAGGGGTATACCAAATATTTATATTTGGAAGGACGCGCGGGGGGGGGGGGGGAGAAAAGTAAACAATAAGAATTTTCAGTAAAAAAAACAACCGAAGATCGTCCATTTCGAGGCCTTGGGACTTGTGAAAATAATCATTTATCCCCATCCTCCATACTGTTGGATTCCCGCGGGAAAGTAAGCACCGTGAAGAAAATCGCCGATTTAGTTTTTTTTTCCTCCTACCCATCCCCTCCCCCGCCCGATCCTGGAGGGGCCATTCTTGATAAAATGTATATAAGGTAAAATTTTGCCCCGTCCCCTGATGAAGTAGTTACTATAACATTCCCCCCGCCCCCTCCTCCATTGACCGTCTTGTGATCGATACATAGGATCGATACAATGAGATCTGACGCTGTGGTGATGGGGGGGGGGGGGGGGGATGGACGACGGGAATGATCTTGACAGGCACGTCCTTACAGCTTCAGCTGGTCTTATTGCCCTGCTGGGTGGACATTCCTCAGATGCCATCAACCCATGTCTTCAGCTGGTCTGTTCATGGTCTGGTCTGTTGGAGGACATCGGATCAATCGCAATTCTATATTAGACAGGGCCCGCCCTGATCTTTACGAATATTTTACAAAAATATTTGCGATAATCTCCTTCAGGTTTTTGTTATTCTGATCATCTTGCAAGATGGTGCCTGTTAGCTAAATTCCTCCGAAGAACCATATGGCTAAAGTTACACAACTATATACATCTCTTCATCATCCTTTTCACAGTTGAAATAAGATATTTCTGTTCCCTTGCTTTCTGCGGACTTCCTCCATGAACTCTCTAGACTTCTAGTTGGATCTCTACGAATTGTCATTAGTTCCCCTCCCCAAATATTGAATAATGATAGAGGGCGTTTCTACTCCTCGGGAATGAGAAACGCATAAAGAATACTCACTTGCAGTGATTTACCTACAGCAACTTATATATATTATGTATACATGGGAGTGTGCATTTTATATTTCACTTCGAAAGACGTGCGCGATAAGTTCGCACTTATTCATGAACTTCCACTTGGCACAATAATATTTATTTGATCGTCATAGCATCTGGGCGGACTATCTGACAAGATAAGGTGGCTTTTGAGGACATTCTACTGGAATTTACATTGCAAGAGGTAAGGTACTCAATTTCCTATGGTTAATGATTATTGTTTTATCTAGTTATTAACTATTTCGTCTTTTTCGTGTTTTGAGCTGCCCATTACCCGCTATTCGTAAAATGGGCCAATGAGGCTCTGACTCTTTCCCCATCTCTCTCTCTCTCTCTCTCTCTTTTACTCTGTCTCTATGTGTGTGCGTGCGTGTGTTTGTGTTTTTTCTCTCTTTTTCTCTGCATGTCTATCTCTCTCTCCCTCTCTGTCTCACTCTCTCTCTCTCACCTTCTCTCTTCCTCTCTCCCACTCTCTTTCTCTCTCTCTCTCTCTATTTGCCATCATTTCTTTTTCTTTTTTTTTTTGTATTTCCTCATGGTTATACTTAATATTACTTATAAATTTATAAGGTACTAGTAACAAGTAACAACATGTTCACTCTATATTCCATGCACAACAATATATAATAGGGAGGTGTGAGTTGGTCTATAATGTTTAGGGAGTTGGTCTAGCGGTAATGTCTGCGGTCCCCTCTCTGTCTTGACCTACAAACTGGTTCTGCTCAGACCCAGGTTCGAAACTGAGTCACGTCTTTCGGATAGTGACGTCAAATGTCGGTTCGTCATAATTATGATACACGTCTGTAAAAACCCAATTATACACACACACACAAGCACGCACATCAATCATGTCAATTGAACCAAGGAAGATAGAATTACAATGTCACTGACACTGGCCTTACGTCGGATTGGAGATGGGCATGAGCGAAAGACAGAGAGAAAAAGAGAGAAAGAGAGAAAAAGAGAGAAAGAGAGAAAAAGAGGGAGAGATAGAGAGCTAAGGGGAAGGAGAAAGCAAGAGACAGAGCAAGAGGATGAACAAAGACAGACAGAGACAGAGAAAGAAATATATAGAGATGAAGAGTTTGACGAGGAACAACATATTGGGTGAATATATAGGGAAGGGAGTGTAGATAGATACAGAGATGATAGACAGAAAAAGATGACACGGACTGAAAGACAGATCGAAAGACGAAGGAGAAAGGTGAACAGGGAGAGACTTGGAATAGCAATAGAAGACATGTCATCGTTTGTACAAGTTGAAAAACAATTATGTCGTTGAAATGCACAATTTTTGGTGCGAATTTTATCACTTTTTTTTCCACATTTCTTGATGTTTTGTAGAATCCAGGTTACTCGACTCACACAAATAACTCTCAAAATCGATTTCTTCTATCAAAATTACCCAGAAAAGCTGTTTTGATTTATATATCTGCATGGTGTCTAATTCAGTAGATGCGCTAATTATGGAATTTCATCAAAAATCCCAGATGGCCGCCAAAATGGCCGATATTGAACCCCATGGAACACGATTTGGCAATGGGAAAATAAAAATTCCTTAGATACTTTAGGCATTACATAAAAAGTGGGTTCAAAAAACTATATCTTGATGGTGCGCAGGGATCCCCAATTCCAACTATATATAGACTATTATGATCTTGTCGCCGTAAATCATGTAGACTCTTTCAAAAGGAAATCTTTAATCCATATTGAAATACTGGGTCAGTATATACAAAGCCGTGAAAAGAGTTAGTTATCAATACCTCGTTTTATACCACCCTAAAAGATTTTCTGAAGAACTGAAGGGACTGCGGGACTACTAATTTTTCTAATTTTTACTGAACTGACTTATTCTGCTATATGTCAAAAGAATGTATCAGGAGTAGAAGAAGAAAAAGAAGTTGAAAAAGAAGAATAAGAAGAAGGAAACAAACTTTACCGTATTATTTTCAAACAAATAATAAGTCCATTCATTTTATGCACTTCAACACAAGTTATGAATGATTATGTATATGAACATGGTCAACAGTCAGAAATATGAGCTGAAATGAACGAATGAGATAGTAATAGAACGAAATGGACTGAATAGATAAAGAAAATGAAGGGATACAAGTAAACACTTCAGTAGAAAAATCATGAATGCATTATATCAAGGGCAAAATTAATCAGCAAAATGATGCCATGCGGAGAATTTATTTGTTTTATTGTATTCACATGAAAATGTTATCTTTTGTTGTTCTGTTTTTCATGGTTCTTTGTGTAATGCTGCATGGAGGAAAACAAATTTGCACACTTTTATGTGGACCACAGTAAATAAACTTATCAGTTATCAAACTATCCAATATAGTGAATTGTAGGTTTAGTTTTTCAGGGTTACACCATGTAATTCTTTTAAGGAATAAGAGCCCCGATGAGCTCTGAAGGGCTGGTGAGCTCTTAGCGGAGCTCACCAGCTCTTTTCAGGGCTCTTATTCCATGAAAGAATTACATGGTGTAACCCTGAAAAACTAAACCTACAATTCAGTTTCTCCACCATGAAAGTGTCGCTGATACTTCACTATATATATCCAATATAGGTTCAAAACAAAAATGTTTGCTGAGATTACTACTCTACTTCAGCTGATTTCTATATGCAATAAATTACCCCCGTTGATTAGTAATGCTATGTTATTATGTTCTCTTGAGAAAAAAAAATTGTATTATTTCTGACCAAGAAAATCATTCGATACACACAAAAAAACTAACAAAAATAAAATATTTCCGACTATTCTTACAAGCCCGGCAAGGTTCAAAACAAAAATGTTTGCCGAGATTACTTCAGCTGATTTATAATACCTATGTGTAATTACCCCTCGTTAATTTTTAAATGCTGTGTTCTTGTGTTCTCTTGAACAAAAAGATTGTTGTATTATTTCTGGCCAATAAATCATTGAATGCACACAAAAATTATATGATATAACTATTCATACAAGCCCGGCAAGATTAAAAACAAAAATGTTTGCAGAGATTACTCTACTTCAGCTGATTTATAATTCCTGTGTTACCCCCCCCCCCCCCCCCGCCACCCCCCTACCCCCATTCCGTTGATTATTAATGCTAATTAACGGGATGCTATGTTCTTATGTTATCTTGGGGAAAAAAGGAAGAAATTCTTGTATTATTTCTGACACAAAGTCATTCAATATAACAAAATCTAACAATAATTCAAGATTTCCTACTACTCATACAAGCCCCGCAAGAAGTGAAAAGTTTACTCGTGCGATATAGACGATTGAAGAGAGAGAGCACTCGGTGATGACATTGAATAAAGAGAACTTTTGTCGCTGATCAATGGGCCAGTGCGTGGTTTGTAAGTGATGTGCAGGCAAACCAATGATTTATGGGCAAACTATTGTGATGTCAAGAGACAAAATGAGTCATGACAATGGCGCATGAAATGCATATGTTTTAGGAGAATTATATTCAACCATGATATATTAAGGTTATAGTCATCTTAATTTTTTTACGAACTCAAAAATGGGTTTCTGGATATGCCGGATCCTTATTAAGCCTGCCTGTGTATAACGAAATTCATTCACTCAAAAGAACTTCGAATGGCACATAGTGAAAATTGTCAAAGAAATGTATTTTTTCAAGATCGACTATACAGAAATGATATGAGGACGTCGATACAAAAACAAACAAACAAACAACAACAACAAAAAATAAATTAATTAATTAATTTAAAAAATAACAAGAGGAACAATCGGGACAGCAAGGAAGACGAGAAGTGTCATTATCAGATAATCATGATGATCATGATAAAAGATATACAAAAGACTGAAAAAAATAATACTTACGACAAACATTACTACAGATGATTGCAGAATGCAAAATTCAATCGTTACGATACTACAATGACAGCTAATCCACAAAGGTTATGATCAGTCTCCATTATCATAAGCTTGTTTTTGCAAATTCCGTATCGTTGTTTGCTTTCAGTATTCGTTAATGTAAAAATAAAAAGAGAATATAGAAAGCAGGGGGAAAAAAAGAAGAAAAAAGTGAAAAAGATAAAGAAAGAAACAAACAAACAAACAAACAAACAACAACAACAACGTCAGAATATAAACCAAGAACCGGCCAGACACTCGGGCATTCCTTCCCTACTTCACACACACATGCAATTTACTTGTTGTTGTTGTTTTGGGGGGCTTGTTAGAGATTTTTTCGGAATTTCTGCCCCTTTTTGCTTCTTAAGAGATTTTTCAAAACAGTGCCCCCCCTTTTTTTTTGAATACAGGATCCTGGATCTAATAATAATAATAATAATTATAACATTTATATAGCGCTTTATACTGGTGTTTCTAAGCGCACAGTATTCTTGCTATTAATAGAGTAACCTGAATTATTATTCAATCAAATTGAATTAATATTCATATTTGAGGGGGAAAAAAAAAAAAAAAAAAAAAAAGGAAAATGATGTGCACCTCCATAAGTGTAGACCAACCCACAGCTGAGTGGAGAAAACTAAGCATTAAAAAGATGGGTTTTGAGTAAAGTCTTAAATTGTTCAAGGGAGTTGGCATTGTGGATATATGAGGGTAATCGATTCCAAAGGCATGGGGCAATAACAGAAAAGGCTCGATCACCATAATTGGTATTAGTTCGGGGTCCGCGGGTAAGCTGCAAGGTTGTTGAAGAACGAAGAGGTCGGAGAGAACTAGTGGAGCGAAGGGAGATGAGATCAGAAAGATATACAGGAGACAGGCCATTAATAATCTTATAGGTTATTAGAAGAATTTTGAAAATGATGCGCTGGCGTATTGGAAGCCAGTGCAATGAGCGAAGAATTGGTGTTATATGTTCACATTTTTTTGACAGGGTAACAAGCCTTGCAGCAGTATTCTGAATTCTTTGTAGTGGACGAAGATGGGATTGTGGGATTCCGGAAAAGGTAGAGTTGCAGTAATCAAGATGAGCAGATACAAAGGCATGGGTTAGTTTAGCAGCTGTGGGTTGGTCGAGTAGCTTCCTAATTTTTCCTATCTTGTGAATACCAAATGAAGCAGACCTGCAGACATTTTTGATGTGTTGTTGGAAAGTGAGATTCCTATCCACTGTGACCCCAAGGTCCCGTACCCAATCATTACACTTTAGAGTGCTGGTGTTTCTGTTATCTGAACCGAATAACATTGGAAATGATTCTGTTTTTCTGTGTTTTGAGAACAAGTGGATCATTTCTGATTTCGTTTCATTAAGACAAAGCTTATTATCATGCGACCAGGCTTTTATGTCCTGAAGACATCTGCGGAGCTTCAGTGCAGCATCATCCTTCCCAGTAGGCTTGAGAATGATGTAAATTTGTGTGTCATCTGCATACATTGCGTGGCGAATGTCCTGGTGAGAGTCAATACATCTTGACAGAGGGCTTGTGTACATTATGAAGAGTAGAGGGCCGACTACCGAACCTTGCGGAACGCCGCAGACCAATGGGAAAGGTGCCGATGTGGTGCCATCGATGATGACTTGTTGTCTTCGATTGTGTAGGTACGACCGGATCCAATCAAGAACAGTCCCAGAAATACCAAAGTCATTTTCCAGACGACGCAGCAACAATCCATGATCGATGGTATCGAAGGCAGCTGTGTAGTCAAAGAGAATAAGCACCGCCTCCTCGCCCCTGTCAATGGCCAGGAGAATATCGTTGAAGACTTTCACCAGGGCAGTCTCAGTGGAATGGTGATTCCGATAAGCCGACTGATGAACTGGAAGCATGCCGAAACCTTCAAGGTGATCCTTCAGCTGCGAAGTCACAACCTTTTCTAAAACCTTGCCAATGAAAGGCAGATTAGCAATGGGCCTGTAGTTGACAAGATTATTGTGATCAAGGCTCGGCTTTTTTAGAAGAGGAAGTAGAAGTGATGTTTTCATACCATCAGGGACACAACCAGATGACAAGGATAAATTGATAAACCTTGTGATGGTCGGAATTAGTTCGTCGAGACAGTCCTTTAGAAGCCATGTAGGAATCGGGTCAGAGTTGCAGTGTTTTGATGGCAGAGAACGGATGAGCTTCTGGATGTCTGAATCGTTGACGTGACAGAAGTCTGAGAAGCTATGTTGAGATGGAGTCGGAGAAGATGCAGTTGCTGGATCTGAAACTGATGAATTGAAGGAAGATATCACAGTTGATACCTTTTCGCTGAAGAATTCGGCAAACTGATTGGCGAGGTTCTGAGCCGAAGAGTGGTCTGGTAGGCTAGTAGACTGATCTGGCGATGAAAGTGACCGAACAATGCTGAATAGCTGTTTAGTGTCCGACTCTGCAATGAGGTTTCTGAAATACGAAGACTTGGCATTAACTATACACTCATAGTAGGACTCACATTCTCTGCGATACTGTTCCCTATCAGCACAAAGTCCAGACTTGATCATACGGCGTTCCGCCCGTCGCCTTCGCCTCTTTGCTTCCGAGATGTCATCGGTGAACCAAGGTGATTTTGGTCTAATCGTGACAGTTTTAACTTGAAGGGGGGCATGTCTATCAATCAGAGACCTTAGGCAGGTGTTATAATGATCAAAGGCCTCAGAAGGACATGTCAGTTCGGAAGGTGGGCGAAACATGGCCCTAATGTCATTCTGGAATGTGTCCAAGACGATGCTGCGGAATTTTCTGGTGGAAACTCTCTTCTTGGGGTTTCGCAGGGAAGGAAGCTTCATTGTAGCAACAATAGCAGAATGATCAGAGGGCAGTGAAGACAAAACATTAACATTAACTACATCTTTGGAGTCCCTAGTAAATAAAAGATCGAGAGTATGTCCTGCAAGGTGGGTGGGACTGCAGACATGCTGCTTAAACCCAAGGGATTCAACTGCATTCATAAATGACTTAGCAAAGTTATCATTACGATCATCAATGTGAACATTAAAATCACCTAAGAGTATGGGAAAGTGGTCACTTATAACGGCACCCTCAAGAAGAGTTACAAACTCCTCACGGAAAACACTGTTACTCAAAGATGGAGGATGATATATGCAGTACATCCTAACAACAGAAGATGAGGTAAGATTCAGTGTGATATCAAATAATTCAAAGGAAGAGAAATCTCCATTAGGATTTACAGAACAGCGGCTTGTGGATTTAAATAGAACAAAAATACCTCCACCCCTAGAAGACAAGCGGGGTTGATGAATAAAACGATAATTTGGCAAGCATGATTTCAAATCAGAAAGAATGAGACCATCCCTGTTTCTATCCCCAGAAAGCCAAGATTCCGTAATGACTAACACATCAAGATTTTTCTCCATAACAAGATCAATAACTGCATGTGTTTTATTGGTCAAGGATCGTGCATTCCAAAGACCAAGTCTAAGGCCAGAGGAAGGTGTGGGAGAGTATTGCGATCTGGGGACCTTGCGCCTTCGTCCGCGATGAGTTCGAGGTCGGCGACCGATGCCCAGATCGCACACTCTGCTCCACACCTGCTGAGGTAACAAAGAATGAGGCTGAATGTTCAGCTGACGTAAAGTATTTACATCGTAACAAATACGGCCTGGTGCATGATCAGTTGATAAAGAGCAATTAACATCAGGTTGAGAGTTACATGTATGATATCTATCATTCTGAGGGCCCGGGTTTGTCTGGATATCACCCCCCAGTAAAATACAAACTTGGAAACTAGCTGTGGCATTACCGTAATACAGAACATGTTTGCCACAATACTTCACATTAACTTTCTCAAAGTGTGTAGGCCTATTGAAACGCCATTTACTACCAACACAGGGTTGTTCACTATCACTGTTATTGTATACAGAGGCAACTAGTATGGTACAAAAGAACACTATCAGAAGTCTGAAACACTCCATTGTGACAGTGAAATTCTTTTAGGTGGTTAACACAAAAGACAAATGCAAAGTCACGGCTTACTCAAAAAACACAAAGGAATACTAAGAGCCACTCGAGCAGAGCATTCAATAGGTACTGTGTACAGAAAAGTGAATGCATATGGCAGCACATTAGAAATCAGGTACAGGCAAAAGGTAGGTACAATAAATCAAACATTAAATATATGATAATCTTACCACCTTACTTTCTTGAAAACGTCTACACGACTTCTTGACCAATAAGATATCACTAATCAACAATAAATCTTACAAATAAGCAAAAATAACAGTTGAAATCAAACAAAAATGTGGAGCCTAAAGTGAAAGTGGCTACCCCTATGGAGGCGCACAAAAAAAAAAAAAAAAATCTGCCCCTGATTATGTGTGTATATACCGTATTATGTTTTAATAGCATTTGCATACTCCCATCTCCTTCGTGTATATACAGTCCATTATTTCGCTTCTAAATATACAATTATCCTGGCCAATGTTTGTGCGTGATCTTTGTGTCAAGGAGCCTGCTTGAACAGAGGTTACATATCGTAATCAGTCGAGAGGAAAATTTTGTCTCCTTTTTGAAGTGCAAATACACACCTGAACACCCACCACATCATTTTGGAAGTAAATATTTGGAGAGTGCACGACAGTAAGTTTCTTCTCTGTAGATAATAGCCCAATCAAAACGTCCAGACAGCTCTCATGAATAGGACGATCGTGACCTAAACACGTCTCATAATTTACGTGACAGACCTATAAGATGGGACCCCTTTTTTGTTAATATAAAAAAGTAAAATCAGACTAGGGTAGTCCTCTGTAGGCCTTTGTTTAATTATTTCTTGTTGTGTATAGAGGAAATTCATTGTGATGCCATAATAAGAGAATGAAGATTGAAACAAGTCAAACAAAGCCTGACCAATGCCATTCTCACAGGATTCATTGAAAGAAAAAGAAAAAAAAATACTATAGGATCTTCAGTATTTTTACCAAGACCTTGCTTTAGTTATCGTGTGATACTTTCTGAAGGCAAATTTTACATTTTTTTTTTTACAATCTGCGAAATTTAGTCAGGACACTTGACGCTCTCAGAAAAGTCTAAGCCCCTTCCACATACATAAGGGTTGTGATGGCCCTCGGATGGGACTCGAAGCCTGGTTGCTTATGACTATATACACACATGACCCTTTGGTTGGGTGAAATGGTTAACATCATCCACTCTAAAAACTATCCAGTCAAATATGACTAGAATCTAGTCAGATTTGATTAGAACAACTATTCCCACGGGCACCTGCACTGTTCTAGTCAAAACTACCATCTTCGGGTTTGAAGTGAACAGAATCCTATAGTCAAAATGAGCAGAATCCTATATAGTCAGAATGACTAGAATCTGATTAAGAAAATGTGACCAGGCTCTCTTAAAATAATGACTAGACTTTTTTTTTAGAGTGATCCCCTTTGGATGGAGTTATACACATTGCATTATCCTTGAAATGTTTGAAAGAGGAATACGATGTCTGAGAACACGACCTTCATTGAAAATTAAGTTTTCTATAGACATTGATAGTCATCGCAATAATCACAGTAACAAAGAAGTACCGGTATTGTATTCATATTTTTGATGCAAATTCCCTCAAAGCGGTTTCCTTGAATTTCACTGTGCATGCTTTCGGGAAGTTTGGAGAAACTTTTAATCCCCAATGAAGTTTGAGCGAGTCTGTCATTATCATTATTAACAATGTATATCTTGAATGACTATAATTCAATTTAATTCCACGAACATCGGTGCCTGCGTGTATACATACGCTTGATGAAAACAAGAATCAAATCACACCAAATCAGATCAATTTATTGAAAAAAAATCTACATTGATGGACTATCATCTAAATAATATATAAGAAAGACAAAAAGAAGAATGAAAACAGCTACAAAAAAACGACTAATCAAAACAGAATGAAAAAACAAAACAAAACAAAACAAAACAAAACAAAACAAAACAACAAAAGACAGGAAAGTCCAGCAATATTTATAAAATCAAGAAATTTGCAGACGTACTATCAAAATTGATTGACAAAATGACAAACATGATGAATTACAACTCCAATACACCACTGCATGGCGTATCCAGACCGGGTCCGCTCGCTATTCATAAGGACCGCTATTCATAGAAAACCGCTACTCATTTAACACTCGTTATGAATAACGGTCCTTATGAATAGTTATGAATAGTGGTCCTTATGAATGGAGGTCCTTATGAATAGCGAGGTAATTAATTTTGTCTATGGTTTGCTCGCTATTTAGAAGGACCGCTAGTCATACAAAACCGCTATTCATTTAGTCACGCGTTATGGATAGCGGTCCTTATGAATTAGTGGTCCGTATGAATAGCGGTCCTTTATAGCGAGGGTACCCCATCCAGACATGGGGGCGGGATCCTCCACCATTAGGAGGGAGGGGTGGTCGGATTGTAGTGGGCGGATTGTAGGCCTACTGCATGCCGAAGAGACTCCACTGCAAATGTATAGGGGGAGGGGGTCACTATACGGAGGAGGAGGTGTACACCGGTTCCATTCTATGTGCTGGTTATACGACACTGCACCCACTATGCACCTTTAAAATAACATTGATCGTTGATAACATAACTGTCTTGTTGACTTTTTAAAAATTTGACGCCTATTTGAATCGACTAACAGCTCTCCAGCTGTCCTGCATGTTATCATGGTAATTGAGATTGCACTTTTTTGGAAACATTATTGGCTTTGACCTTCACGGAAGTATAAAAACGACACGTTTTTTTTTTCTTTATGTTTGTATAACTTTCTGCATGCCATTTCTTTCCACCGCTATGAATGTAATTTTAATTTTCCTTCTTCTTTCCTTTCTCTCTGTCTGTCTGCCTCTCTCTCTCTCTCTCTCTCTCTCTCTCTGTACCCCCTCTCTCTATATACTAACTTTGTTATTTACTTTCTACCCTTTCTTCACATCTTAGCTGCTGTCTCATTGTTTATGTATTTCTTACTTCTTTACTCACACCTCCTCTTCTCTAACTTATCACCTTTGTCTTTTTTTAAATTCATTATCACTTCCTGGCCCTCTCGCACTCCTGCCTGATATAAAAAATGATTGATCTGAAAACGAAAACGATAGAAAGAAAGAAAGAATGAATGAATGTCTTATGATTCAATAAATATTTACCATAAATAATTGCATGTCAGATGATAAATTCTAAAAAACGATGAATAATATTTCTAGCTCTACCTGTTCTTTTCTTTCTTTCAATGGGACCTGGTATGTATTATATATATATATATATATATATATATATATATTCTCTCAAATCTGCAAACTACCTTGCACTGGCGGTTCTATATAGAGACTGCTTCGGTGCGTAATTGCGGGGGGTTCGGGGGGCCTTCTGTTTGTGGATGATAGCCGGTCTATTATCTGCGGGCGGAGGGCCCCTGAACCTTTTGTAGGCGCGCACTGGAGCGGTTTCTGGATCCGCCACTGCTTTGGTCCTTATACATTTTCCTTTCATGATCAATATCCTGAGAAATTATGTTTAATTTTGTATATGTGCTGTATATAATGTTACTGTATTTTATGTTAATTTGCCCTGCATATTCTGTTTTCCAGATTTGTCCTGGGCGTTTTTTGTTTTTGTTTTTTTTTTGTTTTATGTTTTTTAATGTATTCTGTTATTCCTTTATTGATTTGAATGTTGAATAAAGTGATGAATTATAACTCTTGTACTCTTTGAAAGCGCCTATTCCGTACAACATTCCTCGGTTAAAGCACACGTATATTGTTTACGTGAATAAATGCACGTGTTGGGGTCGATGAAAATCTTGAATGCGGTGCAGCAAATCCCCCCTTTTCATCCCCTACAGCACTCCTTGGAAATAATCGGGCTGGGGGGGGGGGGGGGGGTGGAGGAGGCGTACCCTAGCTTCCAGGTCCATGAACGAGGGTATAGACCCTAAACTTTAAGATGTATACATTTCCAAACAGAATTTATTATCTTTTTATGAGGAATGTCAGATTCTCCCTCCCTGTTGCGACGCTTTGTGTAGATAAGTGGCTAATGTTTTATACATATTCTCTTTGACATTTTACAGATAATGGCTAAGACGTGCCTAGGGTTTCGGATCTTTGAGAGCGCAGAACATGGAGACACGGAGAAGCTCCACATTCTTGTGCGATCTCACTCTCAAGGTGAAGTTCATCAAGCGTTGAGATGGCGCAGGAAATGGCGAGCTCTTGCTTCATACCGTGACCCCGACGGCAGGAACGCCCTCTCCGTTGCTGCAGCAAACGGCCACACTGATGTCATCAAGGATCTCATAGGCTTCAACGCCCTCGAGATCGAATTAGCTGACTGCCTTGGAAGCGCACAAGCCGGCAATATTGTGGTTGGTTCCCTCTTTTATGCCTTCAAGAACGAACACTGTGAAACAGCCCGTGTTCTGATGGAAGCAGGCGCGGATCCTTCGAGGGATCTGTTACTCCACGCCCTGGTGCATTGGTCATCTATTCAATGCCGCAAGGTTAGTCCCTTCTTGGCGCTCCTGGAGGGCAAGATTGACTTCGATCAGAAGGACGAAGATGGTCAGACGGCCCTTATGATCGCATGCGTGCAAGGGAATCTTACCATGGCACAGCTTCTGCTTCAGCATGGCGCTGACCCGAATGTACAGGATCCGGATGGGAACACGGCTCTACACTTGATCCCGCCAATGAAGATCACTGAACTCGGAAAAATCTTGTGTGAACATGGAGCCCGGTTTATTCGAAACCAGGCTGGAGTTCTCCCTGCTGTATCAGCCAATGATGAGGAGTGAATATTCATGCTGTGAATAATATGAGGACAAAATAGCTTCTTGACAAACATTATGGCCCGTATTCATGATATTCTGAACTCCGGTTTAACTTGAACTCTAGTCTAAGTTAAACCAGAGCTTTAATCAAAACTGACTTAAACCGTAAGTCCCGTCTAAATTTCTGTACAAAGTTAAGCCATATTCTAGACTGGAGTTTAAGTTAAACCGGATTTCAGAATGTGATTTTCTAAAACTCTGCTTCAAAGGGCAGTTTTAGACTGGGTTTAAACCACACTTAGACCGCGGTTTAAGTTAAACCGGAGTTCAGAATACGGGCCTATGTGTCTCTAGTTGATATGGGAAGGACATGCCTTTCCTTTCCTTTCCCCTTTTTTGTATATGAAGGAACTTACGATTACTTTTTAATTGCAATATTGTATATAAATATCCTAATATACAACTGAAAGTTTACAGAGAATTATATGATAATACCTTTTGTTTGTTTTAAGTACAATGACAACGTTCATAATTCACTTATTGGAAACAATAATTCGTTACTAAAATTTTACTCTTCATCATGCAACATGAAATTGAAAATACTCGTGAATATTTTAGCTTTGCCTAAGGGAGATTTTTTTTTTTACTTCGTCATTTAAATTTCATCCTTCATTTTGTATCCCTGTGATAATATGTTTGCTACTACTATGTCACTTTTGTTTCTTGATATTTTCATTATGATGTGATTAATTTTGTACACCTTTGTAAAAACAAACAATATCAGCTTTAAGCTGCAGGACTTTTTTTTTTTTTTGGTTTTTTTTTTTGTTGTTGAAATAAACCATCACAATAATTATTCAGTTCAATTCAATCTATACCATATAAGTATGTCCCCCCCCCAAAAAAAAAAAAAAAAAAATTACAATCGGCATTTGGGTGTCGATTGCGAAAGAAATCAGGGGAGCGTTTCATCAAGCGTTTTGTCAGTGATTTTTACCGACAAATTTGCTCTCAGCCAATCAGATGCAAGAATTTCAGTAGCTTATAACAGTTGTCGGTAAAAATCACTGACAAAACACTTGATGAAACGCTCCCCAGTTTGCAAAATGAAAAATCATACTGCATTATGAAACTGTAACTACTTCTCTACCAGCAAATGAAGACCTTGTCCCAGTGCCGTACCCAGGATTTTTTTAAACAGTGTTAAAGGGGGATGTTTAAGATTATTCTTCATTTTCTCACAAGCAAAAAAATAAAAAATAAAAAAATTAAAAAAAAAGGTTATTATCAGCATTTTTAGGGTCTTTTGGGGTCTTTTTGCTCAAAAATTCTCTGACAAGCGAAAAAAAAAAAAAGGTCTTCACCATTTTGGGGGGTCTCTTCTTACTCCAAAATTCTCTGACAAGCAAAAAAAAAAAAAAAAAAAAAAAAAAAAAAAAATGGTTATCAGCATTTTGGGGTTCAAAACAAGCTTTTGTTTCATTTCTAAACACCTAAAATGCTGCTAAAGGGGGGGGGGGGTGTTTGAACACCTAAAACACCCAAAACATCCCCCCCCCCCCCTCAGTACGCCTATGCCTCTTCCGATTTGGTTGAATAGTCATGAAGAAATGTGGTTTTTTGTAAAGTATGTCATGGGTCCCTTTCTTCCATCTTTTTTCACTGTTCTTGACATCCACATAGAATTTTGTTCACAGTAGACAGGTTTACGAACACATTCAAATTTTATACCCCTTTATTTGCAACAACACTAACAAGAACAAGAACGATGATAACTATGATGATAAATGAAGCATTTCCATAACAATTATAGCAGATGAAAACAAAACAGTAATTTCCTTTTCAAACCGTTCAAAAGAAGTGTGGAATCGTTCATTGTGCTTTGTGAGCCCCCCCCCCCCCCTTCTCTCAAACTTTGATGGAATGAACTTATGACATACGTAACCAAATCGAACGGGTCCTCACTAACTGGTAGAGAAATAGTTATATTTCCATAATCCAGTATGACTTTTCATAATGCAAACCGATTTCTTTTGTAATCGATACTCAAATGCTGATCGAATTTCTTTTTCAGGACATACTTTACATTGGGTCCTACTAAAAGCCGCCAACAGCAGCCAACAGCAGCCAACTGTATACCAAGACACGGTAATCGATTTACCAAAAGCCGCCAAGAGCCGCCAAGAGTCCGATCTACTAAAAGCCGCCAACAACCATATCGATCATTTATTTTTTATAATTTTATTCTTTTGCTGATTTTAGGCCCTAAAATAACTTATTTTTTGCTGATTTCGTACCATAATATTCAGAATAGCCTTAGCAATATTTAAGGAGCGTTTTGGTTGTTTCTTGGCTGTTCCGGGATTTGTTTTCGGCTAGTTTTCAACTCTGCTGTTGGCGGCTGTTGGCTGCTGTTGGCTGCTGTTGGCTGCTGTTGGCTGCTTTTAGTAGGACCGCTTTAGATTAGAGCTTGACACCCCAGTTACGCCAACGTTCAACTCCAAACCTACCGATATCCTGGCCATGCATTCGGGGTAATGTAGTTTTTTTGTTCGGTCTATTCCCTATTGTCATTGATTGTCGGACTGGTATCGATCTCTTCGATGTGACTGAGTATAATCCTTCAAAATGTTCAGTTAACCCTTTCGAGACAACTGACCATATTTTGTGGTTTGACTAATAACTTTTGATTCAGAACTCTAAAAAATATACCAGATGCTTGAGTAGAAAGAGCAACAATTTCTGCACACACTATGTCCACTTTTGTTGCATGACCATATTGCATTTGATGCCAGGAATTTTAAAAACGAGAATAAGCTTAGAAATCCGTAAATTGACAACACATTGAGAGGTACAAAATCATTGTTTTTACATTAAAATTGGCATTTTTTTCAACTTTTCGACATATTTCTAACCATGTACATTGTTTTTAAAGACATTACAACTTATTAGAACCATGTAGCACTAAAAGAAAAATATTGCTGTTGCCAATTTGAAGAACAAAATGTGATCAATTTAGCCCTTAAATGATTCCTGTCATGAAAGGGTTAAAAAAGAAATCCAAGTCTAATATACCTGAGTCACACGTGGCCGTTCGTGGTAATTTAATATTTTGTTCGGTCTCTTGTCGGTCTTGTTGCTATATATGCGATATCATAAATGACTCCTCGGTTGATATTTTAAATATCAAAAAATTCAGCCGAGGTAAAAACAAAAGTTTTGTAATGTAAATCTTTATCACTGGAGACTCTTTCATATTGGATATTTAGATTCCTCTTGCAAAGCACGTAAAAACGTTAAAGAAATAATGATTTTTGATATAGCATTGATCAAACCTGAATCTCTAAAAGAATCCGTACATAATTTGGATTTGTATTAAAATGTGCTGTTGTTTATTATTCCTCCTTTTGCTATATATATGGTTTTTAGTTTTGAATTTCAGGTATTTCAATTATTCAACACATAGAATATCAATTTCTTAGTCTGACTCCATATAGGAAAATCAGCTTTCATGAGTTCTTCTGTATATTAAAAGCTAAATTCTTTTAATTGTTTATTATATTTCTTATGCTTTAATTGTGTAATTTTTTCCACAAAAAAAAATACCTTTCTTAAAAATAGTCATCGGTGGCAGTATCATAATCTTGACTGAGTTTATCGTTAATACACTTATCATCTTTATGGCTAGTCTTCTTCTTCTTTGTCCTCTTGATAGTATTATTATTATAATTATTATTAGGTGGTCTGTCATAGACAGATCACCTTTTAATTTCGTCAGAATTTTCTTTCTTTATTTCTTTATTTATTAGGTGGTATGTCGTAGACATATCACCTCTTAATTTCGTCAGAATTTTCTTTATTTTTTTTATCCTCAAAATTTTGTGCGCACGATATCTCAAAATTGACAAGATCAATTTCCGTGATTTTCATACCAGTTATAAAGCCCATAACGAAGATGTCACACGAAACTTTTCAAGGTCATCAGGTCATTGTGACGTCATCCAGGCGCCATTTTGTAAAATCACATTATTGATCATATCTTCATTACAAGTGATCAAAAATGAACTATATTCGGTACACATGAACTTCAGGTCAAGGGTCAACATCACATCTCATCAAAACGCGCGCGCACGTCATGACGCGCACGTACGCGCGCGTCAAAATTTAGAAATGCTCAAAATCACTTTTTGATCAAAGTAGAGTACGGTTCAGGTCATTTTAAGCATTTCAAAATTTTCTGTACGTACGCGTCCGCGCGCGCGTTTTGCGCGTGCGCAGCACGTACGGAAGGTAGAAATGCCGTTTTTTTTGCATGGTATCGATTTCTGATAAAATTCTTGACAATTTCCAATTAGTTTCAGTCATTCTTGACATCTAATAATGCCGCACACGTGCGTCAAACTTTAAAATCCGTGCGCGCGTCTATGGCGAAAATAACGTAAAAACGTGCAAAAACATGCCTCTACAAAATTAACTCTAGCTCTTTAAATAGTCCATAAACCCCCCAATTTTTTTTCATATTTGGGTAGAGGAGGAATCAGAGATATAATTTCATGGGTAATTTGAGCCTCAATTATATTGCAAAGTCATCAAAATGGCGTCTAAACTCAAAATTTCATTTTTTCAAAAATGACATCATCAAATTTATGCAAATTTGACTATAACTCCTTTAATATTGGTCATTTTTCGCCCAAATTTTAATATGATGTAGCTGAGACAATTCTCTACAAGATTAGTTTCCACGATTTTTCATTTTGACGAAGGCATCATGGCGTATTTTTGCGATTAAAGGAGGTATGTCAATTTTTCTCATTTTGCGTGTATTCTCTATGGGACATGACTTTTTCTCAAATCTTGATTCTACATTCCCGTCTTCTTTGAGCAGTATCTCTGTTATTTCTGCTCGATTTTCTCCCAAATTTGAGTATGTTATAGCTGAGACTGTTGAGCTTTTACAAGTGTGCCCTCCAATTTTTGATCAGATGTCGGGATCATGCCCATTTTTTAACTACAAAATGTCATTTGAGAATCCCGTTTTTCGTCTACGTGTTATGTCTATTGCAAAACTTTTGGTCTATTGGTAAAGTACTTGCCTCCCATCCCGCCGACCCAGGTTCGATTCCCGGTGGGTCCATTTTTTTTTTTTTTTTTTTTTTGCCTTTCATTTTACTATCTTTTTCGACTATTATAACATATACCATCACAGACAATGTCATAAACTGCCTAATTTTGCGTGTTATGTCTATTGGAAAGTAGTGTGCAGTAGTTTGTGTACAATCTGATTCCCTATCGTGTATTAAAGCTAAGGGGATAATCTCCCACATGTCCTGCAATATCAAATCGTCCAGTTCGGCTCAGTCACTTTTCTTCATATTTTCGTCAGTCATCAGTCCTAATAAGGTCAAGTTCCCACATCTTTTTCAAGGTCATCAGGTTATTGTGACGTCATGCAGGCGCCATTTTGTGAAAATCAACTTATGGTTATATCTTCATAACGAAATGTCAGTTCTCTTTCATATTTGGCATGGTTAAGGTCACTGTCATTTCAGTCAAGGTCAATTTGTTAAACGCGCGCGTACGCGTACGTCTGCGCGTCCGTGCGGGTGCAAAATTTAGAAATGATTCAAATCCTCCGAAATTCATTTTGCAGACGTTTTATGCCATTTCCAGCACTTTTAAAAAAATCGCCCATAAAATTGAACCTGAAGGGGCGCTATGCGACTTCGATTATCGTTGTTATTGTCATTATTGTGGCCATTATGATCATCATTATCAATATATCATTATCGTCATTGTCATCACTTATATGGCCATCTTATCATCATTGTCGTCAACATTATCATGATTATTATCTTGCAGAAATATTATCACGTCTGACAAAGCAATTTGCCACAGGGACAGACCACCTAATTCGTCTTCAGTGACGAATTAAATTTCTAGTTATTCTTTATTTTTATTTTTCTCCCACTTTCTTGTTTCCATGATATCTCAAGATCGTCCAAGTCAAATTTTTTCAAATTTTCGTCAGTTATCAGGCCATCATTGAGCAATCTCCCGCATCTTTTTCAAGGTCATCAGGTCATTGTGACGTCATCCAGGCGCCATTTTATGAAATCACATTATTGATCATATCTTCAAAACGAGCCATCAAAAATGAACCACATTTGGTACACATTAACTTCAGGTCAAGGGTCAACATCACATGACATCAAAACGCGCGCACGCGTCATGACGCGCACGTACGCGTGCGTCAAAATTTAGAAATGCTTAAAATCACTTTTTGATCAAAGTAGAGTATAGTTCAGGTCATTTTAAGCATTTCAAAATTTTGCGCGCGCACGCGTCCGCGCGCGCGTTTTGCGCGTGCGCAGCACGTACGGAAGGTAGAAATGCCGTTTTTTTTGCATGGTATCGATTTCTGATAAAATTCTTGACAATTTCCAATTAGTTTCAGTCATTCTTGACATCTAATAATGCCGCACGCGTGCGTCAAACTTTAAAATCCGTGCGCGCGTCTATGGCGAAAATAACGTAAAAACGTGCAAAAACATGCCTCTACAAAATTAACTCTAGCTCTTTAAATAGTATATAAACCCCCCAATTTTTTTTTCATATTTGGGTAGAGGAGGAATCATAGATATAATTTCATGGGTAATTTGAGCCTCAATTATATTGCAAAGTCATCAACATGGCGTCTAAACTCAAAATTTCATTTTTTCAAAAATGACGTCATCAAATTTATGCAAATTTGACTATAACTCCTTTAATATTGGTCATTTTTCGCCCAAATTTGGATATGATGTAGCTGAGACAATTCTCTACAAGATCAGTTATCACGATTTTTCATTTTGACAAAGGCATCATGGCGTATTTTTGCGAATAAAGGAGGTATGTCAATTTTTCTCATTTTGCGTGTATTCTCTATGGGACATGACTTTTTCTCAAATCTTGATTCTACATTCCCGTCTTCTTTGAGCAGTATCTTTGTAATTTCTGCTCGATTTTCTTCCAAATTTTAATATGTTATAGCTGAGACTATAAGCTTTCACAAATGTGCCCTCCAATTTTTGATCAGATGTCGGGATCATGCCCATTTTTTCACTACAAAATGTGATTTCAGAATCCCGTATTTCGTTTACGTGTTATCTCTATTGGAAATATTTTGGTCCATTGGTAAAGCACTTGCCTTCCATTCCGGCGACCCCCGGATCGATTCCCGGTGGGACCATTTTTTTTTTTTTTTTTTTTTTCACTTTTTTTTTTTTTTTTGGGGGGGGGGGGCTTTCATTTTACCATCTTCTTCGTCTATTATAACATAAACCATCACAAACAATGTAATAAACTGCCTAATTTTGCGTGTTTTGTCTATTGGAAAGTAGTGTGCAGTAGTTTGTGTACAATCTCATTCCCTGTCGTGTATTAAAGCTAAGGGGATAATCTCCCACATGTCCTGCAATATCAAATCGTCCAGTTCGTTATCCCGATTTCTCCAAATCGGCTCAGTCAATTTTCTTCATATTTTCGTCAGTCATCAGTCCTAATAAGGTCAAGTTCCCACATCTTTTTCAAGGTCATCAGGTTATTGTGACGTCATGCAGGCGCCATTTTGTGAAAATCAACTTATGGTCATATGTTCATAACGAAATGTCATTTCTCATTCATATTTGGCATGATTGAAGCTGATATCAATCCGGTCAATCCCAGAGATTTAGACGCGCGCGTGCGCACACGTTCGCTCGTCAGTGCCCCCGCAAATATGAAAGATGACACCCCCAATAACTCCCAAAAGAGGACGTAAATCTTTCTGAATTTTGCCTCGTCCATCACATTTCGACCAAATATCATGCACACCAAAAATCAGATTCAGAGCTCAATTCGTTTTTTTTTTTTTTTTTTTTTTAAGTGTAGACGTCGTTTTCTTGTCCATCTTTTCCTTAATTTCTCGTTCATCCTGCCTTCAAGAACAAAACCAATGGTGGAAACTTGTAGGAAATGCATGTCCATTTTACTTCCAACTCAAAGATTCGTTAAAAATCTCCCATTTTTTCACCCAATGCCAGATGAAAAAACGGAAAATCTCATACTAATTAACCGAAAACCACCCAACACCACCTTTTTTTTTGCAGGGCTGATTACTTAAAAACGGAATCTTGAATCTTTATGAAAGTTGGCACAGACATGAGTGTTGGTAGGAGAATTATGCTGTGAAAACAACAAGGTCATGATGTAATTATAACTTTATCCAGGTGCCATTTTCTGAAAATCAACTTATTGTCATGTATAGTCATGTATGTTCATAACGAAATGTCATTTCTCTTTCATATTTCGGATGGTCAATTTCACTGTCATATATATGGCCATCTTATCATTGTCGTCGACCCTATCATGATCACTATCTTGCCCAATCATCATATCTTACATAAGAATTTACCAGTTCAAGACAGACCACCTAATTCGTCTTCAGTGACGAATTAAATTTCTAGTTATTATTATTATTATTATTATTATTTTATTATTATCATTAAAAACATTATTATTATCGTTAACATTATTAATATTATATTTGTAATAGTATTAGTGGTATTGTTATCATTGACCCCCCCCCCCCTCACCCCCAAAGGCCACCCCTGCCTAATAATTATAAAGAACAGCGGCAAAAATTATAGTTGCTGCTGATTATGGGCTACCAGCCGTACTTCTTTGTAATATAACAAAACAATAAATCAGTGGGTGACACAGTAGGAGCTTTCCCCCAAAGTATAATATCTACCAAGCTATCTCTAGGAATCAGTGTTCTAAATAAAAAAAAAAAAAAAAAAAAAAAAAAAATGTCAACTTGCCTCTTCGCAGCCAGGTTATCGAATATGACACTCCCTGCACACTGTAAAATTTAAAGCTCTGTAAAGAAATTCTCATTTTCATCTCAACATAATCAATAAAAAAAAATCAATAAAACCACATAAAAGTGAACTCAGTGAAAATTGACAAACTCATTCGGTGTACATGTACATCAATAACTCGTGGGAAATGATGAATACATGCATGGGAAAATGACAAACTCATTTGGTGTATATAAATTAGACTGCTGTCCGTCCATTTGGTTTAGTATGCGTGAGTGTGTGTGTGTGTGTGAGTGTGTGTGTGTGTGTGTGTGTGCGCGCGTGTGTGTGTGTGTGTGTGTGTGAGTGTGTTCTGTTTGTTTGTTTTTGTGATTTTATTTTGTTTTTGTTTTTGCGCCAATGGCCCATGATAAAACAAATTCACGTTTCTTTTTTTAATGGTATATTCAATGAAAATCTATCTTGCAGCCAGCTGAATTGTAGATTTTTGAAACAAATGAAAACAATTGCATACAAGAAAACAAAAGAAGAGTCTAATATAAGATATAATTCATAGAACTGACCGATAAAAGACATCGTAAAAGAGATTCTGTATTATTTGTATCGTACATGTATGTGATCCTTTGTTTTTCCTCGAGTTGTCACGCTTTTGCGTCCGAAGAAAAAGGACTGCAAGAAAAAACAAACCGGAGAAAGAGGTAATTGAGAAGAGAAGTGTAGGAGTCCTATAACAGAAGGAAAATCAAGAAAGTGTAAATAAAGGAATGAAGAGAGAGAAAGATGAATGAAGAGAGGGGGAGAGTGAAATAATGTAAAAAGTTTGATGAGGACAACAGATGAATATGAAGTTATTATACTGTCAGTATATTGTTTTCCCATCATGCACTGGCAAGCCATAATAGGCGTAAGCCTTTTAAAATATATGATTTAAACGTACCGGTAATTCTTTCATAGACCCTGTGCTTTTTATTTCATGACTGATATCAAGTGAAAGAAAGGAAGGGCATGAACTGATCACAACTTAGGCCCCCCCCCCCCCCTTTTAGAACTTTTTTTTTTTTTTGCTTGTCAGAGATTTATGGAGGGGAAGTAGACCCGCATACCCCCCCCCCCCCCCCACTGAGCGAATTTTGGAGGCAAAATTGACAAACCTGCATTGTGTGCCCCCCTTATACAAAATCCTGGATCCGCCCCTGCTTGTTGTCATCTAAAAAACAGAACAATTCATTCTTAAAATGCTCGATTACGTATAGCCCAAGACTATGCATAGTCTATATAGACAAGAGAAAACGGTTCACGTTAATCCGACGGGAAATGTATAAATCGTCTTCCGTTACCACTGCCTCAGTATCTCCTCCCCCCTTTGAACAAGTTGTTTTGGCTCAGGTGACTAGGTCCTAGGATCCTTTAAAAAATAGATTCATTCCTGATTTGACTAACAGATTCGCCAAGATATTGGAGATAACGTTAGACAGTGGCGGATCCAGGGGGGGGGGGCAATCCCGGCCCGTGCCCCCCCTTTTGAGGGAAAACAATGCAATGTGCCCCCCCCCCTATTTGCGATTGTGCCCCCCCCCCTTTTCGAGCAGAAAAACTTTTTTTTTTTTTTTTTTTTTTTTTTTTTGCTTGTCAGAGAATTATGGAGGGGAACTGGACCCCATAACCCCCCCCCCCCCCCCCACTGAGCGACTTTTGGAGGGCTGGCGAAATTTTTTTTTTTGCTCGCGAGAGACCAAAAAAATATGGGTCTCCCTCCCCTCCCAAAGTTGACAATCCTGCATTTGTGTGCCCCCCCCCCCTTATACGAAATCCTGAATCCGCCCCTGGCGTTAGATTATGGTGGTGATTGAATTTGAAGCAATAAACTTTTTTCTCTTTCTGAAAGAATTTAAGAAGTGGGAAATGAACTGCAGGTTCTGTCCCAAATATTTTTTTTCAATAGTTCCTCAAGACGGCTGAATTTTTGACCTAATTTTAAAATTATTATTACTATTATCATTAATATTATTATAATTATTATTATCATTTTTTTTTTTTGCGGGGGGGGGGGAATAAAAAACATTGATGGCTAAGGAAATGCGATGTCATTCTCTCAAGTTAAACAAGAGTTGGCGCTAGAGCACTATCGTAATTTTTGAAAAGCTAGGGGCGCTTTTTTTGTGCCTTCGAAAAGATGTCTGATAATGAGCGGAGGGCAGCCCGTCTAGTGCGCATCAGGACGAAGCAATTGTAAAAATTTGGCATCGAATATCTCTCAAACCGCATAACATTTTACACCATCGTCTTCTGGAATATGTCAAGCAGAGTTTGAACTATCATACTGCGGATTTTTACCACGCGCTTTGGCCGAATAGATGGTTTAAATCAAGCAAGCCATTGTTCGTGCGTCTTTGTTCGGACAGATATTCTCGAAAAGCCTTGG
Organism: Heliocidaris tuberculata; assembly: GCA_025618425.1. Lineage (NCBI taxonomy): Eukaryota > Metazoa > Echinodermata > Echinoidea > Camarodonta > Echinometridae > Heliocidaris > Heliocidaris tuberculata. Next base: position 33,945,600 of record CM046832.1, read on the forward strand.
CTATGTGCTGTATAATGTATGCGCTCTCGATCTCTGCCTAGGCTGTGTGTTCAACGGGACATCATAACCGTGTCTTCTGCGCTCCCCGCCTACAACGCTGTGTAGAATGGAGCGTGCGTATAATAGACCAGCCGAATGCAGCTAGGACAGGTAAGTAACGTGATAAATTAGCTTTCGATTTTTACTATCTTTTGTTTGAATTGAGTTAGTGTTCCGACTAAGTATTATTTCATCAAAACCTTGGGAAAATGTTGTTATGAGTATGGATTATGATGGCTGTTTTGAGAAATGTGCACTTTTACGGGGCGTGCTTGGGTTTTCTCACTCCGTTCGTCACGTTGGGCCATATTAAGAACATGAATATTCATGAGTCACCGAACCATTTGAACTAGCGCGGCTAGCTTGCTGGGGAAAAGAAACATGAGTTACAAGCCGGATATATCTCCTTTGTGTGATCTGTAAAATGCAAATTCTCGTAATTGGTATCGAAGGTCCAATGAAGTGACATCATGAATTTAAACTAGAGTGATATAGCCAGTTCTACTTATGCAGGGTAGAATACATGTCAGAATTACAATTTATTTTGCTAGGAGGAGTAGATAGCTCGATAGATGCAGATAAATCAGAGACAAAGTCAGAATGCAAACACGGTGTGATTGAAATTGAATGAGTATAGTAGTAAATTAGATTCTGTGTTGCTGATGCTACAGTACACTACACTACAGTCATGACAATGTATGTACTGTAGTTTGCTGAACTTCACTTGAATGTTAGCCAGATCGGCACACATTATGGCTTTATTATTACTAAAAACCAGCCATTTTGATGGAGGAAATGCATTATTTAATTATTTGTTTCCCATTAAGACAAGGCAAATTATTACTAATTATTAGTAACATTAAAAAAAAAAAGCTATTGAAATGCCTCAGTAATTTTATGGCAGAATTATATTACTATGTAGCTAGCCCTTGTGCTTGCAACATTTTGCCCATTTTGGCCTTTTACAAAAAGAAAAAATGTTTGCACTCTAATGCCACTCACACAGGCCATACAAGGTTATTGTAGATAACCTCGCACTCTGTAGTACCTTCGTACTGTGAAGAATTGCCTCCTGTAGTAAGTGTGTGATCTCTGGCACATACATGTGCTGGAAAGGAGCAAGATCGCTGGACAAAAACAGCCTGAAAATTTCACTTGATCAAGATGATAAAGATACTGTTGAAGAACCTGACATGAAATCAGATATTCTATCTTCCTAAAATGTAGAAGGAAGTATTTATTCAAAATTTTGCTGATTTATTATATTGATATTTTTACCTCTTCAACTTAGAGGTCATGACCGCCGCCGAAAATGACACAGCCCCACATAGGGATGTTTCAGTGAGTGCTCTAGTGCGTGCATTTTTGTGATATTATAAAGGATCTGTTTATACTTATTTAATGTTGAATGTCAGGCCCTGAGTCAGGGTATAGAGGTCTGTAATAATTTTTCCCAAAAAATCTGGAAGAAAAAAAATTCTTCCCAATACTGAGGAGGGGAGGTTTTTTATTTTGTTTAAATACATGTACATGTATTTGACAAAGATGTACTTCCAAAGTGATTGCATTAATACTGTTATGTAGTCTTTTCCAAGTTATTCATTTAATATGAAATATCTGTTATTTTCTGCCATGTTGTTACAAAGATCTACAATAAAGAATGATCTGTTAAAACTTACATGTAGATGACAAAGTGAGAAGATATTGATTGCCGAAAAAAAGGGGGGAACAAGAAAACTGCATGGGCTGCATGGGGTTTTTAATTATGGTATTTAGTACTCAGGATTTTTAATTGTTTATTGTTTGCAACGCTAATATTTCTTTGTAAAGGAGGCAGGTTGGTTTTTAAAAAAATGAAGTACATGTATGAGGGAATAAGAAACAAGAAAGTTGTCCGCACCAAGTTAAGTTTATATATTTTCAGGAATTGTGTTTTACAAAATACATCCAAACTTCTAAAGAATCAATTCGTTTGGAAATTTCCAAAAGAGATTACAAAATTTTTAAGGGGGAAAAGTATACAAAAAAGTGGAAATGTAATGAGATATATTTCATATTCAAAGTCACCATTGGTATTATTGAGTAATGAGTATAGACACAATTTTTTTCTTCCTTTTCTTTTCTTACATGTAAGTCTCTAAAACATGAATAATGTTGTATTTGAAATATATGCCTATTACATATCTGTAGCAAGTACATGTACATGCATTTCAAATTTTTTCATCCTCTTGAAATATAATTTTAGGGTGCTTACTTTGTTATTTTGTAATTGAATTGTCTTATTTTCATTTTAATATTTTTGTTATATTCCATCCTCCGCCTCTCTCTATCTCTGTTATATTTCTCTCTTTCTTTTCTCTCTTTCTTTTCTCTCTTTTTATACAACTTTTCCCACTCATGTCTTGTCTGTCTTTCTTGCAATGCTGCAGGTCTGGTGAAAGGCAATAAAGCATGATGTACTTGTGATCCAGGTGTGTCTAATGTGCAATAGCTTCAACTCACTCAATTATACCCTATGCTAACATGCCAAAGTGAGCTTTCATGAGACCATTACTGCTAAAACCCAGGACAATGCCAGCCCTAAACTTTGATGTAAAGACGTTCTGTCACAATCTTCGGGCGACCAAGCCACCGTATGAGTGCCCAGTGAATGATTGCGGCAAAGTCTACAAGTCCTTGAATGGAATAGAATTTCACCTATTTCACTATGACCATGATAATCCGAATGGTAACGGCTATGCCACACCCGTCAAGAAAGGGGGATGGAGGAAGTCGCGAGTGAATAACAGGCCAAATCAACGTCCTCCTCCTCCTTCACCCCAGTTGATTCGATCTCCAGCCAGAGAGGGCCTCACCTATGCTCAGGCTCAGCGACTTGTTGAGGTCGATCTGGACGGGCAGACAATGAGGCTTGATATTTATGAAAACATTGACGTCATGACGGAAGACGAGTTTGAGAGTGAGACAAGTGAGGAGGAGAAGAATGAGAAGCAGCCGGCGAGTAAAGGAAACAAAACTATGGAGCAGGTGCAGAAGCCTCAAAAAGAGAAGCCAGCTGGTGCTTCGCTTAAATTGCCTGAGGCTTCATTCACAGTATTGACTGATTATGAAGAACCCCCAGATATTCCAAACAGACCAAATGCTTACTTCAGGTACATTGAAAAAACAGCAGAGGAGCTGGATGATGATGTTGAGTATGACATGGATGAAGAAGACTATGTATGGCTTGATATGGTCAACAAAAAGCGAGAGAGCACAAATATGAATGCAGTACCGCAAGAGATCTTTGAGTTGTTAATGGACAGACTGGAGAAAGAGTCGCACTTTCAGAGTCAATCTTCTGGGAAACCAGACAATCAGCAGTTCATCGATGAAGATGCTGTTTGCTGCATATGCAACGATGGAGAGTGCCAGAACAGCAATGTAATATTATTCTGTGACATGTGTAATCTCGCTGTGCACCAAGAGTGCTATGGAGTGCCCTACATTCCAGAGGGGCAGTGGTTGTGCCGTCGCTGCCTCCAGTCACCCTCCAGAGCAGTTGACTGTGCCCTTTGTCCAAACAAAGGTGGGGCCTTCAAACAGACTGATGATGGGAGGTGGGCCCATGTCATGTGCGCACTGTGGATCCCAGAAGTAGGTTTTGCCAACACAGTATTCCTTGAGCCCATAGACAGTATAGCCCACATTCCTCCAGCCAGATGGAAACTGACATGCTACATCTGCAAGCAGCGAGGCGTAGGGGCTTGCATTCAGTGTCACAAAACGAACTGCTACACAGCTTTCCATGTCACTTGTGCCCAACAGGCTACTCTGTTCATGAAAATGGAACCCATCAGAGAAACGGGTATCAATGGGACATCGATAAGCATCCGAAAGACTGCATTCTGTGACATTCATACTCCAGCTGAAGCTGAGAAGAAACCCATTATGAAGAATGACAAGGTCATTGAGATGGACGCAGCTGAGAAAGGCTGGTCGGCCAAGAAAGCCAAGGCACTCTCCAGGAAAAACATGAGGAAGGCCCGTAAGATTCTGGCAGAAAAGAGGGCAGCCATGCCTGTAGTCTCCATTCCATGCATTCCACAACAAAGGTAAGTGCATGATGACACATTTTTGTTGACCTATGGTTAAAAAAATCTGTATTTTTTTTAAAGATAAGGTTGAGTTCTGGTCATACAATTACATTGTGAAAGAAACCATCTCAAAGTAATCATGAAAAGTTGGTCATGTCTCCATAAGGATCGGAATCATCAAAATGATAAGAAATTGACCCAATCTTGCTGAAAAGCACTTGCACTGCTCACAGAAATGGGTACATGTATATGTGGGACTGCATAACATGTGGCAGGAAATAATGTTTGGCCCAAACACTTCAGCTATTTCTTGTCATGTCCAATATGAGGGCATTTGAAGAGCAATCCTTTTCAGGGGAAATTTCTACTATGATATTATTCAAAGCTCCCATATTATTTTCGTCTTTCCCAGAACTCAACCTTTAAATACCGTATTGCAATTTTTGTTGTTGTTGTTGTTGCTGTTGCATAATACACTCTAAGTGTGAGTTTCTATATTATCACCGCATGACTGTAATTTGATTTGAATCTGTTAAAAGGTGAAATTTAATAAAAACACCTTGGAATTCTATAGTGCATAGGCCATTTAATTTTGTATCAGAAATCAATATATTCAATATACCAAAGAAATTAGATTTGAAATACTATTCCATCAAGAAAAATATTGGAAAATAAGGAAATTATAGATTTTCTTTAAATTTTGAGGTTCCGTATCTTGATTCAGTAAAATTGAATCAGAATAGAAGATAAGTGAAATTTTGGGAAATTTTCATGTACAATTTATTAATTATATCTGTGACCTCAGGTAAACTCTTTGTTCATTATGTATGTTAATCAATTTACTTGTTTGCTCATCACAAACGTGCAACCTATCAGGATATCTAAGATCCTGAAAAAAGTTTCACTACAGAAGAAGCAGCACTTCATGCAAAGACTTGTCAGCTACTGGACCCTCAAACGACAGTCTCGGCATGGTGTGCCTCTGCTGAGGCGGTTGCAAGCGCACCACCAATCGCAGCGCAACAAGGATTCGGTTAGTGTAAGCATTGTTACCAGTTCCACGTATAGTATTGCACTCTCCTTTTCCTTCATTCGTAGTTTATCAGTAGAGAAATAATACTCCTTTCCTGTGCTCTACATGTACATGTATATATATATATTGGTTGCATGGTTATTGAATATTTTCCAGTCTTATTTTTGTGGTAGACATGGTTCTGTTTTAGCACATATGTAAACTGTCACCTACATGTATTGCACAAGTCTTTGCTACCTCAAAGCACAAGCATTATTACTCTGGCTGTAGCTTTTCTTCTTCATGTTTGTGTTTACATCATATATTGCAAGATTCAAGTAGAGATTTCTCCCCTTCTTTGCATGCCAGTTATATATTACATGTTTGTTCCATGCATGACTAGAAATCGTTCTTAAAGAGCTTTGTAGGAGAACAATGTTTCCAATAGCAAAAATGCTTCCCCAAAAACTTAAATTTTAAAGATGTGCACTGTATAGATTTGTATGAAATGAAGTTGATATTTAATTTTTATATTTAGCATGACTACTTAGGAAATCATTTGCATCAGCTAAGGGTGTTGTGATTTGAATAATCCACAAAGTATGTTACACAGCTTACACTGTACTTACATGTATTCTTGAAAGTTATTCTCCAAGACATTTAGCTTTTGGAAAATGCTTGGATACCCCTCCCCGTCATACTAAAGAAAAAAAAAGGATTGGGAATCAGCTGTTTCAACGGCGGTTCATTACAAATATGAAGCACAATGGTGCAATGTACATGCTATTCTAGCTAGAAAATAATGTGCAGTTTATTGCTACTCAATGTTGCCATTTTGAACATGTACATGTAGGAACATCAACTTGCTGTATTGTTTCATTTATTTACATTCATTCATTCAAATATATCTTTTACAGCGTGAGAGTCAAAAGGCTAATAGACTGAAAGAGCAGCTCAAGTACTGGCAGAGGTTACGACACGACTTGGAACGAGCAAGGCTACTGGTGGAACTCATTCGCAAGAGAGAAAAGTTGAAGCGAGAACAGGTAGGTCATTCTTTGAATACTTGACTATTTACAAATGTTCCGATTGAAATCTGATGGACACTCTAGTAAGTATAAGACATAGAAAATCTCAAATATATCAAACATTTAATAAAATTTTTTCCTCACTTTCTTTCATTTTGTTATTTGATCAAGCTATTCCTGAACGAAAAGTTACTGGGTAGGGTTATTTTTCTTCCCCCCCCCCAAAAAAAAAAAATCTATTTGGTTTAAGATTCAATATTATTTTCATTCTCATGATGAAACTCTACTTTTATATTGATAATGTATATTAACTTATTGATAATTACTTTTTCCCCTTGTCTGCAGATCAAAGTAAGCCAGAAGGCAACTGAAATGCAGCTGCAGCCATTCAACATCTTGCTTCAGAGAACGCTAGCCAAACTGGAGGAGAAGGATCCAATGAATATCTTCTCTGAACCAGTATCTGTTGATGAGGTAATGAAACATGAAGGCTATCAAGAAAGCCAGTTTCAGGCTTTTGCCTAACCTCTTACTCTGTCACCTCTCTGTTTCAGGCTTCTATTAGCTTTATAATTTACAGAACATGTGGAGCACCAAAATGTCTGGGTCTCTTTTAAGGCTAATTAAGTAAAACCAACTGGTATCCATTGTTTTTAATAGGGGTCCACTTCCATTGGCCTGGGGGTCTTATCGTAAAAGTGAGCAGATTTTTTTTTTTATCGACAATAAGTCATTTACAGGTATGGTTCTACAAAGATAATAAGATGACACACTGATCTGGCCACAATTGCTCAGCAGTTGATATCCTCACTAACCAACTTCCCTACTTCCATCTTGGACCCCTATAAATAATCCTAACCCTAAAGATAAACATAAAGCATAAAGCATTGCAACTATAACCAGGTAAAGCCATGTAAAGCCAGGAGTAATTGTTGAAGGTACAAATGATTCGTCACCCAAAGGAGGAACCTCTTCCTTTGTAGATGTTCATCGATAGCTACTTTGGACAATTTTTTTTTTTTTTAGCAATTTAGAAAGGAAAGTATTCAGCTACCAAGAACTAAAACTATGATTGCATTGGGTTCATGTACGTGCTCCATTCCTCTATCATTTCTACAGGCCCCTGACTACTATGACGTTATCAAGAAACCCATGGACTTCTCTACGATGAGCAACAAAGTGGAGGGCCACAAGTACAAGGGGCTAGACCAGATGGAAGAGGACTTCAACCAGATGATAGAGAACTGTATGAACTACAACAGTAAAGACACCAAGTACTACAGGGCAGCTGTCAAGATCAGGGATCAGGTACGGTTGGCACACCGTCAGTTTAAAAAAAAAAGTGCAACGTGATAAGAATAGCTACATAAATGGGGCAAGTCCCAGGTATTTGTCCAACACATTACAGACCACATCAAAGATTTGAGTATACCTTAAAGTGTCCCAATCACCAAAAGATATTTTGCTCTGTATGTTAGAGGTTCCATGTCGCTATACTATATTCGAAATATGAGCTTCAAATGTTGATTCCGTAAAGAGATATTGCAATTTCAAATACACTTCCAATAAACAAAACAGCGACTTGTCAAGAGACAAGTCTACACACCCGTACGCGCTTGCATAGAATAATGGCCCGTGCGGAACGGTTTTATGTTTTCCTTTATTTTCTTCATACTCCTTAAACTTTAACCCATAGAAGGCCAGGTTAAGTGTTTTGAGATTGATTCTATACATTCTAGCTGTACACAAATGATTTTTTTAGGTGATTGGTACACTTTAAAATTGCATGAAATTGCAGTTTTGCCTCAACTGGGATCAGACCAAATATCAAGGAAAATATGAGTTCAAATTCTTACTATAGTGGAACCTCGTTATAACAAACTCCTTGGGACCAAGGAATCACCTCTTTATATCGAAACCTTGTTATATCAGGGCTGAAAAACAATAGAATACAAAGAAGTGGGACCGGCAAAATCACCTTGTTACAACAAGAGTTTGTTATAACAGTGTTCTTTATAAGAGGTTCCACTGTATGCTCTTAATTCCACAATAATTTATGAGACACAGAATGACCAAATACCTTGGACTTACCCAAATGCAAATTTTCTGACAATATTCTGAGGCTTCTTGCGTTTCAGGTTGTTACAGCGTTTGTTGTAATGTTTGTCTGCTTAATTTTTTTTATGGAGATCTCTCACATACATTTGAGAGTTGGAGTTCAAATAGGACATCAGCACACATCAGTATGATGTATTACTTGTACATGTCAAAAGGCAACGTTTGTCACTTTACATTAATTGCAGGAGTTCCACAAACAATAATTTGTTGCGATATATATTCTTGTGTCAGAGGAATTCAGTTCAATTTTAAGAATTCAGAAATAAAACAAGAGTTTCTGTAATCCACTCCTATGACCAGTAGCTACTCTGGACTTTCACAATTCATTTCAGTTTGGACAGAGACGATGGATGGTATTCTGAAAATGTTGTTATCTTTTACATTAGTAAAAAAATGTTAAGTCAAATTGGGGCAAGTCCATTCGCATGAAGATAAAAGATACATCTGCTCAAGCCCCAAATGATAAGTGCTTATTCCGTGCAATTTTGGTTTGTTATAATGACAATTAACATTGTTTTCCTTAAACATAGTTTTCGGAAAATGGCCCCATGTTACCACTTTACATTATTGTCCTTTATTTCTTATTTAATGTTTCAGGGAGGTGCTGTGCTTCGACATGCCAAGAGGCTATCAGAGAAGTCAGGCTATGACCCCGAGACAGGACTTCATCTGGAGAAGGCCCCTAAATATGAAGAAACACAAATTAAACTCGGAGACAGTAAGTTCCTAGAATATATCTATTGGTTGATATTGAAATGGTTTCAAGCTTCCATAACCAATGCCATTTCTTTTCAAATTATTACCATTTATTGGCTTTTTTAAAACAATTTTTTGGAGGGGAACATTATGATAAGATAGTATCTCACTCTGTCTTAAGTTCTTATCATGATCCAATAGAGTAAGAATAAGAAAGTGATATTGAAAATCTTTATTAATATCTGGATCCTCATCAAGCATTTAGGAGCAAACCAGGATGATAGATATTAGTTTGTCCTAACTTATATTTTATCTGGGCTGTGCTTCTGAACAAAGTTTTATTTCTCTCCCTACAAGCTCCATGTGCATCCATATTAACTAGTATCAAGGTCTTGGGATAATTTGATGTAATGATACTTACTTTTTGGTTTAAAGTTTTAAATCTTTTTATATTTAGGAGAGGTGTTTTTAAGTGGTCAGTTATCATAATGATGAAAGTCAACATACTTTTCTGGTTACATCCTGTATGGTATTGTATCATTTGCCTCGCTGTTTGATGTTACACAAAGGTAAGGTATGGGAAAACCAGTTCTCATTCAGGTAGAAAGAAGCATATTTTGCGTAATGTATAATAGCAATGTGAGAACTGTAGAGAGGGACAGGCTCTTTTCATAGAAACATGGAATAATCATGACTTCTCCCACCTACCTAATAGGCTTCTAGATTGCACATCCATTATCATATTGAGCTAAAGACAAAGTGCCATTTACATCATAACAATGTGGTCTCGTATGCTGTCATTCCCCCAGTCGACTCAGTACTTCAAGCAGAGAACAGAGCAGACATGGCTTTGGAGGATCAACTCCATGAACTCCTAGAGAAGCTTGATGCGACCTGTGGCATCAAGCATAGTGCTGCACGCTCTAAACGCTCCAAGCAGCTCAAACGGGAGATCAACATCATCCGACGGCGACTGGCCATTCAGAAGGGCAAAGGTAAACCCCACAATGGTGGAGATGCAAGCTCCCGGAACATGGAGTTGACCACTGAAGAATCATCATCAAGTATGTACCTCCTTTTTTTCTCTCTCTCTCTTTATCAGTTTTCTTATCTGATTATATAGTAAATACTAATATGTCAAGACTAAGCACATTAATAAGTGACTTCATGATTAGAAGATGTCTTTTTGTTTGTCAACTAAAATCAGATGAGCATATCCTCAGTATGGCGTCAAATAGCACTGGTTTGTGCTAAGTACAAACGACCCTTATCGGCCCATTCACAAATTTCTACTATGGAATGGCCTATTAGTTAATATTCAGAGGAATCTACTCAGGATATTTTTTTCCATCATGTCATATTTTCTATATTGGTGAGTTGTCAGTGTGTTAGAATAGAAGCCTTGCAAAAAAATTAAATGTACTACCTCTATTACGATTTTTTTTTTTTTCTTCAAATTTTCCTCGTCTCATTTATAAAATGAATGGTTGTAATATCATAATTAACATTGGTAGATCACGTTTTATAGCCTATTTTTAAAAAAGCGTTGATTTTTATTTAAAGCTTTAAATGATGTTTTGTATTGCAGGTGAATCGAGTGAAGTCACGTCGCAGAGTGACTCGGTCCCACCAAAGCTTTCTCCGGCCAGGCCTCTACCTATAACCAGTCGAAGCAGGTCCTCTCCCTCAAGACCCTCCCCAGGAAAAGCCATGGGCTCACCAGGTAGAGGGCGTGGAAGGGGGAGGGGCCGTGGCCGGTCTGTCCGAACTATGTCCGATCCCCAGCCTGGTGCTTCTGGGGATTCCATTCCCACCCTCTCAGCTAACGATAGCTCAGAAAACCCAAAGACCAAGAGTCCAACACCGGCAGACAAGACTGCATCGCCTTCTGGTGTTGGACGCAGAACATCAGTACTGTTCAGTAGTAAGGGAGGGAAGCAAGGCAGTCCGAGTCCAAGGAAGCCTGGTAGACCTCCTAAGCGCTCACTGTCCATGGATCAAGGTGGCTCACCCAATAAACCTGCCCATCGTGTCAGCCAGAGTGGTAGCCTCCATGTAGAGACTGAGTACGAGGGCAACTTACCAGCCCCCAATAATGACTCGGGTGCTAGCCCTCCCGCCAAGCGAGCACGCAGTGTAAGCATGAGCACAATTGGACAGCGTAGCCCGAGCAGGAGAATGACCTCTCCGTCGAAGGACCTTCCGAATGGTTTTGAGAGTGGAGCTCAGACCAGTGAAAGCTTTTCAAAGTACCGTTCGGGCCAAGTGCGACCCAGGACAAGCTCTGAATCAGACAGCAGCAGCTCATCAACAAGCACTTCCAATGAATCCGTGTCTGAGATGAGCTCGTCGATGGGAGAGAACGGAGGACCAGGCGGGCGTAGCCTTCTCCAGGCCAACAGGAACCCGTTCACAGATGACAGCAGTGGAGACACGTCCTGCGGGGAGAGCACCAGTACTACAAGCAGACCCATCCCAACAGGTGCGACTGGTCCTGTGCTCAGGGACAGGAGAGGTAGGGTGACTGTGCACACAACACTTTTATTCTCTACCTTATCCAAAAAAGGAAGAAAAAAAAATATCGACAAAATTATGGGTTCATCTGCAGAGTTGCATTTTCTATCAAATTTTATTATGTTTTGTTCGTTTCTGTAAACTTCATCTAAAGAAATCTTGTTCCTCTCCTTCCTATCATGGAATTCCCCTTTGCAAAAACAGTTCTTGCTTTCTTTCAGATTGGTTTGCTTTCATATCTGTTCCTATCTCTGAAAAAAAAACAACCTTCACTTGTTTGTTCAAGCTTGACTTGTTTTGTCTTTTCTTCTAACTAGTATACATTCTTGTTCACATTTGTGATTCTTGCTTTTCATTTTGATTGGGCTTTTAGAAAAAAAACAACTGCAACCTGAAATCCATTTCTGTTTTCACATGCGAATTTGTCATACATCAGTGATAAGATTTTAAATGAAAATTAAAAAAGAATAAAAATAATTAGGAACTGGGGAAGAAGAGTGGCACTGTCTCCCTATCTCTTTGATGTTCTCATTGAGATCAGGTGTATGTGTTGATATAATGTGATGTTGATCGTTCTTTCTGTGTGTGAACCCATTTTCATCTGCATGTTTCTGTTGCATGATTATTAACACATCTGTTGTGCATGACTAATTGTCACTTCTCATGGTACATTCCCTCACTTACACCACATTACAAAAACCTTTGCCAGCAACTTATTTCAAGCTTAAAGATTTCTGCAGGACATTCAAGATGATAAGTATGTAGGATTATAAAGAACTTTTCAACTGCAATTGTAATCTATCTAAGAGTAAGACCATAATTCCCTGAATATACCAATTCCAAAAAAAAAAAAAACAATACCAAGCAAAAATACTAACAAGACATATAATAATAATATCATAAGCGCTGATAGACTTTTTCTTGAAACATTTATATTTATTCACATACGTTTATTGACTATATATATTTACAAATTTTAAGGAATTTTGAGGGAAGTTATTTGTCATCTGACATCTGCCTTAACCAAGTCCATTCATCTTGAAATGAGCCGCACTCATATCATCAAATCAAAGTATTGCTCTTTACACCACTCCTGTTAAAGTATGTTAAATGTTCAGCACTTCAAACATGTCATTGTAGTAAACTTTTTAGTACAAGTACGTACGATGTAGTTAGCGATTGTGTACCTTTTTTTTTACTCATATCTAATGAACAAATGTTCTCTGTGTCATGCATGAGAATTGTGGCTTGCAAAGAAACAAGATTTTTTTTTTTATTGCATTCTTGATAGTTGTAATTTTGTGTTGACTCTGAGGTAAAAAGTTTTTTTTTTTGTTACCTCGTATCTGAATTTTATGAAGGTAATTTGTGTGATTACCTGTGAAGATTTCACAGCATAATGATTGGTTGATGTGTGTGTTCATGTGTTATGTACATTTAATTTGTTTGTTGATTAATATTAAGGAAACATACTAAGTAAACCATCAGTCTCACAGATATACGTTCTACCAAAGTTACACTTTACAGATGATTCCATAAGTTTTGTTTGTTTGGCGTCAGTCAAATGACAGACCATTAATTTTATTTTTTATTTCACACACTTATACTAATACTACTAGTCATCCTTTTCAAACTTGCAATTTACAAGCTTTCACTGCATAACAATTTTTTTTTTTATCCTGTCCCATTCTCATGCTATCCATTTAAACCACTAACGCATTACCCTTCTTGCAAAAAATAAAAAAATAAATTTAAAAAAATGATTAAACAGTTATAATCCAATGCACCAAGTAATATAAGAAATCTAAAGTTCTACCCTCTGCAAAAGTAATGTTAAAGGAAACCAAAACCCAAGGAGAGAATCAATGTTATTGGAAAGTGAAAATTCAGAGAAGCAGTTTACGAAAAGTTTCATTAAAATTGGTTAAAAAATGAGAGAGTTATGGAAGTTTGAAAAGTCTCGTTTTACTTTCTATGGGGATCCGCAAATTGGCAAAATTGCTTCAAAATGGCTGATTTTGTGAACAACACTCCATTTGTTTTGTACACAGATTTTCAGATTTTCCCCATTATCTTTCAAGGTGGAGTTAATCTCCTTCTGAGCTCAACATATATATAATGGGAAAATGTATTTTACACCACATATGTCGAGTTCAGGAGGAGACAAGGAGCACCCTGAGAGATAATGGGGAAAATCTGAAAATCTGTGTACAAAACAAATGGAGAGTTGTTCACAAAATCAGCCATTTTGAAGCAATTTTGCCAATTTGAGGATCCCCATAGAAAGTAAAACGAGACTTTTCAAACTTCCATAACTCTCTCATGTTTTAACCAATTTTAATGAAACTTTTTGTAAAGTGCTTCTCTGAATTCTCACTTTCCAATAACATTGATTCTCTCCTTGGGTTTTGGTTTCCTTTAAAGAAAAGGAAAGAGGGCATGGAATGTCAGAAAAAATTGACTCTGAAGTTAACTGTAGAGAACAGAAAAAAACAAACACACACACATATTATTTCCCATACTGTATGATAGCAATGAAGTGGGACTGCCATTACGATCATTACATAATCAACACTTGTGCTTTCATTGATTCCGAATGCATTTATACTGGATTGTCGAGAAATGGAAGGTTTTTTTTTTGTTATAATTTTTTTTAATATCGGTCCTCTAAATAGTACAGTATAAAGTGATTGGAGTCTACCTACTTTACAGTATCCAGAAAAGAATATTTCAAATGTTGATACGTTAAACACATGATGTAGACTTGTAGCTAAAATACAATTAATGGAAAGCCAAGTATCAGGAAAATCTGATTTCAGATCTTTTTCTGTTTATGGGAATGGGGGGGGGGGGGGGGGGGGGGGGGGGACTTGGGTGTTGGGAAAAATTTCCATTTTGTTTCTCATATATTTAGGACACTTTTTTTGCCATAGAGGCTTTGTGCTATACATGTACGTGTGTAATGCAACTCTTCAAAAGACAATTCAAGGTTTATTGCAAAATATCACCTCAACTCAATGACCCTCTACTTTAAACTGTGTCAAAACAATATATATAATATACTGTGAATATGATTTTGACATTAATGCACTATACACTTAAAATTAAATGTGAAATCTTTACAATTAATGGTGTATGTTGCTTTCTCCCTTCATTATAGTTCAGCGATATAATATCCAGCTCAAATGTACTTTATGAAAGGCACAATGATAAAAAAATTGTTAGGTACAATTTTGAATATTTTTGTCACATTTAGAGCATGAATAAATGGGCTGGGCTGTATTGCGATTAACTTGTTACTGGAATTGGGGTGAAAAATCCTATTTGCACATTTTGTTATTATTTGATTACTGCAAATATCACATCAAAAAAAAATTGTTTTAAATGCGAGAGATCGTTTTTGAAAACCGATGTAATGTCAGAGATTTGATTGGGCCCCTCTGGAAAGTTGGCAGATTTCAAAATACTGCCCATGGCCATGATGTACTGAAAAATGATCACACCTTAACAGACCAACATCAAGTTCTGCAAGGCACTTACAAAATGTATACAAAGATGACTCAAATGAATTTCAAGAAACTTTTGAAGTAAAGGCGAATATAAATCATTAATGATAATAATGGAACATTCAACATATTAAGGTATGATTTTTCTCTTTAAAAAAAAAGAAGAAATGTGGGAGTCCATAGAAGCTGCGATTAGTCTCGATTATTAAACCAACTGCTGTTACACTGCCAATATTTTTATTTCCAATCCATGCACACAATATCTGATTTCAACAGCCATGTATAGTCCCATTCTAAGATTTTGATTGTACTATGCCTATTCATGTGCAGTGTGTTCTAACAGTGTGTTTAAGAGCACTTCCATCCCACATCGTTAAACTAACAAGTTACATTTAAAGCATGGGACTGGGTCAAAGTTTATAGTTTATGTCTAAAATAAAGCTGTCCAAAATGGGGCTTGATCTGATAGTTTCTGATACAGATGAATAGGAAATTAGATATGAGAGTTATTATCTCTTATTCTTTTTGTATGAAATGTTCATTTTGCAAATTACAATTTTCTTGATTTTAAACATCTGTGAATTCTAAAGATGAGTTGTATGTTATAGTAAAAAGAATAAATTGCGCTTTATTATACATGTCCTTACTAGGATATCTCCATATTTTTCACGACCCAGGCCTATTCCATATTTCCTTATGTGACTATTGTAACTCATATTGTCCAGTTGTTTTGTAAGTCTACATGTTTGGCTAAATTGCTTAAGTGATTTTTTACTTCACTTATCAAAATTTGATTTGATCGACCCGTTTAGTAAATTAAATCACTGTCACAACCCCCCCCCCCCCCAAAAAAAAAAAAAATAAATAAATAAATAAATTTAAAAAAATAATAATTAAAAAAAAAAAAAAAAAAAAAATAAGATAAATAAATAAAATTAAAAAATATAGAGAAGGGGGGAAGATGGAAAAAATTCTTGAATATTTATCTAAACTTTGAAGTATTTGACATTGCAGTGCTGTAAATAAATTTAAATTTGATTACATATTAATCATTTGAGTCAACCATTGTGGCCATTAAATTATTTTTTTTGCAAGTTACAGTGCTGCCCATTTGTACATATCAAAATTGATTTAATATTGTAGTTTATTAGAAATTTGTAATGATAAGTATAAACTATGTTTTGACATTTATTCATTTCAAGCTTTCATACCACTTCCATTTCTAATTGTCAATAATGATGATTACTGATATATCTGCAATTAGTCACAAATATATAACAATATTCAGTCTAAGCTTTACAAGTGAAAAATAAAGTGATTTCTCTATAAAGTTTTAACAAGTCTCACTGTGGGTAGGCCAGGGGAAAATCAGTATAGTTTCAATGTGCCTCCAGTGTTGTTACATGTAGGTTTGTTTTCTTTCCCCAAAGCCTACACAGTCGCCATAGTTTCTTACTATTTTCAGCCTTTCAAAACAATCTTTAGTCAGTAAAAAGTATGTAACTAGACAAAACAACAATCAAAGTCTATTGTCTTTCATATTGCTATTGATCCCCAAACTGTGATTGAACACAGTAGTCCACATTGTCAATCAATATTACATGATTAATATCTTGGTTTACAATTTTGAATGTGAGATTTGTGTAAACTGGTGTGATATCAGAAATTTATGTTACAGAACATACTTGTGTTCTTTGTGCTTCATGGTATTGAAAGAAAAAATACTTGCTGCTATGATTTGTCCTGCTAAGTTTTTGCAATAGGAATTTTTCTAAGGTAATGCTTGTAGTTTGCTTATTACTCTTTAATCCAACCTGACTTGTAGAAATTTATCATGCTCCTGTTTTATTTGCTGTACCAATATTTAGTTGGTAGGGGGAAAAGGGATACCATCTGATGGTATTCATACACAATATACATACATGTAGAAAGATAGCTTATCTCTAGATGCAATTATACTTAACATGTAGGAAAATGTTGAACATGATCATACCAAAATGGCAGCTTGTGTGCTGCTGGCAATTAACTCACTT
Source organism: Heliocidaris tuberculata (assembly GCA_025618425.1). Taxonomy (NCBI): domain Eukaryota; kingdom Metazoa; phylum Echinodermata; class Echinoidea; order Camarodonta; family Echinometridae; genus Heliocidaris; species Heliocidaris tuberculata. Next base: position 33,962,622 of record CM046832.1, read on the forward strand.
TTCTGTGCCTTTCAACGGAATAGAAACATCTGGGCCCGTATTCAGTTCAATACAAAAGTACAGAATATGAGTATTTTACTTGGTTTTTGGCTGAGACAAATTACTTAAGCAATTTTGATATTCAAATTCAATTGTATCTTTTGGCTAAGTATTTTAGACAAATTCCTAGCAGACTTAAGCAGCCGATTATTTGACTGGCATAAAAATACATGGAGCAGTACAAGCTGCGCACAAGCAAATTATATAATTGCGCATTAAATGTGATGCATTTATTGCGCATTATTTTGGACTGGATATGTGACGTCACAATGGCTATCAGTAAGTATTTTGCCTTATAGTAGGCTTGGTAAAGTGAAGTACTTAGATTTGATCTGAATACAAGTTATGCCATTTTACTTAGCCAAGTGAAATGCCGACTTAATGAGCGTTTTGAATTGAATACTGGCCCTGGTGATTAACTTACTTTTCCTTGCCTTTCAAGAGAATAGAAAGAATCTGTAGAGTTAGACCCCTGTGAGATTAGTAAGGCAGTAAGAAAACTCCATTGGAGTAAGTGATTACTTGGGGCACCCCTAATGTACCCACCCCCCTGTGTGTCGTGCAGGCAAGCTGAGGAGCCACCTCTGGGGTTCGGACGAAGAGGAGATCCCACTCAATCCATTGGACATGGTCTGGGCCAAGTGCAGAGGCTACCCATCCTATCCCGCTCTGGTACGTACTCCACCTACTGTCTGTCATCACATTCCAAGATCTTCTACTGGGGGTGTCCAACCTATTTCCCATGATAGCCCACTAGTTAGAAGCCTCAAGAACAGCAGCTCCTCTCTCTCTCTGTCCATCTCTCTGCCAGGCTGTCCTCAGCTCAAACCGAGGCTGCAGCTCAGGCCAGCTGTAGAATAGAACTGGGGCTAAATTGCAGGCAAAATGTGGAGTTTGGTTTTGTTCTATAGCTGTGTTGTAGTGAGCGTCTTTGGATTTTCCCGTGTGCTCCAGTGTTTCTTTGAGATGAGAGGATCAAGCTGCAACCTTCCATTCGCCAAAGAGTCCATGGCAAGTTGGTCGATAGGTTGGACACACCCCAGATTCAAACACACAAGTCAGGGCAAATCTAAGTAAGATTCATGTAGATGTGTAGCCGTTAGCTGTTCAGAACTCAACACACCACATCACGATCTACAGTAGGCACCCAAAGATAGTACATGCAGTCATCATCATTCAACATGCACATGTAGGGGGTAGTGAGACCTGTAGTGCATTTCACCTTAGAAATGTAGGAGATTAGTGGTAGATTTCATGACTTCATTCCTTTTCCATTGCTTTCATGCTTCACTGACCTTCCCTCTCACGCTTCTTCCTTAACAATTTATTAGCCAGATCAGACTCATCCCCTTCCAATTTTTTTATTTATTTATTATTTTTTACATTAAAAAAAATACATGATGTACTTATATATTGTGTAATGGGTAAACTGCTACATGTATTTAGGGCATCATTTATTTTTGTTGTTGAAAATCTTGCAGCTTTCGTTCTGTGTGCCGCTTTATACAAGCTTTTCAAAATATATATCGATATAAAAAAAGGAGAGAAAGAGGAATACTAAATTTAATAACCTTTTTGAAAACTCTTAAAATCCTCATAATTATCCATAAAGAAAATTTTATTTTTTTTCATGATTATTTATTTATGAATACTCTTACCAGTAAGATGATTATTCTCAATATTATTTAAAAAAAAAAAAAAAATTATGTTTGATCAATGATTTGGCACTAGTTGATTGTTTGTATGTGATATATCGGCATGTCTCGTTAACCCACCTATAGTTGCATCGTAATGCTATATCCATTCAATGACCTGTTTTGATTTTTTTTTTTTCCACATAGGGGATTCGGCGGGGTCCATATAAATAAGCTGGAACTTTGAAGGCTATAACATTTTGGAATTTATCCTATGTGACTGGATATAATGAAACAGAACCTGAAATTTAATAGAATTAATAATAGAAAATATATTTGTATTCTTGATAACATGCAGTTTTTCAGAAGAAACATTTGATAATGAAAGTCATAGCGACAATCTGAATGAAATACTACTCAAATAATTATGAAAATTTGGATGTCCTTGTTTTGGTAAATTCATTATGTTTTAGATAAATGAGAGGTTGTTTCTTGTAAATATTAGATACATCTTTACTTTTTGAAGAGTTTTATTGTTAGAATTATTTTTGGAAAGATTCTGATACTCTTGAACCTTTTGGGAAAGGGTAAAATGCTTTTGTTTACTGTTAGTCATTACTTTTAATTTAATGATTTTAGTTAGAGCAAGGATAAATTGAAAATCACTGTTATTAGAGAGGACAATATCATTTAGAACTTGGTGCAATTTCTTAGGTGCAACAGTTACAGATTTCCAAGGGCTATGCTTGATGACTAATAACAGCTTTCCATGCTCTATCCTCTTTGCTTTCCATACAATTACAGTATATTCATAGCAGTCCTCATGGAGATCAAGATAAGGAGAAAATCAAATGTTATGTTTACTTGAACAAAGTTAAACTGAATGACAGTCATGTGTTTGACATAGATATCACCATTTCGTTGCACACAGTGAAATATGTTTTATTGTTGTAGCACTTCTGCAGATCCTCACTCCACCATTGTTCAGTAGTGGCATGATATTTTAGATGTTAGGTATTCAGTTAGTCAGTGAGTGTCGCCCATTACAAAAGACACAACTTAAGTTACAAATATTAAGTTACAAGTATATGGGTATTTCCAGAAATAAGAGTCCCAAATTGTGACATTTTTGGTGTCACGCTTACATATGAAACACACAGGTTTTCGTGGCTCAGCATGAGTTTAAGGATGCCAAATCGTGGAGTAAAACTGCAAAGTGATTCTGAGCATAACATTGCATCTTCACTGTTAGAATAGCACTTAATCTGACTCCACTATTTGTCTCTACCCAGAGCCACAAAAAACCAGTGTGTTTCATATTTAAGGCGGGACACCAAGAATGTCACAAATTGGGACCCTTATTTCTGGAATTACCCATATTACTTGGAGGAGTGAGAGAGCCATGCTCCTATCTTGCTGTTTGGTAGATCTTTTATGCCAACAACTAAAATCAAGAGAATAAATGACATGGTTTGTGAAGATGATATCATTTCTCCATCATGAGGGCCTGACCAGCATTGTCCCCTTTAAGTGCCCTTTCGAGACAATTGACCACATTTTGTGTTTGGCCAATAACTTTTGATTTAGAGCCTTAAAAAATATACCAGATGCATGAGTAGAAAGAGCAAAAAATTCTGCTCACACTGTGTCCAGTTTGGTTGCATGATCATATTGTGTTTGATGCCAGGAATTTAAAAGGGAGAATAAGATTGAACATCCTTAAATTGGCAACACATTGAGAGATTCGAAATCATTGTTTTTTGTCCAAATTGGCAACTTTTTCAACTTTTCGACAAAGTTCCTAACCATGTATATTATCAAGACATTTCATCTTATTAGAACCACGTAGCACTAAAAGATTGTTGCCAATTTGCAGAAAAAAATGTGCTCAATTGAGCTCTTAAATAATTCCTGTCCTGAAAGGGTTAAGAGCCCAATTTTCCCCAAATAACCAGATATATATATATATATATATATATATTTTTTTTTTTTTTTATATGTACTAAAATGCACTCTTAGGAGTTCTAGGTGAATGAATCTGGGACCATTCTCATCATCTCAAGAGCCCATGTGGAGCAATGACCATAAAATTATGGAAATAGAGTATGATCGTAATTTGGATACAGACAACTTTATTTGAAATCCACTTTGTGAAGATATGACAGGAGCTTAGAAAAATACAAACAATGTAATTCTGATAGCAGCCATGGAACTAAATGATTTTAACCCATCTGTTATTTAGTGCTCCAAGTAAGACAAAATAAGAGTTTACAGCAGCTTGGCAAAAAAAAAAATCAGCTTTAGGAATTGTAAACAGAAGTTCTTGGGGGCTTAGCAAAAAGCTCCCAACAAGTCTTTTTCTCTACGCATAGAAATCACTGTAAGTTCCTGGAAGTATACATTGTAAATTGTGCTAGATTTTTCAGCATAACCTAGTTTGATTACCAGTTCTGGGTATGTTAACTCTTGCCCTTAATTAAGTCGTCAAAAGTAAACTTTGCAGTAGAGCATCTTTCTTGCATCATCTGACAATCATGTAGTGTTCATCTTCCATTTTTAAACTTTTTTTTTTCCTCTTTGTTTACTTTGTGTGTAGATTATCGACCCCAAGATGCCACGGTCTGGAACGTTCCACAACGGCGTGCCCATCCCAGTGCCCACCATGGAGGTACTCAACCAACGTCTCAACTCGGATGACATGCTCTACCTGGTTCTCTTCTTTGACAACAAACGCACATGGTGAGTTGGATAGTGCCCGTTTTCTCCACTTCACCCTTGTTTGGGTGACCATTAGTTGTTTTTATGGAGGGATTGGGGATTGGATTCCGTATCGAACCCAGAAGGTGGCAGGTTGTTTTGGCAATTTCACAGCATAGGAGAGAGAGGGGCAGGGGTGGACAGGAAGAGGAGGTGAGAGGGTGGTTGGAGGGGGTTCCTGCCACTGCCTTGTATTTCAGCTACTTCCTTAAGTGATGAGAAATTTTGAAACCTTGCATGTAGATGGAGCATCTCCTGGTGAGTATGCCTGTGGATTCTAATGTTCATATCTCACATTTTGGAGTTATTGCCAATTAATTATTCATGTATTTATATATAACAATTTTACATTGAATGTTATACATGAATTGGGTCATTTCTGTTTTACCCGTATCAGGTACTTTAATTGTGAAGACACATCCTTGCAACTCCCAAACTCTGAGGCCCAAGTTTGACATGGTTTTTGCCATCATCACATCTTTTCATATTTTGTTGGTGAAATTTGAAATATCAGAACGTTCATCCCAAGGCAATACAACATTTCTCTGTGATGTGATTGAATCCTTGACTCCTTGATATATAGAATATCTGAACCCCTATCCCTCTTTTTTGATCTTTTTCCATGCAGGCAATGGCTCCCCAGGACCAAACTGGAACCACTCGGTGTAGACTCCGGTTTGGACAACGTGAAGCTCATGGAGGGACGCAAGTCAACTGTCCGCAAGAACGTGCAGATTGCTTACGATCGTGCCCTCCACCATCGACGCAGGGTGACAGGCGAGGGCACCGAACCATTTACGAGCGATACAAGCGAGGCTCATGATACAGCGTAGGACTTGCTTGTTTGGTGGTTCTTTCTTGTTCTCTTTCTGTTCCTTGCACCTCTTTTTTCTTTTCTTTTTTCAAAAAAAAATCTTTCTGATTGTACTGGTATTTGTCTTGTTCTTGCTCTTTTGCACACTCATGTCGCTGTCTTTTTCATTATCTAACTTTTTTTATGTACACTCCATTTGTCAAAATCTCTCGCGTTCTTTTGTACCCTCTGTATTTCTCTCTCTCTCTCTTTCTTATTCTATGTCTATTTTGTGCTTCTGTTCTATCTCTTGTTGGATAAAAAAAAAAAAAACCTTGTCAGATGATGATGATGAAATATGGTATATCATACAGAGACTAACAGGAACATGTGAGATTGTGTTTTAAAACAACACATAGCACTTTGGTAATAAGGTTTGCTCACAGTGGTTCTGATGCACCAATTTCTTTATTTCAGATGTTACGTAAACCAAATTATTTCTATGAAAGATTTTTTTGTAGGCATTTCAAGGTTGAAACATAGAATACAGGGCGATCTGCAGACCTTTATTGTCAAAGTTCATGATTATTTTGTTTTGAAGTTGCAGATATTCTTTCTGCTACTTAACATGGTCTGTTGCTGGTAACAGTTTTCGAACCGAATTCCACTAGAAGTAGAGAATATGGAAGAAGACTCTTGTCATTAGTCGGTTGATTCGTTTTTTTGTGATAATGTGAAAGAGTTGGATTATAATATCTGCCCTGTGATGAGATATTTATTATTTAGGCTATTTTGCTGAGCAGAAGAAATTGGTTCTGACTATACATGTACTGTGTCTTCATTTTCAGATAGCTCAGAAACATGTCTCAAGGATGTGTACATGAAATCTGATCAGAGTCCCTTTTGTTAAAAAGAAGGTTGAGTTCTGGGAAAGGTGAAAACAAATCTATGAGCTTTCTCATTCCCTTTATGTCAGTTTGGAAGAACATCATAGTAAAAATGTCCCCTGAAAAGGATTGCTCTTCAATTGCCCTCATATTCAAAATATGACAAGAAATAGCTGAAGCGTTCAGCCCAAACATTCATGCCACATGTGTGTAAAGTCCCATATATCCATTTCTGTGTGCAGTGCATGTGCTTTTGAGCGAGATGGGGTCAAGTTCTTATCATTTTGATGATAAAAAAAACTTTACAGTAAACACCAATTCTTATGTAGACATGATCAACCTGTCCCAACAGTTTTGAGACAGTTCTTTTACATGATCTCAACTTTACCTTTAAATGTGCTGCAATTTGTCAGTTAAATATTTTTTTCTCAATGATACCATAGATATTTATACTTATTTTCTTATTCCTGTCTTTTCTCACCCCCCCCCCCCCCCTTTCTCTTTCCTCTATTTCTCAAGTTGGAACGGTTAAATTTGTGTTGTTTTTATTTTTGTTGATATGTGTGTTTTGTAATTTGTTATGTTGGGAAGAATATGGACCTTGATAGTCTTTGAAGTTGGCCTAAGAATAAATGAATTTGAGAAGTTGCTTTGAAAATAATTCCAGGTCATATTTATAGCCGTTATTACAAAATAATATTTTTTGTTTTTCCTTAAACCTTTTTCCTCTAATTTTTGGGGTAGAAGAGTTCTTGTAATTGTAGACGGAATCTATTTTTTGATGGGCTTGGGAATTGTAATATTTCAACAAAAAGATATTAGATTCTAAGTGATATGTGTTATTCGTTATTGAGTTTGTTTCAACAAATTTTTCCATTTTATTTCCCCCTTTTATTGATAAAAAAATGTTATTTATGTGGTATATTTTCTCTATTGTAATAATCAGATATGGTAGGAGTGTTGGAAGAGTATATACTTACCAAATGTCTATTCCAGATTGGAGTCCTGGATCAACGTGTAAATACGTATGGCGAACGTTGCAGCAGTGATATACACTTGGTGAATGTTTGATTGAAAAGGATGAATACAAATGAATTGATTTAAATTATATACTCTGATTATTATTATTCTGAAGAGAAAATGAAATTTGCGTAGGCTCTATATACATGTACTTGGTTAATATGGTTGAATGATTTGGAATAGATTTTAATATGAATGTATATAGTGTAAAGTAGCAATCAATTGTACATTTACATGTCGATATCTTCTAGGAAGTTTACTAGGGCCAATTGATATGGAGGACTATTAGATCTCTGTTGCCTTAAATACAAAGAAAGTACATTGTTTTATTTGTCCAGTTGCATGCAGAAAGAGTTTTGAATTTTTCTTTTCTTAAGACTTGGAAATGTTGTATTGTAACTGTTTGTTTCCAATCAATAAATTGTTAGTAAAAATGCCAGTCGCGTTTTATCAGAATTTTTGTTTGTGTGTGTTGGCTCTCAGTACGACAAGTGCAATGTGTTGGAAACCCATGTACAGTGGACACTCGCTATGACTAGGACCTTGGGACCATGAAAATTACCTTGTTATATCAGGGTTAAAAAAACAAAAGAACAAAGACCTGGGACCAGCAAAATTGTTATACCAGGGGGTGTTTCATAAAGCTGTTCGTAAAGTTACGCATGACTTTACAAATGACTTAAATATGACAAGCCAAATGGGATGCTCAATCATTTTTAACTGCATCAACTAAAGTTGAACTGTGCAGATGTAGATCAATATTATGACAAACATTTTTAATGCAAAGTATATTTTTTGCCATAATTTAATTGAGGTTATTGGAAATACAGTCACACTTTGTTAAAACATCAGGAAAAACTTTGGGTAACTTTACGAACAGCTTTATGAAACACCCCCCAGGATTCTCTTTATATCGGAGTTCTTTATAACGAGTTTCCACTGTGTCTAATTTGTATTGTTCATTCCATATAGCTCACATTAATAGGTTTGTAACAATTTATAGAGCTTAAAAAACAATGATTCAACTAAATGTAAAAGTGCAGATGAGTTTTAGTTCACAATCATTGTTTCTGTACAAACATTTGGGAGGCTTTCCTTAAATGTCATGAAACATAATAGAATAAGTTATTTGTTATCACTCTTCTTAATCCATTTAAGTCGATATTAAATTTTTACCATTTGATTATACATGTAAATGTTCAAAGGAAAAATAGTTTTGTTAAGGCATGGATAAAAAAGTGTGTACATGTAAGAAAGCATTGAAATTTGGGGTTAAAAATAGAAAAAGTCTGCATTATCGATCATTGCATTAAGAGCATATTTTAATTTCTTTATTTTTCAAATGGCACGACACAATGAAAAGCAGCAGAAGTGAGCATTAGAAATTCAGCCAAAATAGAATATATCTCTGTTAACAAAGAACATGATTTGCACATAAATATATAAAGTGCATTCCAACCATGAATATCTCACTTCTCCGACGACAACAAACTGGCAAGACTGCACGGAATAATCGTTCAGATAAAATGTATAGTAAAGATAATCATTTCCATTGCTTTATCATCCATCATTGAACAGTATGCATGTGCCTACATGTAACATATGTACCTGTCTTCATTCTTCAGTGTATTGCCCATATATGACCTTGAAATTTAAAATATAACTGACCAGGTAAAAAAATATAAACATACAAAAACGCACAAAATATATAATTTTGTTACAATTGCTATCCTGTAAATTGTAGATACTTATGGTGGTGGATCCAGTGTCCGAACACTTTTCAGAAAATCAACGATAGCAAATAAAATATCCAACGAATATCTGTCAAACTTACATGATGAATGCTCTAAGTTCTACAGAAAAAGAAGTTGATGGAATTTTAAAAAGACAACGTAGATTTAATACGATATTCCCTTCCGAGTGAACCCCTTCCCAACGACGCAGCGTTTTGGTCTCTTGAAAAAGATACTGTATTTCCGAACGTGTGAAACCTATGGGAAAAAGACACAACCTTTGTTTCAATAGTGTGGTTTTCATACGCGTAATTCCACGCGTATGAAAACCCATTTTAGGCGCTTAACTGTACACGTCCGGTAATACAATCTGTTCGGAAATACAATCCTTGACTATACATGTATAAGAAATGCAAAATCCTATAGCATAACTGTACATGGTAAATCAAACAAATGAACCATAAATGAGAAGACCTACATGTAATACTGAACCAAACTGGCAAAAAGTGGCAAAATCATTACATAAAATTAATCTATTACTATTATATATCATATAAATATATACATATCTGACAGGTGGAATGTTTAAAAACATACTTCATACATTCGTATAGTATGTAGAACATGTACTATCAATCTCACTTTAAGATATACAATAAAAGTACAAAACAAATAATATAACTTATTACATGTCCTTGCTAAAATAACTTTACAAAATGATATTCATCATTTCAATACCTAACCACGATAACAGATACATTTACAAAACACATCTGGGGGGACATAAATTTCACATTCATTTACTGTAAAACCAGAACCTTTCGCGCGCATTTAAAGTTCACGGATTTCGCAAGTGGTTCAGATTCGCAAAAGTATCATGCCGCAAAATCCTCGAATCGTAACTGACATATCGCTAAATTTTTGCAAATCACGGTTTCTTGCTCTGAAAAAGGCTGTCGATTACAATTCGCGAATGTCACCTGTCGCAAACGTTTCTGGTTTCACATTATCGTGGTTGACTGACATAGAAATCAATATGACCTTACATTAAACCCTTCATTAATAGTTTCTATTTAATAGGCAGTCATGCTTTAACATCAGAATAATGGACACATTATGCGAAATGACAAAAGTGGCATTTTCATTACTTCTTCAGTATCCCATTCACAACAAATCCTCATGTAGGTCAATAGTTTTGAACAATTTCACAACAGACATGTTCCCCAATATTGTTTAAATGTCAGTTTGTGACACCATAAAAAAAAATTCATTGCATAAATGATTCATATTACTGTTTGAGTCATCTTAATCCAATATAACTTTTTTAAAGTTAGAATTATATCCCTATTCTATCTAAATATACATGTATCATGATATATCTTCCATGTTCATTTTCCAACACAAACACTTAATTTTCTACAGTGTAAAGCAAAGTTTTTGTACTCTATCAAGTACGTAATTTATGCACCTTATATACATTTCTAGATTGATACACAACATCTTACAACATTATTCAATATCTCTAGTATCGTTCTGTTTTACACTGGTCAAATCCAGTGTAAAATTTTACTCTGGAATTCACAATGCTTTCATTGCCTCTGTTTTTTTGTAAATCATTTGAACAATCCTAGAACTAAGCTACATAATTGGTTAATATCCTGGATTTAGTCAAAATGTTAACTTCTTAATGCATCTGAATGATTGTTTGTTTAGAATGCTGATTTTCTTTATACAATTAGGGTCATCCAAATAGCCATGAAACCACCAAAGGGGTTAGATGCGTAGAATCTGCCTGACAGAGACAGAGTTTTACCTTCTAAATACTCCAGATTCAACCACCAAAAAAAAAGCGAATTTGAAGTGTAAATTTATAGCTTGGAATATTGTCTGTATCCCTGAGATATCTTTGATTATTTGATTTTTATCATCATTATCATTGAGACAGCTTTCATAAAAAATATACTTAGAAGTGAAACCAGTATGAGAAAGATCGAGGTATTGTTTGGGACATCTTATGTAGAAGGCAGATTGTGGGAGCTACGTACACCACAGCGCCAAACAACTATCTCAAATATTGCTTGTTAATATTTATATTTACTTTGGTCACTTTCAAAAGCCTTTGATTCTAGTATTTCAACTATTATGTCACTTTCCCAGATAAAATTTCATTCACTTCAAAGTTCAAAGTTTATTTCCAAATTTTTAGTGAAGTTTCATGAATGTTTGATCCTCCTTTAACCCTTTCAAGACAATTGACCACATTTTGTGGTTTGGCTCAATAACTTTTGATCCAGAGCTCTAAAAAATATACCAGATGCATGAGTAGAAAGAGCAAAATTTTCTGCACACACTATGTCCATTTTTATTACATGACCATATTGCGTTTGATGCCAGGAATTTTAAAAACAAGAATAAGCTTTGAGATCCTTAAATTGGCAACACATTGAGAGGTTTAAAATCATTGTTTTTCATCAAAATTGGCAATTTCTTTCAACTATTCAACAAATTTCTAACCATGTATATTGTTTTCAAAGACATTACACGTTATTTGAACCATGTAGCACTAAAAGAAAAATATTGTTGCCAATTTGAAGAACAAAATGTGATCAATTTAGCCCTTAAATAATTCCTGTCCTGAAAGGGTTAAGTCACCATAAACCCAGGAACTTTTGCATGGATGAAGCTTTTACATCATCTACATTGCTCCTCTTCACCCTGGTGTTAAAAGGGTAGTCCACCTTGATTACAAGTTGGTTTTAAAAGAAGCAGCAAAATTAAAGAAACATATCAGTGAAGGATTGAGCAAAATCCGATAAGAAATAAGAAAGTTATGAATTTTTGAAGTTGTAATCAATCAGACACAAATTGGCAACTCCGTGACGTATCTTGCGAGCTCCTCTCCCATTTGCCCTGTACCCCATAAAATAATTAATTTCCATTTTCTCTAAAGGAAATATCCAGTCATACATGCAACTTAGATATAATTATTGCTCATATGTTTTTTACACAAAACCTGTGTGAAAAAAATCTATTCCTTCATCAAAAACTAAGAAAATGAAAATTTATGAAATTTTCTGTACTGAGCAAACGGGAGAGGAGCTCGCAAGATACGTCACGGAGTTGCCAATTTGTGTCTGATTGATTACAACTTCAAAAATTCATAACTTTCTTATTTCTTATCGGATTTTGCTCAAACCTTCACTGATCTGTTTCTTTAAATTCTCTGCTTCTTCTAAAACCATCTTGTAATCAGGGTGGACTATCCCTTTAAATGGGTGCCCGGTAGGATGCGAACGTCACTGTGGTTGGATTAGCATGTGCGCGCTTGAAAACAGGCGACTGGCTGGAATACTCCCCAGGAGTGGAGAATATGTGCACTGTAATGTGCAGAATTGCAATAGAATCCAGTGACCGGGGTAATAATGCTGTCAGCGCTTTGGTCGGTTACATTGTAGCTGGAAAGGCGCTATAGAAGAAACAGCTATTATCATTATTATTATTATTATTACAAATTTCGCCAGTGTTTTGGATTCACGAAAGTTACATGTTCTGAAATAACTGAAGCACAGCTAGCAGAACACAGAAAATCAGCAAATCAGGAAAGTTTCTTAAATGCTGAAAAAATGGCTATTGTTTACTATTCGGGAAAGCTTCAAGTAACAGAAATTTCTGGTTTTATAGTATTACCAATCATCCTATTAAAGATTTTCACCAGTCCCTTCAGAGCTGGAAGACAATCTCTAGACTATGAGGATGTCCCAGGAATGTTGACATAGCTATCAGTTTTCTCCTGCTCAGCGGGGTCTTCGGACTTGACCATCAGGATGCCATCCAGTTTGTCTACCAGCAAACAGAAGCTTGGACGATCGATTGGACTCACTGACCAGCAGCTCAGCATCACCTCATACCTGTGGGGAAAGTCACATCAGGGGAGCGTTTCATCAAGCGTTTTGTCAGTGATTTTTACCGACAACTGTTATAAGCTACTGAAATCCTTGCATCTGACTGGTTGAGAGCAAATTTGTCAGTAAAAATCACTGACAAAATGCTTGATGAAACGCTCCCCAGAGGTTGATACTTTCATTAGAATTTGAATTGATCTCAGTTTCACTGGGCTTACTTCGGACCATCATGTGATCACGTTCACGTCACGTTGTCACGTTACACAACCTTTCGTGAATACTAAGCCCTAAATTCACGAAGGGTAGGGTGTAACGTTTCTGAAATACCCCCCTCTTATTGACGAAGTTTCGGGTTCGAGACATGAGTATTCATAGATTTGCAATACTTTTTTACAAAGTGTCGGACTGGACTGACACTTTGCCAATAAGAGGGGGGTATTTCAAAAATGTTACACCCTATACCCTTCGTGAATTTATTATTCATTAAAAGCTGTGTAACGTAACAACGTGACGTGAACATGATCACACGACGGTTCGAAGTAAGCCGTTTCACTGTAATACAAAGTCCTCTAAAACTGCTAATATAAAGACATGGAAGGTATCTCACGTGCCCTCAGAGGTCTTGATTCATGAAGAGAATATTGCTAACAGTGAGGAAACAATATGAATCTATGCTCCTAACACATTGCATTAAAAGGACAATGATATGGCAAGTTTTAATCACAAGAAAATGTATTACCGTATTTTCCGGCTTAAAGGCCGCACCGCGCCGCACAGGCTGCACCTCGACTTTGACAAGTCATTTGGAAAAAAAAAAATATGGGGAAAAATCACAGGCATAAGAAATTTTGCCCCCCAAAAATCATACAACAAAAAAACAAAAGCCAAACTTTTCATTGTATTGACATTTTGAAGATGATTATTCCTAGATGTCTTTGCTTTTATGTCATTAAGAATTTAAAAAGAGGAAAAGAATCTGACGAAGCGCAGTGCTTGCAAACACGTACATCTTTGTAGACTAGCTAGTACTACATGTTATATAATTGAAGAATCTTCTGGAAGGAAGTTGTTTTCCAGTTCTCTTTATGTACATTATCTATGAACAGAGAAATTTCTTGAAGAGCAATCATTATTCAGATGTGAAAAGTCAGTGTACTCAGAAACAGTGAAAGAATCATTAATTACATATTAAATAATGCACATCCAGTAGAGGAAGAACATTCTAGATCATTACATTATGTGTGATGTACTGTATGATAGCAACAATACATGCTGTAACATGTTGACTATCCTGACCTTTGCATAAACTTCTTAGTAAGAGTGAAACATTGCAAAGAGTCTATAAATAAACCCCTCAAAAAAAGTTCTGCAATTCAACTTTGAGCCTTGATATCTTTTTGGCGGCTTTTTAATCATTCTTGATTTTTAGATCATTGGAAAGTTCATTTATCCCCCTTCACATCCATGCCCCATTTGTAATGGTTATGTCATCCTTGAATGCACAGCACCCCTGAATAGAGGGCAAAGTCAAAAGTGAAAAGTTGCAAATTGAATGGCTATCTTGGCTATTGTCTATTGCTTTTGTTGCAATGTCGGGTGTGTGTGAATGATGTTGAATGGGTCATGAATGATTCAACAAGTTTATTTCCTGTTTGGTAGATGAAATGTGCCTTGCACAAGCTTTATGCTTGGCAGTGCTTACTTTTAAAGAGTAGCTGTTCGCGTATGTTAACATGCCACGTCTATCAAATGTTGAGAAGGCTCGAGCAATCGGCCAAATCGAAGCCGGTATTCCCCAAAGAGAAGTTGCTGCTCAATTTGGAGTGAGTCCCAGTACCATCTCCAGATTATTGGCAAAGTTCCGGGAAACTGGGGATGTCAAGGACAGACCAAGGAGTGGTCGTCCAAAGAAGACAACCCAACAAGAAGACCACTTCCTGACCCTTTCTGCCCTGCGGAATCGAAGGTTATCTTCCAGGAACCTGCAAGGACGATTTGCTCGAAGATTTGCCAAGCGACTCTCCGACCAGACCATCAGGAATAGACTTCACGCAGCCAATTTAAGAGCTCACAAGGCAGCAAGAAGACCTGCACTTTCGGCCTTGCATCGTCATTCCCGTCAACGCTGGTGTTTGCAACATCTTCGATGGAACCGGGAAATGTGGCAGAATGTCCTTTTTACAGATGAATCCAGATTCTGCTTGAGGAAACTGGACGGAAGGGTGAAAGTGTTGCGTCACCGTGGGGAACGCTTCGCTGACTGCTGCATCGACCGGGTAACAGCGTTTGGAGGAGGCAGTGTTATGGTGTGGGGTGGCATATCTGCTGAGGGAAAGACACAGCTTATCATCGTTGATGGAAACCTGACAGCAGAGAGATACCGAGACAACATTCTTCGGCCAGAGGTCATCCCATACATGCGCAATCTTGGACCAAACGCCATCTTCCAAGATGACAACGCCCGCCCACACAGAGCAAGGATCATCACCGAATACCTGCAGGAGGAGGCAGTGACGAGGATGGATTGGCCTGCGAACAGCCCTGACTTGAACCCAATCGAGCACCTGTGGGACCAGCTTGGCCGTGCTGTACGCGCCAGAGTGACAGATCACACTACACTGGCTGAGTTGCGACAGATCCTTATCGAAGAGTGGAACCTCATCCCACAGCAACGCATCACCAGGCTGGTGACAAGCATGAGGAGGAGATGCCAGGCTGTCGTAGCTGTATTCGGATCTTCTACTCGCTACTGAACTTCTGATCCTTTGCTATTCCACATTTGATGTGCATGTTACTCAATAAAAAGTGCCAAACATTTTGTCATTTGCAAATTTGTGTATTTGTGTTTGTTTTTGTTTCGTTAGAGAGGGGAGAGAGAGTTAAAGAACATGAGTTCACATCAAGAAAGGGGAATGTGTTTGTTGAAGTGAAAAGCAATCCAAGAGAAGAGGAGAGTTTGTGTTGCTTATGTTTCTGTGATAGGGTTACATGGCTGAAAATGAGATAATTTGCTGAGGGGAGACTTTTTTCCCCACCGCAGTTGTGTACTGCTAAGGTGGAAACTTGCAATATTCTGCATGAAACCAAAACACAATATTAATGTTATCACAGTCAGTTGCTGATTAAAACACATTCCATCTTAAAACAATAGAATAATTCCACTTCAAAATCACTGAAAACAATATTTGTCCACCAAACAAGGGATTACAGCAGAAACATGCACACCTAATACAGAATTAAACAAACCAAAAGGAACAAAAACAAAGAAACAAAACCTTTCATTCCAGTTAAGAACTCAGTGTGAACAATAACAATGCATTCTGCAACTTTTCACTTTTGACTTTGCCCTATATTTAGGTGCACTGCACATTCCGTGATTACATAATCAATACAAATGTGGTATCATTGTGAAGGTGAATAAACAAGCTTTACAATGATATCAAACTTGATGATGATCATACAGTTACTAGAGAGATATAAATGCTTAAACTTGAATTGCAGAACTTTTTTTGAGGGGTTTAGATCATTGGAATTCCCTCCTTTTGTTTGTTACAAGAAATATGTAGAGTTGGCCAGAGTTCCAAACCTTCATGAATGTTGTAGTAGAAGGTAGAAAATTCTAATTAAGGGTTGAGATTGTATATAAGTCGACATCGTTATCGTGGTCGACATTTTTACTGACATAGTGGTCAACATCATTATCGACACTGTCATCAACATCATCGTTGACATCGATGACTTCCTGAATTACCTTGGACATTCTTCAGCTAGATCTTCTGGAATCTTTTTTTACCAGTTGGACACCATACCATTTGGATTTATTATTTGGATTATTATTGTGGATTAGCAGCCAACTTACTCTACACTTCAAGAACATTCCGGATTCATACCTTGCATTCATATTCTGTGGATTAGGAGTTTCCCAGCTGAGAAATTGTAAGTCTTTGCTAGTGTAAGTACATGTACTGTAAGATTTGTAATTTTTTTAATATCATATGTCATACCGAATGTTGATTAATATTTTAATTAAACCATAAATCATCTTAAGTTAATATCTTTTGAGGATTTTGGATCATAACATACGGTACGTGCACAGTTTCCCTACCATAAAAGTTTGACTACGAACGGGACTATCAACCGTGAGTGCAACTCGCAAATTGAGGCACAATCAAAAACAAAATTGGAAAGGAAATGTCTCCACCACTCTAAAAAATCGTGAAGAGATATCTTACATGGGTGTATATTCCATCAAAAGTTCCCTAAGGGATTTCCAAAGACAGAAAAATACATATACAGCATGATGTTTTCGAAGAGGAGATTGAAAACGTTGTCACAACGATTTGCAAGCTGAAACATGTCCTTGCCATGACCAAAGATCGTAAAATGGAAGATAGGACACTTTCACGATTTTGTACAGGGTCCGATGTAACGGCCAGGGCAAGAGCGCCCTTCCCCATGAGGCCACTTCCGTTACATAAAAATAGAGGGAGTGTCCTATCTTTCCCTTTTAAGATCTTTGCCATGACTAATTACAATGTAGGACATGACCTAAGAGTGCAATCTAACGTGCACGCCACTTGCGCTATGAAAATTCACTGCGATGACTGTCCATTCTCCATACAAAATACTCACATCTCCGCGAAGGATCCTGCGAGGATACGACCGCGCTAAAATAGCGCGGAGGTGGAGGGGTGCCATTGATCTCTACAAGGGGTGCACTCAAAAGACAAATTAAAACTTACAGCTAGAGCGCTTACGTAGTGCTGTAACGTGCATCAAAATAGCTCATAGTAAAGAAAATACTTTTGCCTCTTTGATACTACCATAAAAAAGACCCGGGAAGAAAATTTGGATATTTTTCTAGGCTGATTTCAGCACGTTACTCGAGCTCAATCGAGCGTCGTACAAGTGCTTTGTCAAGCTCGGAAGACCATACGAGGCCATGGTTGCAATTATATTTATGACATAGTTATTAGTTCTGAATGATATATTCATAAATGAAAATATTTCAATACTTAAAAGATAATTACATCGATAGAGATAGGGCACAGGCTCACTCTAGATCTAGTCCCGTCTATTCCAGTACTTGTGTTGGTTTTGGAGGCGGTTCATTTTTGTCTGTTGTTGCTTATAGGCCGCACCCAGACTTTGCGATCATATTTTGGGTGAAAATACCACGGCCTTACACCGGAAAATACGGTATATTATTTGACTCTGACCAATTTTATTAAAAATTTCCCTTGTAAAGAAAGTGTTATTCTGAGGTTAGAAGGGTAGATGCTTTTCATAAACTTGAAATATGAAGCTGTACCGCTCATACTTACACATGGTCTGGGCAATGTTCTGGCTGAGAAAGACGTCGACCTCCGTGAAGAAATTTTAAGATGTCAACATTATCCACGGAAGGATAGGGCACCACACCTCGGGTGAGTAACTCCCACATTACCACACCGAATGACCACTGGAAATACAAGGATAAAATCAATCCTGTTCAATAATAGAGAAATATCATTAATTTATATGCATCTGAGAACATGTCCACATGCTACTTAAACAAAAAAACCACTGTGCTTCCAATACGTCCGAATCATAGATCAGTAGGAAATTATCTTCCTAAATGTGCCAATATTTTTTCTGCTTTTACTACTGTATATTCCCTCATGAAGTAATTGATCATTTACACTTTGCTGCTCCTGAGAGCACGTAAATTCTGGATGAATTAGAATTGAATTGAAATGATAGATTGATATACTACATGTTGGATCTATATATGACTTGATCATAAGCACTTCTGGACAGTAAATGCAGGTGTGTCTTTTAATAGTGAGATAATATTCTGTATCCACAGAAATCTAATGTGATCCAAATAAACAAGATTTGATATGCACACTAGTGTAAAGGCAAAGATTGCAATTGGCCACTGCAAAACCATTGTCAACCTTGTGTGGGGTAAATTTACTAAAATACTACTAAAAACACAGCAACAAACAATTAGAAAAGCACAGAAAATCAGTGACTACACAGACCTTGAAGGCACAGAGGTTCATTAGAAAGCGAACCCAAATTTGGAGTCTACCAAACCCAAGTACTGTTTTACAAATTTTTAGAAAGAATTCTGTACATATTCCTACACAAAATGGCTAAATTGGGCCTACAAAATCATTGGAATACTGAAACATTTTTTAGACATTTTTTCTAAAATGGAACGGTTTAGAGGGTTATTATTGCCTGCAGCTATGTTTTTTTTAACATGCCCCCCCCCCCCCACCCCCCTCCCTGACTTGCCTCTTGACATTCATGTACATGCAGCATTTTGTTGTGGCAGTTTTCTGAGGTATTTTCCTTCATCAAGTCTGAATGAGGATTCACCCTTAATATCATCTTACCACATCCGTCCTGGTATTATAGATGTTTCTCTCCAGACACTCCAAGGCCATCCACCTGACCGGGAGCTTGGCGGTCCTGTCCTTAGCGCTGTAATAGTCCCTCTCGTAGATGTCCCTGGACAGTCCAAAGTCGGCCACCTTGACCACCATGTCTTCGTCCAGCATGCAGTTCCGGGCGGCCAAGTCACGGTGGACAAACTTGAGACTGGACAGGTACATCATGCCCTCGGCTATCTGGCGACAGAACTCCAGTAGCTGTCTGGCTGTCAGCTCCTGTTATTTGAATGCATTATCACATTGATGCTGATACTGCAAATAATTGACTTAATTTATTGACTGATATTTCATTTGATAGAAAACTTATAATATGCATTATTCAAATAATTCTAGAGATGTCCCATAACTGACACTGCACAAAATGATAACACTGATATGAGAATTATTGAACTCAAATTAACTTATTAGTATAACACATAATATAACCACATTTGGAAAATTGCTAGTGATTTTACTTTATTTGCCAATCAGACCTACCAAGTCTCACGCATTAGGTGTGACAGTCACGCATCAGGGCTCTTACTCACGCCCCAAAATCTCTTTCTCACGGTTGACCTCACAGCCTATCTCCATATATTATACATATCACGTGGCAAGCGCACGGTTCCTCGCCTACCTGGTGGTGATGGGCGGAAAATCTCACGCATTGCTAGTCTTTGACCTTGGTGTCTCTGGCCAATATACCTTCATTTTTCCTTTCTGATAAGAGCTAGAATTTAATAGAAAAACTTCCAGCTCATTTGAGTTCAACGAGATTCCTGACGCAGACAAAGTGATCGATTGACACAAAGAATATGAAAAAAGGAATCCAGCTCGGAAAATACCTGAGATACATCTTCAGCTGAGAGTCAGGAAGGCACTGACTCATATGATTCTACACAGAGTTAACACCCCTCTGACTCTAAGCAGATGATATTAACATGAGTGAGGGTAGAATGACTTACATTGGACGGATCCCGTACAAACGTCAGGATATCTCCATTCTTCATGAAGGGCAGGACAACATAAGGCATGTTGGTATCGCTGATGATGCACACACCGATCAGAGCAAGCACGTTGCGATGCTTGAAGTCTTTCATCATGATCCCCTCGCGGAGAAAGTTACTAATCTCGTTCAGGGTACCCTGGTGAAGGGACTTGATAGCCACTTGCCTTTCTTCACCATCTTGGTGGATCTTACCAGCAAACACGCAGCCAAAGTGACCTTGGGGATGAAAAATTGAAAGACCAATTGAAGCATGTGAAGATATATGATTATTGAGAGAGCAGTCTTTGGACAAAATGCTTGAAGTCTTTCATCATAATCCCCTCGCGAAGGAAGTTACTGATCTCGTTCAGGGTACCCTGGTGAAGGGACTTGATGGCCACTTGCCTTTCTTCACCGTCTTGGTGGGTCTAATTACCAGCAAACACACAGCCAAAGTGACCTTGGGGATGAAAAATTGAAAGACCAATTGAAGCATGTGAAGATATATGTGACCCGGCACCACAAAACCACCAAAAAGTCGCAACCCGTGATTTTGTGTTAACAGCTGAAATGGAAATTTGGGTTGAAAATTTTTATTTTTGGATTTTTGGTTTTTCTGAAAGATCGTTCTTTTCTGTACCTCATATCAAAATCTGGAAGCTTAAAACACAGTAGAAGATGAATTTTTAACAGTTTTTCTAGACCAGTTTTTTCGCACAGCTTCGGTTTCTTCCTAATTCTTTGCCTTCCCGTATGATCTTTTTGTAATCGGTACCCCTCACCCTCGTAAAATCACTGCAATCTCACGGGCCTTAAATTACCTTTTCCCTAATAATTTTTATACTGATAGAAAGAATAAACTCTCAGCAATCTCATCATACTGATATTACAGTTCACCAATGGTCGCGAAAGCAAATTACAGAGCAGTTTTAAGTTCCATTTCGATGACGAAACAGAGTCTGAAAAAGGACGAACGATCAAGTTTATTCATGCATGTGAGCAAGGAAAGAGTATGTAAGTTCTACGTAAAACAAATTGCATAGGTTAATCGATGTGAACAAGAAAAAGAGTAAGTCCTATTCAAGTTAATTATAGGCTAAATTACAAGTTCAGTGTATGATAACAGAAGGACTACACAGGTAACAAACCAGTAATTATGTAACAGGGAACAAAGGAGTGAAACATCCCAAAGGAGTGAATAGGCATTGTCTAGTGCAGGTGTCAGGCCACCGAGGTGCGCTTAATCTCCTATTAGAACACTCTCATTTGCATCATAATAACTTTCGAACAACTAAAGTTCACAATTTGAAGTCTTGGCACTAGAATGAATAAACTATGTTTAACACTCCTACCAAATATCAACCTAATCCGACAATTCATTCATAGTGGGTGCTATGGCCTTTTGATTCATCCTCCATTGATTTTCTCTCTTGTTTTCTTACTCCGCACGCTTGAATAGGCCTCAACTTTAGAGCTCATTTCCTCCCTATTTAATACCAGCAAACCTCTCTTACAAGATCCTTTCATTCGCTGAATTAAAAGGGTTAGAAAGTTTCAATTATAATGAGTCATATATCATTTTAAAGCTGAGACTTTGTTCTATCCAAATATGATAAAATCAGAAAAATTATTTTTTGCGACTTTTTGGTGGTTTTGTGGTGCCGGGTCACATATGATTATTTGACAGAGCAGTCTTTGGACAAAATGCTTGAAGTCTTTCATCATGATCCCCTTTTGAAGGAAGTTACTGATCTCGTTCAGGGTACCCTGGTGAAGGGACTTGACTGCCACTTGCCTTTCTTCACCGTCTTACCAGCAAACACACAGCCAAAGTGACCTTTTTGGGGGGACAATTTTAGACATCAAACCAACCTCAAAACCCAAAAAGCATTAATTGTTTTACAAAACAGGTCTTTGATATGAATATAAAGACAATTAAGAATTGGCTATAAACTTAAACAAAAAGCTAATAATTGTACAGTCATGGAGGAATCTATTTGCTTTCTAAATATTCTTATTAACTTTAAGTACATCTAAAGAATGTTGAGTGCATCTCAATATGCGTTTTCAACATCTGAGCCATAGTAAACCATTTTACGTTGCATCCCAGCCTAACTTTGTGCGTGTCAGAGGCACATATATGAAGTTTACCTGTATCTTTTCAGTTTTTAGCATGGTAGAAAAGAAATATTCATAGTCATTGTGGTGTCATCTGACAAAACACAACGGCTACATTCTTGAACTGTTTCATAAACAATACAAACAGTAAAACAAACTGTAGGCTGACCAATCCTAAAATATTTCTTTGATCTCCACAAATCTTATCTTATTGCTTATTAGTGCATATACAATAACAAATAACTCTCCATGCCCGGACATTTTTAAGGATATACTTGCAAAGTGTAAGTATGAAAATAAGAGCAACTGCACTGAAAGAAAACACAAACATGAAAACAAAAACAAAAATTAAAACAATCATCTGAATACTGGCCTCATCATGCAATTACAGATTAATGGAATACAGTACATAATAATACGTAACCTCAGCCATTGGCTGGGACTGTGAGAGCAGCTTACCTTGTCCTAGTACTTTCCCCACAGCAATATTCTCTTCATGAATCAAGACCTGACTGATCTCGGCAGCTAACTCATTGTTGATCTGCTCCAGTAGAGGGGCATGCATGAGAGGCATGGCTCCATTCGCAGGCATACCAGGGTTTGTCAAATAGGCTGTGAGTAGAAAATGAGAGATGTCTTTGATAAGTCATATTAATTATGATTTTAAAAATGAAAAAACCAATAGGACGAAAGTTTCCAATAACACAAACTGGAGAAAATTCTTTTACAAAGGGCCTAGCTTTTGTAGGCCTCGAAAACCACTTAAATCATAACATTCTCGCATAACAGGCTGATATTCTCTTCGCAGTATTAGTCTTTCTTCAGGGTCTTTATCAACATCTGGATACTTCTCGGTCTTATGTTAGATCTGTCTTCATAGATTTTTCAAGCGCCTTCAATACCATAGTACCTCACATACTGATAGATAAACTACTTAATATGAATGTCATACCCTGTCTTGTCAGGATTATCCATAATTTCCTTGTAGACAGACCACAATGGGTCATGTGCAATAATCTGAATTCTGTTATCAAATGTCTGAATCTAGGTGCTCCTCAAGGTTGTGTAATTTCACCGATTCTCTTCTCGCTCTATACGAGTGATTGTAACGTC
Organism: Heliocidaris tuberculata; assembly: GCA_025618425.1. Lineage (NCBI taxonomy): Eukaryota > Metazoa > Echinodermata > Echinoidea > Camarodonta > Echinometridae > Heliocidaris > Heliocidaris tuberculata. Next base: position 33,986,028 of record CM046832.1, read on the forward strand.
ATCAACGATAATTGTTCAATAATTAAGTACGCCGATGACACTGTCATCACTGGTTTCCTTCAAGGAGATACTAGCACATATTTTAGAGAAGTTGATCAATTTGTAAAGTGGTGTGATCGACACCATCTGGTGCTTAACGTTAACAAGACTAAGGAAGTGATATTTGACTTTCGTCGTTCTTCTCGGCCTCATGAACCATTGCTTATCCACGACGAAAGCATTGAGCAAGTATCTGAATTCAAGTACTTGGGAACAACTATTGATAATAAACTTAACTGGAATAAGAACTCCCAAATTGTAGCAGGCAAGGCGAGTCAAAGGTTATACTTTCTGAGGAAACTCAAGGAGTTTCGTGTTGACAATAAGATCTTAGTTCTGTTCTACCAATCTCTTATACAGAGTATCTTGACATTCAACTTTTTGTGCATCTTTGGTAATCTCTCAAAACAAAATCAGAAAAAATTGGAAAGGCCCAGAAAAATTGCACAACGGTTGATTCAGTCAGATCTTCCCCCCATCAGTACTCTGTATGAGAAACGTACGTTACTCAAAATACATACAATAATGAATGACTCATCACATCCATTACATCATCTTTTTGAATTTAACCGCTCAGGTATTCGCCTTCGCGTACCTAAGTGTAACCGCTGTCGCTTCAGACAATCCTTTGTACCGAATGCAATTCACATGTATAATGTCAAAGTTAGACGCTGACACTTTTGCCCTGTCTTTCAGCGATTCAACCCTTAATTGATAATAGTGACAATGATGATGATGATGATTAGTTGATAGTTGTGATAATGATATAATTAAAATAATTATAATAATAATAATAATAATTATAATAATAAAATGATAATAATAGTAATAATAATAATAATAATATTAATAATGATGATGATGATAATGATAATAATAATAATAATGATAATAATAATAGTAGTAGTAATAATAATAATAATAATAATAATAATAGTATCAGTAATAATAATTAAAATAATAGTAATAATATTAATCATCATCATAGTGATAATTATAATGATGATGATGATGATTATTATAATAATAATTATAATAATAATAACAATCATCATCATAATTATAATGATAATAATATTAATGATAATAACTAATGATGATGATAATAATAATAATAATAATAATAATTAATAATTAATAATATTAATAATAATAATAATAATAATAATAATAATGTTGATGATAATAACCCATTAATGTGTCTTGTCACTGTATGAGTTCAACTCAAACTTCAAATTTCATATCGTATATTCCGTCCTCGTGCTCCGGCCATTCTTGCCTCTGTCCTTTCCTGTATGCCACGCACCACAAAGCCGGTCTGTTTTAGATGTTTTAGATGTATTCATCATTATTATATATTGTTTTTAATGCAGGTATTGCTTTGTACTTATGTCAATCTTATTTTGTCTAAATCCCTCTCTATCTCAAATTCTCTTTCTTTCTTTTCCCCTCATTCATCATGCCCACTTTCTGTTTATATTCTCCTTCCACCTCTCCCGCCCCGCATTGTCTCTTCTCTCCTCTCTCTGCTCACAGTTTGTTAATTCTGCATCCTATAATTTATTGCATTACATGTTTATTTATCAGATGTTTATATTTCTTTTTTATGTTTAATTTGGATGCTATTTATATGTCATAAGTGGGTATTTATTATATTGTAACTCTATTGTAATACTTTGTTCATGTACTGCCAGTGGAGGGCATATTTCTATGTTTTTTTTTAAATATGGATCAATAAAAAGAATCTGAATCTGAATCTGAGAATCTGAATATCATTTTTACAGCAACTGAAATAAAGAGACCTACTTGAATTTCAGCATTTCACATCCAAACGTATTTGACACAGTTCAGCTGGATAGGGTTACAGATATTGACCAAAATGTCATTCACAAATAATGGCTTGTATTCAAAATGGCGGGCCAAATTAAACCTGGCTGAACTTAGCCCTCTGATTTATGGATCGAGCATCAAATGTCAAGCTCTCTTTTCCATACAAATTAATGTAATTCTATAATAAAAAGAATAAACTAAATGCATCCAGTCATGAAATGAAAAACAATCAGAAGCTAATTGCATAATGACACAATTTTTGTTTGTTCATTTTGTTACAGAATTATGGTAATTTTTACAGGATTAAGAGGTTAACACTTCATAAATAAGTGGACTAAGGGTGCGTTTATACTCCCACTTTTCAGGCCAGAATGAGCATTTTGTTACGTGTTTTGTTCAAAACACGGTTGCGTCCACAGTCATTTTCATATAATCGCTGATTTAAATGCACAAAAAGGTGCATGTTGAATCAGCCTTTCTCCAAAAACAAGGTTTCTGGGGGAGCATAAACACACAGTCATTTGTAAATAAATTTACATGATGTCATATAAATGCGTTTCTGGTTCATGTGAAAAAGCCGCACACTGCTTGCGCAATGTTTTTTTTCCCCTCAATGCTTGCATGAGCAGTTGGCATCCAAGCAAGACCTGTTTACTTCTTTTATATTTCTGAGTTGAGGTCCAGAATTATGACTATCTAGGATGTAAATAACCGAAATAATAAGACGTAAATAGCTGAGGTAATAACCTAAATCGAGAACGAGAGTTGAGTGCAAAATCGTGAAATGAAAATAATAAAAATAATAATCATTATTTCTAATGCGCACTTTCTGGTATAGTACCACTCAAGGCGCTACAAACATATGTCAACAATGGTTATTTTAACGAAACAAAACTAGACAACAAAAGCAAAGCAAAGCAAAACAAAACAAAACAAAAAACAAAACAAAAAAAAACACAGTAACTCAAAACTTTCACAAAAAAAGCGCGCCCCAACTCGACCTGCCCTCCCAGGGTCAATGTAGCATGCGCAGTGAGGTTTGCGAAACCACCTGCAGAGCCCGAATTTGCCTAGAGAAAAGAAGTGTAAACAGTACCCTGTGAAACTGCGTATTAGATGATCATGCATTTCAAAATGCTCATTCAGCCTTCGCAAGGAAAACTGCTCCCTTAACTCTACCCACATAGTTTGGGTTTACAAACCTGGAGAAAAGTAAGTAATAATATGCATGTTATGAATACCAGCCAATGTTCTTTGATTATTGTCTTTCCTTTTTTCCAGCAACCATAATTTCAGTCTCCCCACTTCATATTACCATATTCTTTGCCGAATAAAACAACAACAAAACAATGATATTAATCATTACACTTGCGAGATACAGTTAACAACAAAATCACTTATACCCCTTGTAATATTCAAGTCTTTTGTGTGGACTAGTGGAATTTGGGCATTGGTTGAATACTTTTAATTGTCAGCTGTAGATGAACAATGATTGTTGCATAACAATGGAAATGCTATCATCATGATATATTCATTTTCTGGCATTTTTAGAAGTATTCATACCCTGGTCCAGGCAGAGTTTTTTGAAAATGTATATGTTTCAGACATTTCTAAGATTCTATACATGTTTTGCAACTATTCAAGAAAGGATATGGACAAGCCATCTTTCATTTAAAAAAAAAAAGTGAATAAAATTACCCCTCAAATCTAATTTGGTAAAATGTCTTGGGTGATTATCATAAGAATTGTCTGTCGCATGCTCAAGTGGTATAAACCAGGACAAACCAATTTTTCACAAAACAAAATTGAAAAAAAACCAAAACAACAACTTGGTAAAGGTATGAATAATTTTGTTGATGACTATATGTCTACTATACTTACTGTTGATTCTATGTGGACCATGGGCTTGTAGATGGACCTCCTCGGGACCTGCTATCTGATTGAAACCCACATGGGCATCATCGTTCTGCATCCTTATCGCCCCTCTCTTTGACTTCCGGTACCTCTTGATGCCCACGACTACGATGAGGACGACGATGGCCAACAAGATCATGATAGCGATGATGGTGATGGCCACGGACGAGTTGGCCACACCCTCTGGGGTTGGAACATGGAGGTAGCCTACGTTGTACGGCTGCTTGTCACCCATCGTCACCTGAAGTACACAATAAAACACAAAAGCATATTTTCACTGGTTGTTGGCACTGGTAAAGTTGGATTAACATGGAAAGTGTTTGAGTCTCAAGCACGTTGTTGAGATTTTCATTTGTGTCACTTTGGTATAAGGACTAAAGAATATACACCTCAGCCCGGATATGAAATCAATTTTTTTGATGAATTTATGTCCAAAATATTTACTGTAGACTGCTATCTCTCTTTTTATAATATTACATGCTATACAATCAAGGCTTTCCTTGAAACGTGTGACAAAGTACGGTAGACTATTTCTCAATACCCTTACAAATAATTGAATTTAGACAATTCTTTGCAAACTTTAGCACAAACAAGTGATCAATTCTATGCTCATTTTCATATCTATTTCAAGAATTTTCATAAATATGTAACCTTGATCTGTAAACCAGCCTATACCACTTTGATGAATACTTGAATACAATATGAATTTGTTAAAAATCTAAACAGAGAATTGCAAAGGTATATAATCAATCAAAGAAAATGAGCTATACCTTGACTTCATAAATTCCTGATCCATTGCCTGACTTCTGAAGAGAAGAGGGAACCTGACAAGTAATGAAGGTAGACTCAAGATCTTGAATAGCACAGGGCTGGTTACCGACTGTGACTGTTACATCCTCCTTCCGACTCACCAGGTCCAAATATTCACCCTTCAACATAAAGAAAGAGTCCAAGCAAAATCAACATATATGGAGACAGACAGCAAAATTGGAAATAATATGGCTAATGAATACTCTCTCTCTCTCTCTCTCTCACACACACACACACACACACACACACACACGCACACACACACACACACACACTCTCTCTGTCTCTCTATGAAAGAGAGAGAGAAAGAGAGAGAGAGAGAGAGAGAGAGAAAGAGAGAGAGATTCTGGTCTTCATCAATTCAGGTCTCAATCTTAGGATTACAATTCCAGGGCTTATAGCTATATTTCTCAGCAAAGAAGCTTTTATGACTGAATCTTTAAAAAAATCATAACAGCAGGTTATACCTAGTTGGAATCTAATTCAAAATCGGTAAATACATTAAAGCATGCTTGCAGAACCATCCTGACATATATAGTATTACAGCTGAAAGAGTCTCCATCAAATTTCCTGCATTTCAAGTATTTTTTTTTTCAAACTACGCAAATCATTACAAGTAACAAAGAGAAGAGTAGAAGAAGAACAATATTTAATTTAAGTGGAAAGAAAGAAAATACTCACATAGATGATGACAGAGTTCGAGTCTGAATTGAGTTGGTACACGCGATTTTCAAACTGTTCCAGAATAGGATCAGGGTAATACTCAATCATCCACATCGGCAGTTCTATCTGGCCATCGTGGGACATGGGCACCAGGACTTGCCTGTTGAACCTGATGGTCAGATTGGCGATGAACGGCTCATATGGGGTGGGGTTCAGATCTTCATCACTAAGGTCTGGAGTAGAACAGGTTAAACTATTCTCAATCGGATTGGGGATGGTGTTGTCTGATGGGTTCCATGGTACAGTGCATCCCTGTGGAAAAGAGGAATTAACAAGATTTTTTTTGTCTTAAAACATGGTTTTGGCTTAAAACAGAGTGAAGATAATGATCCATTCTCATATGATGGGGATCGAGCCCTATGTCTGCGTATCTAAGATTTGACATGAAAATGAACAAGAAGTATTTGCCAAAAATCTCATCAAAATTATAGCAACAAAAATGCCATTTTCACAAGAAATGGCGGCCGTACTTGTCATTTCAAAGTGGAAAAAACAATGGTGCCCACGTCTGCACACTCATTCACATTACACGCAGTTCGGGAGTTTTGATGTGAAAGACAACATTTTGAGGCTTGTGAATAATATGTCTGAAATAAGACCTTTTTTCAATATTTTGACTCGTTTGTTTGCATGAATAACTATCGCTATGATAAAGACGAAAAGTTTGTGTTCCTTGCATGTTTTGTTTCACCAGAATTGCGCAGACAAGGGCAATTGGGCACTCTAGACATACATTTCTTCCAATGGAATTCATATTCTTAAGTACTGATGAATTAAGACAGTGAAAATTAACATATTAACAATATTAAAAAGAAACGATTAACTCTTTGTTGTAATGGATCTCACTGAAGATGGAAGGGAAAGCAAATTTAGACCAACCCATGAGGTGAAAGTTATTTTCAAACAAATTTACAGAGATTTTAGTGGAATATTTCAAAATTCTCATGGAAGTTTAAAAAAGAGCTTGAACTTTTTGCACCTGCATGGCCCAGTATATTTCCAATACAATGATAGAATATCATGAGTAGACTAGTCAACTCACCCGTACACACTTGCATAGAAAAGGGCCCAAAATAAACCACACGGCACAAAAAGAATGCTTGCTGGTAGGTTTGTTTGTTTGTTGTTTTTTTTTTTGGGGGGGGGGGTAATTTTATACATACTAGCTGAACACAAATTATTTTTAGGTGATTGCATGATGCCTTTAAAAGTTAAAACTTTTTCAATCTTTGCAATTTTCTACAGGAAATACAACAAACAAGGAAGAAACTAATAATTAAAGGGAAGATTGATCTGGTAAAGTTAAAAAATAATTTGTGAGCTTATTCTCATTCTTATTAGGGTAGTTTGGAAGATTATCATAGTAGATATGTCCCCTGATAAGGATTGCTCTTCAAATGCCCTCACAATCAAAATATGACAATTCAGAAACAGCTGAAATTGGGCCGAAAATTTGTGTGTAGTCCCATATACACATTTCTGTGTGCAGTTAATGTGATTCTCAGCAGGATTGAGTTAATTTTTTCTCATTTTGGTGATTCCAAAACCTTTAATACAGCATACACCAATTCTTATGTAGTATATAATAAACCTATCCCAACTGATTTGAGACAGTTTCTTTCACAAGCAATCTCATTACCAGAACTTATCTTTATCTTTAAGCTACCCACCACCAACCTATAATTTCTTTTGCTTTTAAAATACATGATACAAAATATCTATACCAACCTGTGACTTCATCACCACATGGCCAGAATCAGTGAAGGCAGAAACTTCCAACTTAACATTCTGACCAAGATGGAGATTAAAGCCTGAGATCTTAAGATTGTTGCCTCCACTAGTGATCAGAAGACACATACAAACAAAGATGACAGAGGATAAGGGTCAGGTGCAGGTGAGGAAATGTCGAAGGTCAAAGGTCACATGAGGCAGGAAGCGTGCATGAAACAAGATCAAGTTAGCCACAAGCATATCAGAAAAGGAAAGAAGGAGAGTATACATGTAAGACATTAACAGCTAAAGGATCGACAGGGCATACGGCATACTGAGCTACATATATCAATACCACTGTGAAATAGGCACCCAGCTTGACTACACATTTCGTCGCTCATTTTGCGAACAGGTATACGAATTCTAGCAGGGATTAAACCACAAATACTGCTGATTTTACGAACCAGCATACAAATTCTAGCAGGGATTAAACCAAAAATACTGCATTTCTTTTTTAAAATATCACATGCATATGAAAGAAAATATTCCACTCTCATCACCTGTTTAATTTTATGATTGAATGAAAGTAAGGTATTCAAATTAGCATTTTAAACAGACAGTCTTTATACATGATTATCTCAGAAACATGTTTTCGCGCTCTGAGGTTTCGTATGCCGGTTCGTAAAATCAGCGACGATTTATCACTTTGATAATGATCTAATGCACTGCACTATTCACCAATGCAATTACAGATACAATATAATGAGGAAAGAGACAAATATATCATCTATAAATGAAAAGGCATTGAAAAAGGAGGCAGCTAGTGGGTCATGATGCACAGAGAGCCATTTGGAAAACTGAGCCAAAGAATGGAATATAAAACAAAGAAATGTGATATTTCTAAAATATCTAACAACTTTATTTGACCTTAATTTGCTAAAGGTTTCTTTGCTTGTTTGCTGGTAACAATTACAAGCAAACACTTTTGCTAGAAGTGGTCTCTATTTTTACCTAGACAGTGACGATTTAAAAAGTTGATAATTTTACAAAGCTTTGGAAAAGATCACTTCCAGCAAACAATTAAGAAGAATGTCTAGTAAAAAAAAAAAAAATAATCCTTCAGCAAATCAAAAGAAGTTTTATGAGACATAAAGCAGAGCTGGTACATGATTTACTACATGGATTACACAAACATCAAAGACACACAATTAAAGACAGCATTGAAAAGAACAAGATTATTTAGCAGAGAGCAAAATGCCTACCGTGAAGAAACAACACCACAATATCCCTTATGGTCAAGTAATGAGTGTGCTTCCTGTCTTGTGGTCAGGTGATCTGAGTGTTTGTGTATATTACAGTAGTCACATGATCAGCGTCCCAAAATATGTGGTCAAACAATTCTGAACCCTCTACCTAATGCAAAAAACATTCATAATACCAGTACCCTTTTTGCCAAGAATCGGATAATCAGAGTGTCCCCTGCCTGCCTAAATCTTTGTTCACCTGAGAAGTGCAAATCGCCATAAAAACAAAATAAAACAAAACAAAAAAATGACTTCATAAGGGTGATTTTGTGCAATGTGCCCCGTACAACATACAGGTTTTATCCATTTATTTCATTAAAAAATTGAAGACCTCTTGTAATGTCCACTGCATGACTATGGGTTCTTATGGCACCACTGCCATTAATAGTCAATGAAATAAATGGATAAACATATGCTATATGGGACACATTGTACTGAATTGCCCTTAGGGTAGTGCACTTCAAACTTCTGTATCTTATAACAGAGTACACTTCCCGGGGGGGTCTGTCCTCATTGCAAGGGGGGTATCAGGCGTGACCAGAGACTCGCCAAAAGCACCCTAAACAAGTATTAACGTGATGCAAAAAATACACCCTAAATAAGTATCATTACGTGTAATTTGCTACCCTAAGTAAGTAATCATTTTTTTGTAAACCCCTAAGCAAGTAATAACCAGTTTTTCCTACCCCTAAGCAAATAACAACAATTTTTTATACCCTAAGCAAGTAAAAACATTTTACTTTCCTTGCATGAGGCCCTTGATCAGGCAGTATAAATAATTTGTAAATTCTAACCCGGAAATTCTAATCATGATTACGGAACATTCATGAAACTTCCCTTCACACCAGGACTTCACATCAATCAACATCCATTTAATAATTACTCAAAAAAGACAGTTCTTAAGGGCCCGATGTTTTTTGTTTTTTGTTTTTTGTTTTTTTGTTGTTGTTTGTTTGACGTATGGCCTGGGGATCGGGCTAACTCGGCACTAGGACGAACTCGGCACTGCGAGGCGACTGTGTTTCAAGAGTTAAGTCCACGCTAACACCGTCTCAACACAAGTACTTTGCGATCAATTCAACTCTGCGCGATTTCCCCCCAAGGCCGAGTTCGCCCTAGTGCCGAGTTAGCCCGCGAATAATGATCCAGTTTATGTTGATTTATGCAAAACAGGCTATGACGTCAGCTTCAGCTAAAAATGGTGATTTTAACTTGTTTTAGTGTTGAATGACCCTAAGTACGTAAGTCGATTTTTTTATGACCCTAAATGCGTAAATCATCACTTTGAAAAAGATACCCTTTTTCTTGATTTTTGGTGATTTTGAGACCCTATTCACGTTACGTACGTAACGTGCCCGATCTTGAAAAACAACCCTTTTTACGTGATTTTTTGGTCGCGCCTGATACCCCCCTTGCAAAGAGGACAGACCCCCCCCGGGGTACACTTAGGGTACCTTGTTGCACACAGCTACTTCTTTTTTTCTCCCCCACTTGCCAGTTATCGCATAAAATGGTTCTATTTTGAGGCAACAGTTTACTGAGTGTACCGAGTTTACAGTCAAATGGTCAAACTGTCCTTGCTTTATGGACAGATGTGTTCCTTCTTCCTATTAGGTAGGCAGTCGGTGTGCATCCTGTCTAGTCCATTGACAAGATGATTGTTTCATTAAGGGTTGAACAGAGTGCCCTTTTCATAACGGTCATGATAAACACAGTATCCTTTTCCTACTGGCAGAGTCAATTTATAGCAGAAATATATAGCGCAACCCATGATTCCAAAGCCATTTTCCCACTATCATGTGACATTTGTATTCAAGTGCAATGTGTTCTCAAGAGAAAATATTTGAATGCCATTTTTTAGTTACGTCCATGTCGTTACTCTTTCTATGAAGGACTCCTACAAGTACCTAATGGTCAGTTAGAGCAACCTCTATTGGTCAAGATGGTCAGTGTAACCCTTTCTTCAATACACAATTTACTAAGTTACTAATTATTAGCTTTCACCCATTGTGCAGCTTCCAAGGTTGGTATTCTGAAAAGTATGTTATTTATGTTTATGTTAATAATGCTGTAAGTGCTTTGGTCGGTTACATTGTAACTGGTAAGGTGCTATATAAGAAATAGCTATTATCATTATTATCATTATTTATAGTGAAAGTAGGTTTAATAGTTGACATAACACATCAAAATTAGGAGAAGTCACTGGTTAATGTTAAAGTCACAAGAAACGACTGTGCAATGCAAGCACCAATGAGAAGCGTTTATTCTGAGCAATTTCAATCTTTTTATGGCAATTAACATACTTCCAACTATAAACATAGAAGAAACCATAGTCTTCAGAATACAGTCCCTGAATATCACAAGTGCTATTTCATATGACCACAGAAATAGCATGACGTAGCCTTAAATGAACAGTAAAAACAGCTACAATAGCAGATATTTTGTAAGATAATACATGCCAAAATACATAAATCTGAAGTAACTCTACCTTAGGTAGCTTTTTGTAGGAGAGAAGTTTGTAATGTAAGGATTCTCTGCGTAAGTAAAATCCAACGTGCTGGTGAGTTGTAGGCTATCTAGATTGAGAATAACTGGTCCTGACGTCAGCTCACTGGAATTCCTTGTCACACAGTGAATCTTTGTGGGGGTCACACTGGATAGGAGTAATAGAAAATGCATGTTATTAACCGGTGAATCATTACACACAGGCCTACTAAAGTGTTTTTCTTAACATAGGGATAGCCATATTATTATTAGGTGGTCTGTTGTAGACAGATCACCTCTTACTTTCGTCAGAATTTTCTTTATTATTATTATTCATTTTTATTTTTCCACCAGTTTCTTGTGAGCGTGATTTCTCAAATTTGGCTCACTCAATTTTCATCAAATTTCAGTCAGTCATTATGGCAATCATGGTCAAGTGCCACAAAACTTTTCAGGGTCATCAGGTCATCGTGACATCATCCAGGCGCCATTTTGAGAAATCACATTATCGATCATATCTTCATAACGAGTCATCAAAAATGAACCGTATTTGAAACACATGAACTTCAGGTCAAGGGTCAACATAACATGTCAACAAAATCCGCGCACGCATCACGCATCATGACGTGCACATATGCGCGCGTCAAAAATCACTTCTTAACCAAATTAGAGTACGTTTCAGGACATTTTAAGCATTTCAAAATTTTCCATCCGTAAGTGTCCGTGCGCACGTTATGCACGCGCTGCGCGTAGAGAACGTTAAAACGCCATTTTTTCGCATGGTTTGTCTTCCTGACACTATTCTTGACAATTTACAGTTACTCTCAATATTCCATAATGCCACATGCACGCGACAAACTTTCAAATTCGTGCGCACCTCAATGGGCAATATAATGTAAAAAGTGGAAAAAACAGTCCTATCTTGAATCCGCCATTGCTCGTCAGGACCCCCTATTTTTTTACATATTCTGAAAGCCTATAAGTTGTAGATTGGAATTCATGAATAAAATTGGGGGGTCGAGCAGTTGGAACGTCATCATATTTCCATATGAACTCAAAAAAATGATTTTGAAAAATTGACATCATAATTTTTGTATTCATTTGACAATATCTCAGTAATAGGTTGTCGATTTTCTTCCAAATTTTGATATGTTGTACCTGCGACAATTTCCTACAAGATCACATCAACAATTTTTCATTTTGACAAAGGCATCATGGCGTATTTTTGCGATTTAGAGAGGCATGTCAATTTTTCACATTTTGCGTGTATTCTCTATGGGACATGACTTTTCTCAAGTCTTGATTGTACATTCCTGTTTTCTTTGAGCAGTTTCTCTGTTATTTCTGCTCAATTTTCTTCCAAATTTTAGTATGTTATAGACTACAAGCTTACATAAGTGTGCCTCCAATTTTTGATTAGATGTCGGGATCATGCCCATTTTTAAACTACAAAATGTGATTTCAGAATCCTGTATTTCGTTTACGTGTTATCTCTATAGCAATATCAAATTGTCCAATTTTCTGTGATGCAAGTCTCAATCCATTGTCAACATTATCAGAATTACTATCTTCACAAATATTATCACATCTTAAAAAACAATTTGCCAAATGGACAGACAGACCACCTAATTCGTCTTCAGTGATGAATTAAAAGTCTAGTTTTGATAATTGGAAGTGTAAGAGTAGAAGTATAATAGTATTATTTTACAAGCTGCAAAAGTAGCATTGGCAAAAGTGGTGGTGGTGGTGGTGGTGGCGATGATGGTGGCAGTGATACTAGAGAAGGTGATGGCGATTATGATTATGATGGTGGTGATGATGATGATGATGATGATGGTAGCGGTCATGGAGGTGGAGGTGGATGCATTTGCAATCTTTGGGCATTTGGGCCTACTTATCACATTCATCCCACCGCTGCCACCACACCATTAATTAAGCGATACACTTAAGAATGACAGTCACATAGCCAAACGACTTGACAAGTAATTTTCACTTTATTACTTGGCTTCCATGATCGCGGCTCAAAGAGGCCGAATTACATCACTGCCGGTAGAAGGCGAATATCACATCAAATCACCATACATAATATGGGCGCATACTATAACAATATTTTCAGTCATTTACCAAGAGTCTGATCATGTTTCCATTATATTTCAATGTACCAATATATGTATGTATTAGTATATGGCATATTTTACTCTTCATGAAACCAAATCTGTTCTGTTCACTTCGAGAGATTTTGGTATGATGAAGATACCAACATTCTGAATTATCACTTATCACCTATCTCTAATTTAAGCAGCTATAAAATTTCCTGCTTCTCCCCAGCATCTAAGGTTTTCAAAAAAGGTGTTGTTACATTGCCAAGGAGTTAAACCCAATACATGTATTGTACTGTATACACTCCACTTCACTATCCAAAATGAAAACATATCCTCAGCTAAAAAATCAAATTACTGAACTGGAGCAACTCAATATCCAAAGTAACAAGCATCCTGATATAAGATGGTAGTAATGATTTCAGGTTCAAAAAAGAAAATCAGGCATTATGTAGTTAAAATGAGAGGTCAAGGAGTGCAATATTGCAATGACTTGTGTTTGCCTTGAAATTGCCTGGAGATTTTATTTGCATCAAAAGTTCAATAAATCTAGATTATGATTATTATCATCATTAAATTCTCAGATGATCTTTAAAATCTATTCAAAACATATTCAGTATAATAATGTGATATCTTATTTTCATTGACACACCACATAGTTTATTAGCTTTAATAATCCTTAATTTAGCATTGCTCTCTTTTGGTAAAAACTTGTATTGAATTTCAAGTTAGTCAGCATCTGAATTATGTTTAAAGAGGACTAATCACACACACACAGACACACACCCACACACACACACACACGCACACACATACACACACACACAAATAAATAGTATATTGTCAGAAGACAAAAGAGCAGAATATTTTGTTGTGATTAACCCCTTTCAGTACTACATCTCGGGCCATACCTGCGTATATGACAAGGCACACCGGCAACTGTTACTTCTGGCTTGTTTCCAGCATGTAGGCCCTCACCAAAGAGAGTGAGTGTAGTTCCACCAAACTTTGGTCCAACAAGAGGGCTGAAGTGAGTGAACACGGGTTCCTAAAACAACAATTCCATTCATTTTAATAGTTATATTATTTGAAGTATTAACATTTACAAAACTGTATGATTGGACTGGTTAAATTGGTATCAAGATGGTGGATGTATAATTTCATCATTATAATAATCACCATCATATCTATTTAGTATATCATCATCTACAACTGAAGGCTTTCGGTAACACCATGTGGGAGCCTCTGTGAAAAGGCTGTTGATATATTCTTTTGTGAAAAATAACCCACTTATGGCGCATTTAGAGGAATTTTGGAGAAGTGAAAGGAAAGGAAAGAGATGAAAATGGAATGAAATTAAATTAAACACTTACACAAGACTATATTTGGTTTTTGTTTTCGGTGTTTGTTCACAAAAATGAAATGAAATGGAAAGAAGAAAGAAGAAAAAAGGAAGAAAGAGTGATCGAGATCAGGAAAGTTCTGAGCAGGTCACAGAAGTTTGGAGAGTGTAGTTCTCAAAAGAACTGTTTGTATTTCTCTGTAGAGTAGTTCTGAAAGAAAGTTTCCAAACTACAGTAATCTTTTGGTAAAGGAGTATATCTGTTCATCATCAGGAGATTAACTCTATATCATCATCGTCTTAATCTTTTCCCCAGCTCCCCTTCCATCTCACTCTCTACCACTCTCCTCATCCTCCTTCTTCTTATTCTCTATCTCTCTCCTCCTCTATCTTTCTCCTTCCTCTGTCTCTTCTCCTCAACCTACTCTTCCTCTTACCTGATCTCCTCATTCTCCCCTTCTCCTCCCTCCTTTTTCTTGTTCTTCCCTCTCTTTCCTCCTCCTTAAATAATATCATCATCATCATCATCATCACCACCATCATCATCATCACCACCATCATCATCTTCATCACCATCATCATCTTCATCACCATCATCATCATCATCATCACCGTCATCATCATCATCATCATCATCATCATCATCATCACCATCACCATCACCATCATCACCATCAACATCACCATCATCATCATCATCACCATCATCACCATCATCATCAACATCATTATCACCATCATCACCATCAATCACCATCCATCATCATCATCATCAAAACTTTTCATGCTTTCTTCAATTCTTCTCCACCATCCTTATCAATGGAGTGTACTTACCACGTATGAGAAGATGTATCTTGGCTCTGAGGAGATAAATCCTCCAATAGCAAAAGAGAGAGTGGGACTATCCACTTCCACCTCTACTGTGACTGGACCTGACATTGGTTCTCCAACAGATGGGATTGTGCAAATGATGCTGTGAGCAAAAACAACAATTCAGGTTTATAGTGAAACTTAAAGGGAAAGTCTGCCCTGATATCAAGTTGGTTTTAAAAGAAGCAGAGAAATTAAAGAAACAGATGAATGAAGGTTTGAGCAAAATCCAATAAGAAATTAAAAAGTTATGAATTTAAGAAGTGGTAATCAATCAAACACAAATTGGCAACTCTGTGTCATATCTTGCGAGCTCCTTTCCCATTTGCCCCGTAATCCAGAAATCATTAATTTCCATTTTCTCTAAAGAAAATATTCAATCATACATGCATTATTTAATATAATAATTGTTCATATGTTTTTACACAAAACTTGTATGAAACAAATCGATTCCTTCATCAAAAACTCAGAAAATGAAAACTTATGAGATTTTCTGTAGTGAGCAAATGGGAGCTAGAGGAGCTCACAAGATATGTCACTGAGTTCCCAACTTGTGTTTGATTGATCACAACTTCAAAAATTGATAACTTTCTTATTCATCGGATTTTTCTCAAAATTACACTGATCTGTTTCTCTTTTTTTTTTCTTTTTCTTTTATTCAAATCAACTTAGTACCAGGTTGGACTTTCCCATTTAAGGTACTTCATCTCTTTTGCAGCCCTAAATTTTGTGTTGTGTGAGTATGCGATAAATTACAAAAGATATTTTAACGTAAAAGACCCTAATGGCAATTTGCTGAGTGCCCGACAGAAGGGCTAACAAGGATGTGTAGACAAATTTTGACCGTTCTTTGACCTCATCTACTCAACACAATTCAGAATGTACAAATTATAAACAGAGATATTATTACTTCAATCGATCAAAACCGAAAGTTTAAGTAGTAATAAAAAATATGCATTTTTGCCCTTATTCTGGATTTTATTCAAGTTTTAGTTAATTTTCAAAGACTTACTGAGTGATATTGCTGGAATTCATATCAACGTCACAGGGTTGACCTGCTACAGTCACTTCCAGAGTTGAGTTAGCATTCACAGCTGCATCAGCCCCAAGACTATCCCCGATGATGTTCACTGTGGTGTTGCCTTGAAGCGGACCAAATACAGGGGAGACCTTCAACATATAATGCAAGATGATGTAGAAATCAGTGACATCCTAAACTGTATGTTCCAGTTGTCCGGTAACATCTCATAAAACATAATTATGTTTTACCTGTGTTTAAAAAAATACATTACTCTCTCTTTTATCTAACTGATTGGAAAAGATAATAAAACATGCCTCCCCCACATACCTTCTGGAAAATAAACAATGAAGTGAGAGGAAGGAGAAAAAAAAGGATTGGACATCTTCAAAATCTGAATTCTGAATTCTGGACTTCCACTCTGGACCCAACAATTCACTAGCCCTAACCTAACCTAACCTCAAACCCAATTGTGATCCTACTCCTAACCCTATATCCTTGACATAATAAAGCCCGCAGCAAATGTCGGGTCACCCCTAATCCTAACCTAACACCCAATCGCAATCCTCACCCTAACCCTACGTCTCTGACAAAATAAAGCCTGCCTGCCTGGAGCAAACATCGCAGGAGCAAACATCGCAGGAGCAAATGTTGGATCACCTACGGTACCTCATAGATAGCCGGTGAACAGGCATCGGTCACCCAGTCGGGACCATCTTCAGAATCCACTTCCGCCTCAGGCATCTCACCGGAAGGACCTTCCGAATCTTCACATTCTTCCTGCGTGGTGCACACCCCTCCGCACCAGCCGCAGCCGTTGGGGTCATGAGAGGTCACGCAGGCAGAACAGTGGACGTAGTGCTCGCAAGTCTTCATGGCGATCTTATACAGCTGTATAGAATATAATGATGATGTGGGGCCTGTTTATCTATTTTTTTTAATCAGAAGACAGATTATAAAGAAATAACAACAGTCCATTTTCAGGCAAAAAAAAAAAAAAAAATTTCCACAATTTTGTCATGTAATTGTCACAACAAACCTTAGCAACACGGATTTTATACTTCTGCCAAATAAAGTGATGTAAACTAAATTTACACTATGGTACAATTACCATGGGTTACAAGACGATATGACCACTGTAGTATCTTTACAACTTTTCGATAACCAACTGATTCTAAGAATTCAACGCTTTTTATGATTTCTTAACCCTTTCAGGACAGGAAAGGGCTAAATCATTTGACAAATTTGAAACATACTGTACGAACCCACATTCTTGTGTAATGTATTCTAGCTATATTACCCTGCCTGAGGAACTTATACTTTTATCTGTAAACCTCAGTCCTGGGTTATTTATGTACTTCTTTATTTGAATGTTAAATTTTTTTTATAATAAAGATGAATTAATAAAAAACTAAATTGATCACATTTTGTTCTTCAAATTGGTAACAACAATATTTTTCTTTCAGTGCTACATTGTTTTGATAAGGTGTAATGTCTTTGAAAACAACATACATGGTTAGAAATTTCGTTGAAAAGTTGAAAAAATGCCAATTCTGATGTAAAAACAACAATTTTGTACCTGTCAATGTGTTGCAATTTCTGGCATCAAATGCAATATGGTTATGCAACAAAATTGGACATAGTGTGTGCAGAAAATGTTGCTCTTTCTACTTATTCACCTGGTATATTTTTTAGGGCTCTGAATCAAAAGTTATTGAGCCAAACCACAAAATGTGGTCAATTGCCTTAAAAGGGTTAAACTGTCATTGTAAAATGTATCTATAATTTTTTCCATTTTCTGAAGGTTTCATGAGGCTGTAAACACCAACAGAGACAAATTGTCCTTCTGATTTTTCATCAACCCTTTCAGGACAGGATTTATTAAAGGGCTAAATTGATCACATTTTGTTCTTCAAATAATATTTTTCTTTTATTTATACATGTTTCTAATAAGGTCTAATGTCTTTGAAAACAATATACCGGTACATGGTTACAAATTTGGTCAAAAAGTTGAAAAAATTGCCAGTATTGATTTAAAAAAAAATGATTTTGAACCTCTCAATGTGTTGCCAATTTAAGGATTTTAAAGCTTATTCTGGTTTTCAAAATTTCTGGCATCAAACGTAATATGGTCATGCAACAAACATGGAAGTATTATAAACAGAAATTATGGCTCTTTCTACTCATGCATCTGGTATATCTTTTAGAGCTCTGCATCAAAATTTATTGAGCCAAACCACAAATTTTGGTCAATTTTCTTGAAAGGGTTGACATATTCAAATACCACTCCACTAAGAACTGTCATCTCAAAACTACAAAGGTGTGGCAATTATGGTAAATAAACAGGGCTTAAGATATTATTGACTTACTTTGTAAGGAGTCATAACATATATGTGTTCCTGGTGAGAATCGAAAGGCATATCTCTCAATACAGGCCCTTCCGTATCCAGCTTGATGTCCTTATAGGGCCTCAAGGGGTAGTCTCTTCGCACAAAGTCATCCATGAGCGGTTTGATCACAAACTGGGTTGAAAATCAAATTTGATATTAAGACAAGGATTGCTTTAAAGTGTATTTTAGTTGGTACTTTTTATACACAGCACATTACAAGATACACTGTACACTGTAAGAATAAGATGTAAAGGCCTACTCTCAAATACCTATCAAATATCTTCATGCAAGATTTTCATTACTTTTCATCTATGATTTAACCCTTATGTTGCCACAGGCTGTTCAAATGCACATGATTTGAAATTGTATCTAATGTCTTTGGAAAAAAGAAAAACTTGTCTTTCTTTGGGGAATTCAAAACAGATTCATGAAGTGGCAAAGTTAGACACCACGAAGCAATGTTAGATATAAGGCATTAAAATCAGAACTGATTTTATTATTTGCTAGATAAATCTATGTATCTACCTATTATGCTAGTCTCCAACTACGCAAGCCATTCGAGTACAAAAAGTCACAAATTGTGCATATCCCCCCACCCAGGACATCGCCTTCCTCCGTGCACGTTGCAAGACGCGCGCGCACACTCGTCCTCTTAACGAGCAGCCCCAAAACAAACCTCGGACATGTTGCTAGGCAAGGAGAGGGGAGGAGGGAGGGGCATAGGTAGATACATAGATTTATCTAGCAAATAATAAAATCAGTTCTGATTTTAATGATTTACTACAATAAATCAATGTATCTACCTATTATGCTAGACCAACACCCACTCAAAAACGGGTGGCATGTCCCAAAGAGGAAGGTTAATGAGGTCCCAGAGAAGACGTTGCCGCTCTCAACGTCACAGTAGAGAAGGATCCTTCATCAGACAAAACATCTCTTAGATAAAAGGAGATGAAGGAATTGGGGGAATGCCAGTAGGCAGCCTTCATAATGTCAACAAGTGACACACCCTGAAAAAGAGCCCAGGAAGTACTAATGCCCCTAGTATTATGAGCACGGGGCTTATCTCCCGAAATTAAAGCCTCAGGGCCGGCGGCCTGAATAGCTTCAACAAGCCATCTCGAGATGGACTCACGAGAGGCAGGGGAGAAGGGCTCACGGGTAATGACGAAGAGTTGATCATCCTTGCGGCAAGACTTGGTCCTATCCACGTACCATTTCAAGGCCCTCACAGGGCACCAGACCTTATCCTCGGGAACTGAGGAAAGATGTGACAAGGGGCGAAGAAAAATCTCAACCGGACCCGAAGAAGCCGACTGGTTCTTCGCAACAAACGAGGATTTAGGAATGAGTCGCACGCCTCCAGACTCCCAACGGATGTGTCCCGGGGTAAGGCAAAGGGCATGAAGAACACTTCTCCTTTGCCCAGAGGCTATGGCGACCAGAAAAAGCGTCTTCACTGTCAAGTGATGTAACGACGCTTTACCCAAAGGTTCGAAGGTAGGCTTAGCCAAACAATCCAAGACCTTGGGTAGACTCCAAGACGGAGTTAACTTGGGCGTTGAGGGACGCTTCAAGAAGAAGGACCGCGTCAACTTAGCCAAAAGAGGGGAGTTAGAAACCCCCGAACCATCAGCAAAGCCAACATGAATAGCAGCAATTGCTGAACGATAACCACGGATAGTCGAAATCGATCTACCCTTATCAAAGAGGGAGATCAGAAAATCCGCTATAAGGCCAACCGGGGCTCGACGTGGTGAGACACCATGGTCTTCACACCAACTAAAGAAGGCCCCTAACCGAGAGTTGTAGAGATCCCTCGTGGAGCCTCTACAACTCTGCAAAACAAACTCGGCTGCCCTCTCAGAGAGTCCCGAGTTTCTTGCATCCTCCCCGACAACGGCCAGGCAGTCAAATGGAGAGCTGCCGGATGATGGTGGAGGATCCCCGAGAGGGGCTGCATTACCAAGTCCGATCTCAGCAGAAGAGGAAATGGTTGGCCGTCCAGGAGATTCAGAAGGTCTGGGAACCAAAACCTCCTGGGCCAGTGAGGAGCTATGAGTAAGACCCAAGCTTGATCCTCTCTGATCTTCCTGAGGACACGAGGAATCAGCTGAAAGGGAGGGAAGGCATACCCCCGCAGAGCCTGCCAGTTGAGGGAGAAGGCGTCTAGCGCCCACGCTTCCTGATCCTGGACCCGAGAGCAATATCTCGGCAGCTGATGATTGAAGGTCGACGCAAAAAGGTCGATCTCCAAGGGACCCCAGACCCTGAGAAGGAGGTGGAAAATCTCCGGATGGAGACTCCACTCCGAAGGGAGACACCTGCCTCGAGACAGGAAATCTGCGACTAGATTGTCCTGGCCAGGAATAAACGAGGCGACAGGAACAATGGTCATGGAATGACACCATCTCCACAGATGAGCCGCCATGGCATTCAGCGTGGAGGACCGGGTGCCGCCCTGACGGTTGATATAGGCAGCCACCGTGACATTGTCCGTAAGAACGAGCACTGTGTGCCCAACAAGGTGACACCTGAAATGATGAAGCGACAGAAGAACTGCCATCATTTCGAGGACATTGATATGGGGGATGGTGCTCAAGTGAGACCAGTCCCCCGACACCATCCTGCCTGCACAATGACCGCCCCAACCCAACAGGGAGGCGTCTGTCGATAGAGAAATCGACGGCAGCGGAGTGCGGAACGGCTTGCCTTGGGCAAGAAAGGAACCGTGCGTCCAAGGGACAAGCAGGAGTTTGATGTCTCTCGGAAGCGGAATCCAAGCCGCTAGAGAGTCCTTGCCCGGACGAAAATACCTGAGGAGATGCCTCTGAAAAGGTCTCATCAGAAGCCTGCAGTCTGGGAGAATATCGACCAGACTGGCCAGATAGCCCAAAAACTGAAGCCAGCGTCCTGGCTCTGACTCTGCGGGCTACTCGTAACTCCCGGGCCGACGAGATGATCGTTTGGATTCTGTCCCGACTGGGACGGGCCAACTGATTCGGGATGTCTATCTCGGCACCCAGGAAAACCGGGACACGAGAGGGAGACAACTCCGATTTTTCCCAATTGATCAGGAACCCTAGATCTTGGGTCAAACGCACCAAGAGCTGGACCTGATCGGCTAACAGCGCCTCCGAGTTTGCAACTAGTAACCAATCGTCTAGGTAGACAAAAAGGCGGAGACCGCGACTTCTCAGAAACGCGGCCAAAACAGCCACCACTTGTGTAAATACACGAGGGGCTGGGCGCAAGCCGAACGGAAGGGCGCGAAACCAAAAGGTTTCGCCCCGAAAGGTGAAGCCTAGCAAGTCTCTCGACGCAAGGTGAATGGGAATATGAAAGTATGCGTCTTTGAGATCTAGGGAGACAGCCAGATCGTCTCGCCTGATTAGAGGCAGAATAGACGCCAGTGTCCCCATCCTGAAGTGAACAGCAGGAATAAACTGGTTGATTCTCTTCATATTCAGAATCATACGAAGTTTCCCCGAGCGCTTGGGGATAACGAAAATTGGGGAGAGACACAGATGATGGTGGTCTCTTACCCTCTCTATCGCCCCTTTCTCCAGCAGAGATGAAATTTCTGCGGCGGCGTGACGCCGTGCAGGGGCAGACATGGGCGGCGGACGGACACGAATAGCGCCATATGGAATGGGCTCTAGCAGATCTACGAAGAAGCCGTCTCGCACTACGGAGAGCACGAAGGCGTCTTCGGTGATAGCCTCCCAAGCTGGGAGGAAGAACTGAATCCGTCCGCCGACCTCCACCACAGGACCTAGCGCTCGGGGCAAGACCTCAAAAGCCAGCCTTCTCCGAAGAGGAAGGCTTGGCCGAGACAATCTTGCGTACACCCCTGCCTCTGAAAGAACCCCGACCGCGTTGGCTGCCCCTAGAGGTAACCCTGGCGGAGGGAGCAGGGGCGGGAATAGTAACAGTCACACGACGCTGATTGGGCTTGCCAATCTGGGTCGAGACCTTGGACTTAGAGACAGGCTTCCGAAAATGCTTGGCCATATCTTCAGCCTGTTTACGACCGTCTATTTCCCTTTGGAAGACTTGGGCAAAATGCCCTCCAAACAAGAAGGGGCCAGTAGAAGGCACGTCTTGCAAGAGAGACGGAATGTCCCGATCAAGAACGCCTAGGGCCGAGAGCGCCAGCTTACGGCGCTGGTCTGTAACAGCAACGGCCGCCGCCGATAACTGAGACCACTGAAGGCCCGCTAGGGTGAGAAGCAAATCATCTAAGACTGCAGAATCACCCTCCGAGACACCGAGTTCCCCCGACCTGGCTCGAAGATTAATCAACGAGCCTAAGTAGGCCGAAAGCCGCATGCCAGCCCTAATCTTATTAGAAAGGGAGGCTAAAGGCTTGTCCTGAGACTGGTAGGGCTTGGCCTTCAGCGATACATTAAGACGCTGGGCCACACCACGAAACTCCGGGGAAAAGGACTTAGCCGAGAAGAAGCCTTGGGCATCTTCAGGCTTGAAAGAGAAGGCTTGACCGACTCCGAACTTAGGCAAAGCCGACACATCCCGGGATGCAACTCTATCAAACTCCCCTTTGAAGTCCTCCGTAAGGGGGATGCCAGGGGGAGGACCCTGCTGTCTGAACAGCAACGAGGCCGGATTTCGGTCAGGCGGAGCCTGACAAAAAGACTCCGGCAAATACTTTTCCAGCAGGGCTTTAGCATCACAGGCTAACACCTGCAAGGCCTGCGGCTCCACCGCGGCCTGGGAAGTAGACGAAGTCGCAGCCGAAGCTTGCGACACAGAGTCACTATCGGGCTCAGTCTGAAAGGAAGACTGGTATGCCCACGGGTCCAACAGAGACTCCTCCCCAGGCGGGGCACCAAGTGCCGCCGGCGGAGGGGAAGGAGGAGCCACAACAGAAACCGAAGCCGGTATGATGTGACCAGGGTCGGGGTTAGGAACGAAAACCGAACCATCCACCGACAGAGGGCCAGACTCAGATGCCAAGCTAGGTGTGGGAGTGAGACTCCAGCCCTGCTGCTCAGCAAAAGCCCTCATCAGGCTCAAAAGCTCTGCCTGAGAAGACGAGTCCGTCGAAGATTTATCCTTCTTAGACTTCTTCTTTTTGGCCTTAGGCTTCTTGCTGGGAATAACATCGCCAGCAGTCGAGCCTCGCTTCCTAGCACGGGAGGAAACGGGCTGATGCGAAACATCAGAGCCTCCCGGCTGAACAGAAGCAGACACACCGCATGAAGGGGGTGCTGCCTCGGTCACACTCACACCCTGCACAAGAGTGGTGGGTGAGATAGACGGATCACCAACGGGAGCGGGCAAACGTAGGGCGGCAGCGCCCATATGCCCGCAAGCCCCGGACCCGGTCACACCAGGTGGCCGAGAGGACTTAGGGAGTGGTGAGGCAGAAGAGGTCAGGTTATGACCGAGGCCCGGCGGCTGTCGGGAGACAGCACTTGGGACCACCCGCCCCGCCAGCCGTGCCCTACAAGAGGAGGAAGACTGGGGCGGTATGCTGCTAGGCAGCCCCGTTGAGGTGTGACCGCGCAGCTGTCCCCCCCGCCGAAACGGGAAGAGTCAGCTGGGCAGACCCAGCGGGTTTCCGCTTCACCGTCGCTATGGCAGTAGACATAGAGGTCGTGAGAGCAGAAGACTGTCTGCAGACAGTGCCGGTACACGCCTGAGTGGAGCTCCCTATGGCAGTAGACATAGAGGAGGCAGCACAGACGGGAGGTCGAGTGACCGTACCAGCAAGCGCCCAACTCGCAATCCCTAAACCAGTAGGAGAAGTGCGCTATCCTTACCTGTAGCTGTCCGCGCTGATCTGCCCGGCACAAACGTACCAGGCAGGGCAGACAACTTACCCGAGCGGGCGCTCGGGGAACCTTTCTTATCGGAAACTGACAAAAACGACCCCCCCGAAGGGATGGACGAACCAGGGAAGTCCGCCGAAACAACCGCTGTTGAATCGGAAGAAAGGAGAGGAGAGGAGCCCACGGGCCGCCAGGGCCTTGACAACTCATCCTCGGAAGACATAATAAACTGTAAGGAAAACAAAACACAATACTGAGAACTCCAAACCGCAATCAAACTCAACAAAGGGATATGCACTAAACAAACAATACACCCAAAATGCCATTGGCACGCGGGCGAAGCCGCCCAAACAAAACACCGAAGTGAGTATGTGGGGCAAAGCTCCGTAAAGAGGAAAAATGCTCGAAGAAATTAATCTAAAATTTCCTCAAAACGAAATAAAACGTGACTAAAGGAGCCGTCCTAATGTTACTTAAAAACAAAAGGAACGGGAATAGGAACACAAAGCGATCCAAACGCGCCAAAAAAGAGTAAAAACTCTGATAATTTTTAAGTGCAAAAGACTTAGCTGCAGACTCGAAGGCTGCGAGTAAGAAAGAGGACGAGTGTGCGCGCGCGTCTTGCAACGTGCACGGAGGAAGGCGATGTCCTGGGTGGGGGGATATGCACAATTTGTGACTTTTTGTACTCGAATGGCTTGCGTAGTCGGAGACTAGCATAATAGGTAGATACATTGATTTATTGTAGTAAATAAACAAAGTTTGTGTCAAAATAAAAAAACAAACAAGATGAATGCGACTGTGTCTCCTACATGCCTCCGCCTAAATTCAGTTGATGGCTCAAACTGTAGTTGAAATCTTGTGATAACCAGAATAAAAAGCCTCTAATTACATGTTAATTGACCTCTTTGACATATTACCTTACACCTTATAACCCAAAAGTCTGATCACTTTATCTCCTCCTAGTCATGAATACAAAATAGTTGAGATAAGGTGATAACAAAGGTAAAAAAACATGAATTTCACATACACCTGTTTAATGACCTCTATGACCTGTCACCTTTGACCTACGTGAACAAAAATCTAATAAGTTCGTCTCATTATGGTGACGCATACTAGTTCCAAGTTTGAAGTTAATGGATTAAATGGTTCTTGAGATATCACTTTAAGGCTAAAACCTGCAATTTCAGAATTGACGTCTATGACCTTTGACCTACATATCCCAAAATCTAACAAGATCGTCTTTCTATGCTGATACATAGTAGTACTGAGTTTGAAGTTTATACCTCAAATTGTTCTTGAGATATCACATTAACAAGGCTAACACCTAAAATTTCAGAAATTGACCTGTGACCTTTGACCTACATACCCAAAATCTAATCAGATCATCTTCCTATGGTGATACATACTAGCACCAAGTTTGAAGTTCATACCTCAAATGGTTCTTGAGTTATCGCTAGAACAAGGCTAACACCTGAAATTTCAGAAATTGGCCTCTGTGACCTTGACCTTTGACCTACGTACCCCAAAATCTACTCAAATCGTCTTCCTATGGTGATACATACTAGCACTAAGTTTGAAGTTCATACATCAAATAGTTCTTGAGTTATCGCTAGAACGAGCCTAACACATGAAATTTCAGAAATTGGCCTCTGTGACCTTGACCTTTGACCTACATACCCCAAACTCTAATCAAATCGTCTTCCTATGGTGATACATACTAGCACCAAGTTTGAAGTTCATACCTTATCTGGTTCTTGAGTTATCACTAAAACAAGAAAGCTGGATGGACGGACGGACAGACGGACAACCCGAAATCATAATGCCTCCGGCACCACCTTCGGTGGGCGGAGGCATAAAAAGGGCATGTGAATGACAACTTGTCTTGCAAAGTTTATATGTGTTGCACGTATGTACATGTATCATGGAAGGCATTGTAAGTGGTAAGTATAGTCAAGCATTGTATTTCCGAACAGGATGGTATTTCCGAACGTGTACAGTTAAGTTAGGCGCATTAAAATG
Organism: Heliocidaris tuberculata; assembly: GCA_025618425.1. NCBI lineage: Eukaryota > Metazoa > Echinodermata > Echinoidea > Camarodonta > Echinometridae > Heliocidaris > Heliocidaris tuberculata. The sequence goes on from CM046832.1 coordinate 34,012,378, forward strand.
GCTTAACCTTTCATACGCGTTGGACTACGCGCATGTTCTCCACACTATTTGACACAGAGGACAAAGGGCAGCAGATCATAAAATGAGGCAAAAAAAGGTAAATAATATCTTATTTTTACATGAAACCATGAAAACGATTAAATAATTGAAAAATCCCTTATTCTGAAAAATATCTTTATCTTATTAACCTAAAACTGCCGATTTCAAAGACCTCACGACCGATCCGTTCCTGTCTAATGTTTAGAGAGAGAGAGTGATTACTGCATAATGTGCATGCAGTGGCCGTTGTTTATATATTGGCAACCCTCGATATAAAGCATGTTCGTGTAGAACGTGCGATCGACCTGCCGAACTACGAGTGATAACAAAAAGTGTGTGCGTAATATATTTGTTGATTAGAATGATCATAATGAGGAAATTTCTCCCATAGGGGCACGTTCGGAAAATACAATACCATTTTCAAGAGACCAAAACGCCGCGTCGTTGGGAAGGGGTTCGCTCGGAAGGGAATATCATATTAAATCTACGTTGTCTTTTTAAAATTCTATCAACTTAATTCTTTTTCTGTAGGACTTTGAGCATTCATTATGTAAGTTTGACAGATATTCGTTTGATATTTTATTTGCTATCGTTGATTTTCTGAAAAGTGTTTGGAAACTGGATCCACTACCATTGAAAAACATGTCAACTTAACATTCAGAGAAAATAAGATGAAAACCAGAATGAATTGCAGTGTAGAATGTACATTTAACTCAACCTTAACCCTTTCAAGACGGGAATTATTTAAGAGCTAAAGTTATAACATTTTGTTCTTCAAATTGGCAACAATACTATTTTTCTTTTAGTGCTACATAATTCTAATAAGGTGTAGGGCCTAAAGTCTTTGAAAAAAATATACATGGTTAGGAATTTGTTGAAAAGTTTTAAAAGTGGCCAATTTTGCTAAAAACAATTTTATACCTCTCAATGTGTTGCCAATTTAAGGATTTTAAAGCTTATTCTCATTTTTACAAAATTTCTTGCATCAAACGTAATATTGTCATGCAACAAAAAAGGACATAGTATGCGCATAAATTTTTGCTCTTTCTACTCATGCATCTGGTATATTTTTAGAGCTCTGAATCAAAAGTTATTGAGCCAAACCACAAAATTTGGTCAATTGTTTCGAAAGGGTTATCAACACAGGTGTAATATTGATGTTGCAATATGAAACATGTCAATCACTCAAAACTTGTTCCAATAAACGACAGTAATATGAAGCATGAGCAATTGATTTGCATCTATTGACACTTATATTCAATACCATGAGGAAATAATTTTCCCTTCAATTACTCGTTTATTGGTGATATCATTATTTTCTATTCAATTACCCTTATACTGGTGTTATCTTTTTTCTCTCTTCAATTACTCATTTTATTGGTTTTTATTCATTGGTTCAATTGTGCTTTATCACATTGACCCAGTATATAAATCCTTTTGAGTCATTTCCTTGTGTCAGTACATACATTGCATTTCCCCTGAAAAGAAAAGTGAAGTTAGCTCTCCCAAACTGAGCAACTTATCAGTTAACTTCTTGACATAAAAACATCAAAAAGACAAGCCATGAAGTAAGGGTTTTTTATGGCGAGTATGACACCCATGCCATAGGAGGAAATATTGAGACCTTGGTATCTCTAGAACACACTTCCTGGTGTAGTGATAACATATTAAAAGCAACCAATCCTTTTTGAATAGCCCTATAAATGACCACATATGGGAAAACCAGGCACTATGAATTAACTCCACCCCCCTATTTGAAAGTGATAGGATATAGAGAGAAAAGACAGGAAGACAGTGGGACAGAGCGGAAACTGAAGCATGGTGAAACAACCTGTCAATTTGCAAGTCAGGAAACTTTTGTATACAAGCAATTTATTAATGCCCCAAACAATCAGAGTTATATTCAGAGCTATATTCAGAGCTATATAGGCACCTTGATATATTTTACTGAATTCCAATCAACAAAATACATGTATATCATAAATCATTCATTATTCTCTGATCACTTTCAGTTTTGCATGCAGTTCTCCCATCTCAATATTATATTATGTTTCTGAAACCATTTTATGTAAAAATAGATATAAATATTAATATTATCATACAATATTATTATACAATATTATTGTACAATATTACTATACAATATTATTATGCAAAACAAGATGAATGCGACTGCATCTCCTATATGCCTCCACCTAAATTCAGGTGATGACTCAAACTGTTCTTGAAATCTTGTGATAACCAGAATAAAACGCCTCTAATTACATGTTAATTGACATCTTTGACATTTGACCTTACTCCTTATAACCCAAAAGTCTGAACACTTCATCTCCTCCTAGTCATGAATACAAAATAGTTGAGATACATGTATGGTGATAACAAAGGTAAAAAAAACATTAATTTCATACACCAGTATAATGACCTCTATGACCTGTCACCTTTGACCTACATGAACAAAAATCTAATCAGTTCGTCTCATTATGGTGATGCATACTAGTTCTAAGTTTGAAGTTAAAGGATTAAATGGTTCTTGAGATATCACGTTAAGGCTAAAACCTGCAATTTCAGAATTGACCTCTATGACCTTGGACTTTTGACCTACGTATCCCCAAATCTAACTTGATCGCCTTTCGATGGTGAAACATAATAGTAGTACCAAGTTTGAAGTTCATACCTCAAATGGTTCTTGAGATATTGCATTAACAAGGCTAACACCTGAAATTTCAGAAATTGACCTGTGACCTTTGAATTTTGACCTACATACCCCAAAATCTAATCAGATCCTCTTCCTATGGTGATGCATACTAGCATCAAGTTTGAAACTCATACCTCAAATGGTTCGAGTTATTGCTAGAACAAGGCTAACACCTGAAATTTCAGAAATTGGCCTCTGTAACCTTGATCTTTGACCTACGTACCCCAAAATCTAATCAGATCGTCTTCCTATGGTGATACATACTAGCACTAAGTTTGAAGTTCATACCTCAAACAGTTCTTGAGTTATTGCTAGAATGAGGCTAACACCTGAAATTCCAGAAAAATTGGCCTCTGTGACCTTGACCTTTGAACTGCGTACCCCAAAATCTAATCCGATCGTCTTCCTATGGTGATACATACTAGCACCAAGTTTGAAGTTCATACCTTAAGTGGTTCTTGAGTTATAGCTAGAACAACAAAGCGGGACGGACGCACAGATGGACGGACGGACTGACGGACAACCTAAAAACATGCCTCCGCCACCACCTTGCATGGGTGGAGGCATAAAAATAAAACTATACCAAGTAATCTATACAATATCAAAAGAGTAATATTTCTAACAATGTTCCTTAAACAAGATTGATCAATCCAAAATTCTGCCTAATATTGAGTAATCTTGATAGTAGTGTGAGAATACCTCTACAGGGAAGAAGAAGAAGAAGGAGGATGAGGAGGAGAAGGAGTAGGAGAAGGAGGAGGAGGAAGAGAAAGATAAGAAAAAGTAAAAAGAGGAGGAAAAGAAGAAGAAGAATTAGGAGATGCAAAAGAAGAAAAGAAGGATAGAGAGAAAGAGAGGGATAAGGAGAAGGAAAGGTGAAAGGGAAGATGAAGGGAAAAAGAACAATTTAAAAAAAGAAATAAATAAAATGAGACAAAGTCACATGAAGCACAAAACGATCATCTACTGACTTGGTTTCGATCAATTTAATGTAGAAATAAACATAAATAAATATGTAAAATACATGTACATCATAAATCATTCATTATTCTCTGATTACTTTCAGTTTTGAATGCAGTTCTCCTCTCTCAATATTATATGTTTCTGAAACCATTTTATGTAAAAATAGATATAAATATCATTATACCAAAAAAAACAACACATGATATCAAGTAATCTATACAATATCAAAAGAGTATTTCTAACAATGTTCCTTGAACAAGATTGATCAATCCAAAATTCTGCCTATTAATATTGGGTAATCTTGATAGTAGTTTGAGAATACCTCTACTGGGAAGGAGGAGGAGGAGGAGAAGGAGGAGGAGGAGGAGAAGGAGGAGGAGGAGGAGGAGGAGGAGGAGGAGGAGGAGGAGAAGAAGAAGAACAAGAACAAGAAGAACAAGAAGAAGAAGAAGGAGAAGAAGAAGAAGAAGAAGGAGAAGAAGAAGAAGAAGAAGAAGAAGAAGAAGAAGAAGAAAGATAAGAAGAAAGATAAGAAAAAGTAAGAGGAGGAAAAGAAGAAGAATAATAATTAGGAGATGCAAAAGAAGAAAAGAAGGATAGAGAGAAAGAGAGGGATAAGAAGAAGGAAAGTGAAGATGAGGGGAATAAGAACAATTTTTAAAAAACCAATAAAATGAGACAAAGTCACATGAAGCAAAAAAATGATCATCTACTGACTTGGTTTCGATCAATTTAATGTAGAAATAAACAAATATTATATAAAATACATGTATATCATAAATCATTCATTATTCTCTGATTACTTTCAGTTTTGAATGCAGTTCTCCTCTCTCAATATTATATATTTCTGAAACCATTTTATGTAAAAATAGATATAAATATCATTATACAATATCGTTATACAAACCCCCCCCCCCCAAAAAAAAAAAAAAAAAAAAATGATATCAAGTAATCTATACAATATCAAAAGAGTATTTCCAACAATGTTCCTTGAAGAAGATTGATCAATCCAAAATTCGGCCTATTAATCTCAAGTAATCTTGACAGTAGTTTGAGAATACCTCTACTGGGAAGAAGGATGAGGAGGAGGAGGAGGAGAAGAAGAAGGAGAAGGAGGAGGAGGAGGAGGAGGAGGAGAAGGAGAAGGAGAAGAAAAAGAAGAAGAAGAAGAAGAAGAAGAAGAAGAAGAAGAAGAAGAAGAAGAAGAAGAAGAAGAAGAAGAAGAAGAAGAAGAAGAAGAAGAAGAAGAAGAAGAAGAAGAAGAAGAAGAAGAAGAAGAAGAAGAAGAAGAAGAAGAAGAAGAAGAAGAAGAAGAAGAAGAAGAAGAAGAAGAAGAAGAAGAAGAAGAAGAAAGATAAAAAGTAAGAGGAGGAGGAGGAAAAGAAGAAGAATAATAATTAGGAGATGCAAAAGAAAAAAAGAAAGATAGAGAGAAAGAGAGGGATAAGGAGAAGGAAAAGGGAAAGGGAAGGGAAGATGAAAGGAATAAGAACAATGAAACAAAAAACAATAAAATGAGACAAAGTCACATGAAGCACAAAATGATCATCTATTGACTTAGTTTCGATCAAAATAAACAAAATAAACAACCTACCTATTCTACACAATATCAACAGAGCAATATCTTAAACAATGTTTCTTGTACAGCATTGATCAATCCGCAATTCTGCCTAATATAAAATAATTTTGATTGTCGTTGGAGAATACATGTACCTCTACTGGGTAGAAGATGAAAGAAGAGAAGGAGAAGAAGAAGATGAAAGACAAAGGGGAAGAAGGAGAAGAAGGAGAAGGAGAAGGAGAAGAAGAAGAAGAAGAAGAAGAAGAAGAAGAAGAAGAAGAAGAAGAAGAAGAAGAAGAAGAAGAAGAAGAAGAAGAAGAAGAAGAAGAAGAAGAAGAAGAAGAAGAAGAAGAAGAAGAAGAAGAAGAAGAAGAAGAAGAAGAAGAAGAAGAAGAAGAAGAAGAAGAAGAAGAAGAAGAAGAAGGAGGAGGAGGAGGAGGAGGAGGAGGAGGAGGAGGAGGAGGAGGAGGAGGAGGAGGAGGAGGAGAAAAGGGAGAAGAAGTAGAAGAAGGAGCAGAAGAAGGAGCAGGAGGAGTAGGAGAAGGAGAAGAAGAAGAAGAAGAAGAAGAAGAAGAAGAAAAAGAAGAAGAAAAAAGAAGAAAAAAAAAGAAGAAAAAGAAGAAGAGGAAGAAGAAGAAGAAGATGAAAAAGTAGATGGAGAAGGAGAAAAAGAAGGACAAGGAAAAGGAGAAGGGGAATATGAAGGACACAAATGAGAAGAAAAAGAAGAAGATGAAAGAGGAGGAGGAGAAGAATAACAATAAAAGCTAGAAATTTGATTTGTCACTGAAGAGGAATTAGGTGGTCTGTCTGTCCCTGTGGCAAATTGCTTTGTCAGATGTGATAATATTTGTGCAGATAATAATCATGATAATGTTGACGACAATGATGATAAGATGATCATGATGACAACAATAATGATGACAATAACCATGATAACCTAAGTGGCATAGCGCTCCTTCAGGTTCAATTTTATGGGCGATTTTTTGAAAAGTGCTTGAAATGGCATAAAACGTGTGCAAAATGAATTTGGGACGATTTGGAGCATTTCTAAATTTTGCGCGCGCAAGGACGCATATGCATACGTTTAATGAAATGACACTGACTGGAATGACATTAACCTTAACCATGCAAAATATGAAAGAGAAATGACATTTCGTTATGAACATATGACCATAAGTTGATTTTCACAAAATGGCGCCTGGATGGCATCATGATAACCTGATGATCTTGAAAAAGATGCGGGAACTTGACCTTATTAGGACTGATGACTGGCGAAAATATGAAGAAAATTGACTAAGCTGATTTTGAGAAATCGTGATAACAAATTGGACGATTTGATATTGCAGGACACGTGGAAGATTATTCAAATTGTACACAAACTACTGCACACTACATTCCAATAGACATCAAGGGCGTAGGCTGGGGGGGGGGTGCACTGGGTGCACGTGCACCCCCCCCCCCCCCCCCCCCCCCCCCCCCCGCGGAGGCATAGGAGTCCTGCCCCTGAAAAAAAAAAAAAAAAAAATTTCCTCCTTTCAACAGCTTCAAAAACAAGGGGGCACATGACCCGAAACATTCTGTAAAACAATTATTAGTCTTGATTTCTGCCCCAAACCTTATACTAAAAGTCAGGCCATCCATAGAGGTCGGCCAAATCCATTCTTGTCTCATGACGACAGTACCGCGAGACTTGTAGTTAATTAAAACCCTTTCGCACCTATAACACCCGAAACTGACGCCCGAAACAGAGATTAATTAAACGCCCCGGAACCTGGGGGGGGGGGGGGGTCACTCGCGGACTGAAGTGGTACCCATGCTCGTCTAAGCACCTCAAAACTGGACCCAAAAGGAAGTAATTCTTGGTGTCAAATTCTACCTCTAAAAGGATATTGTAAAATATACCCTTAAAAGGCATAAATGGTGTAGGAAAATGTACCAACAAATGTCGAAGAACGCCTATTTCTCAAAAAACGTCGAATGTTAGACTGTACAACACCCATTTTTCTAAAAAAAGAAAGAAAAAAAAAAAAAAAACGTCGAATGTAAGACTGAAAAACACCCCGTTTCCTCAAAACCGTCGAATGTAAGACTGAAAAACACCCCTTTTCCCCCAAAGACGTCATCTGATCCTTTCATTCGACTTTTTTTTTTTTTTGACAAGCATGGGTACCCGGCATGGGTACCACTTCACTCAGTCTCTTGAGTGACCCCCCCCCCCCCCCCCCCCCCCGGCCCAGAAAGCCCGCTTGACTTCAGTATCCTTTATATACCTCACTTTAAGAATCTTTCCTAATCCTATCATCTGATTGGTTGAAAGTGCAGTCAAAGTAGAGTAAAATTAAACAAGCATAATGCTGAAAATTTCATCAAAATCGGATGTAAAATAAGAAAGGTTTGACATTTTAAAGTTTCGCCTATTTTCACAAAACAGTTATATATATGCATAACATGGTGGATATGCAAATGAGATAGCTGATGGTGTCACACACTCACTATTTCTTTTGTATTTTATTATATGAATTATAGAATATTTCAATTTTTGCAGATTTGACAATAAGGAAGCTCTTCCTTGAATCACAATATGTTACAACAATGACAATTCCACAAGTTCAGTGAGGAATCAATTTTTGTTTCACATCATAATGAGGAAAAAAATGAAATATTTCACATTTCATATGATAAAATACAAAAGAAATAGTGAGTGGATGACGTCATCGGTTCCCTCATTTGCATACCGACCAGGATGTGCATATAACTGTTTTGTGAAATTAAGCGAAACTTTAAAATTTCGTAACTTTCTTATTTTACATCCGATTTTGATGAAATTTTCAGCATTATGCTTGTTTAATTTTACTCTACTTTTTCAAATCAACTTGATATTAGTGTGGACTTGGCCTTTAACTCTGCAGGTTGAGGTGGTTTTTAACACTTTTTTTAAACAAGCCAAGAGTTTTCATGTTGACTATACTTTTAGGGAGTTTGTTCCAGTCGTTTGTAGTTTTCGGATAGAATGAGTTCATATAATAATAATCTGTTCTTGCTGTTCTGGGTACATGCATCTTTAAGTTATGATGATCTGTTCTTCCAATTCTGTTCGCAGGTTTGCACATGTTATTACGTCCTGTGATGTCATTAACAAGCTTATAACACTAAAAAAATAAGTTGGAGGTACTTTCGTCTACTCTCTAATGTATTCATACTAAATTCTTGTAACAAAGTGTTGTAACTACATGTACTACTCCAGTCTTTGTTCAACATTCTTACGTATAACGTTTTTTTTAATCTTTACAATCAGTTGGCTACCGCTTTGTTTCTGTATGGATCACATGCTGTGCAACAATAATCCAAACATGAGCGTACTAAAGATTCTGTATAAAAGGGTTTTTAAAACTGGTTTTGGTCAGTCAACGCAGTCCCTCCGTTTTATGTACCAAAAAGGTCTATTGCACTTTACAATTCGGTACAATGATCATTCCAATTTTAAGTGTTATTTATCACAAGACCCAAGTATTTCTCAGTTGATGTACTTTGTAACCCTTGACCATTATTAGTATATTTAAAACTAACATTATGAACCTTCCTAGGCATCATAATCTTGGATTTAGATATGTTGTAATCAGGGAGGCAATGTGGCCTGACAGAATTCAGCATAAGCTGAGATTAAATCGACATTTAAATTAAAATAAAACCAGCCATCTTCAAGAGTAAATGTTTTTACTGGAAATAGTTTGGACTTGTTGAATGATATTTTGCTGATTGAATGATTACTGACATCAGGTAAGCAATCATTTGATTAACAAGTGAATGAGTAAATTACGCAATGCGTAATAAATGTCCCTGCCGAAAGTGCAGATCTGTGGAAATTAACTAGCCTGAACCTTAAAACTTCAGTGAAAAACTTAAGTGAATAAAATAATAATGTTACTGCATGCAAAAGAAGAGAATACCAACAATGCATGTATACAACTGAAATATAAAACATGAAAACATTATGAACCTTCAGCCATTTTGAATAAATTTGCATAAATTTGCATGAATAATGAATTTCAAAATTCTGTGTAGAAGTTTGGAAGCCCCCACCCAGCCCTATCAGATAAAACAATCGGAATCAAAATCCGATGTGAAATAGAGGAGAAGTAGCATTTTTCGTCAATTTTGAATAAATTTGCATAAATTTGCATAATTAATGAATTTCAAAATTCTGTGTAGAAGTTTGGAAGCCCCCACCCAGCCCTATCAGATAAAACAATCGGAATCAAAATCCGATGTGAAATAGAGGAGAAGTAGCATTTTTCGTCAATTTTGAATAAATTTGCATAAATTTGCATAATTAATGAATTTCAAAATTCTTTGTAGAAGTTTGGAAGCCCCCACCCAGCCCTATCAGATAAAACAATCGGAATCAAAATCCGATGTGAAATAGAGGAGAAGTAGCATTTTTCGTCAATTTTGAATAAATTTGCATAAATTTGCATAATTAATGAATTTCAAATTTCTGTGTAGAAGTTTGGAAGCCCCCACCCAGCCCTATCAGATAAAACAATCGGAATCAAAATCCGATGTGAAATAGAGGAGAAGTAGCATTTTTCGTCAATTTTGAATAAATTTGCATAAATTTGCATAATTAATGAATTTCAAAATTCTTTGTAGAAGTTTGGAAGCCCCCACCCAGCCCTATCAGATAAAACAATCGGAATCAAAATCCGATGTGAAATAGAGCAGAAGTAGCATTTTTCGTCAATTTTGAATAAATTTGCATAAATTTGCATAATTATTGAATTTCAAAATTCTTTGTAGAAGTTTGGAAGCCCCCACCCAGCCCTATCAGATAAAACAATCGGAATCAAAATCGGCCAAGAAATGACGGAGAAGTAGCATTTTCTAACATTTGAGCACACACGGACAGACGGACGGACGGACGGACACACACACACACACACACACACACACACACACGCACGCACACACGTACGGAGCCCGTTTCATAGTCCCCTCGCGAACTTCGTTCGGCGGGGACAACAAAGCAGCTTATAGGCTAGGTACCAAATCACAAGCTTTATAATTTTCTGAACAATACTTAAACACCTACATAACCTACACTGTATCGTCCAGGAAAAGCTTGCTTATGATGTGATATCTATTCTAATTTTCTAAACTTTAGTTCCACCTCCCCAAGATGTGCACCTCCCCATGCCCAAACCAGCCTACGCCCTTGGACATAACATGCAAAATAAGGCAGTTTATTACATTATTTGTGATTGTATATGTTATTCGAAGAGGATGGTAAAAAAGAAAGGCAAAAGGAAAAAAAGAGTGAAAAAAAAATGAACCCACCGGGGATCGAACCTGGGTCACCGGAATGAGAGGCAAGTGGCTTTACCAATAGACCAAAATATTTCCAATAGAGATAACACGTAAATGAAAAACAGGATTCTCAAATGACATTTTGTAGTTAAGAAATGGGCATGATCCTGACATCTGATTAAAAATTGGAGGGAACAAGCTTATAGTCTCAGCTACAACATATCCAAAGCGTGGCAAAAATTGAGCAGAAATAACAGAGATATTGATCAAAGAAGATTGGCATGTAGAATCAAGATTTCAAAAAAAGTCATGTCCCATAGAGAATAGACGCAAAATGTGAAAAATAATGTGAAAAATTGACATGCCTCTTTTAATCGCAAAAATACGCCATGATGCCTTTGTCAAAATGAATAATGGTGGCAGCTGATTTTGTAGAGAATTGTCTCAGCTACAACATATAAAAATTTGGAAGAAAATCAACAACTTATTACTGAAATATTGTCAAATGAATACAAAAATTATGACGTCATTTTTTCGAAATCGATTTTTTGAGTTCTTATGCAAATATGACGTTTTGATCAATCGACTACTCAATTTTATTCATGAATTCAAATGTACAACTTATAGGCTTTCAGAATATGTGAAAAAATTGGGGGGTTTCCATGCATTCTGACGAGCTATGGCAGATTCCATATAGGCATGTTTTTACCACTTTTTACATTATATTGCCCATTGACACATGCACGAATTTGAAAGTTTGACACGCGCCTGTGGCATTATGGAAGGTCGAGAATCACAGTATAGTTGGAAATTGTCAAAAATAGTGTTCGGAATACAAACCATGCGAAAAAACAGCATTTTTACATTCTGTATGCGCTGTGCGCACGCAGGCGTGCATGCACAGAAAATTTTGAAATGCTTAAAATGTCCTCAAACCTACTCCAATTTGACTTAAAAGTGATTTGGAGCATTTTAAAATTTTGATGCGTGCGTACGTGCGCTTCAGGATGCACGTGGGGATTTAGTTGACATGTTATGTTGACCCTTGACCTGAAGTTTATGTGTGTCAAATATGGTTCATTTTTGATTACTTGATAATGTGATTTCACAAAATGGCTCCTGGATGACGTCATGAAGACCTGATGACCTTGAAAAAGACACAGGCCCTTGATCTTATAAAGTCTGATGACCGACGAAAATTTGAAGAAAATTGACTGAACAGATTTTGAGAAATCAATGTAACAAAAAAGTGGGGGGGAAAAATTAAAAATAAATAATAATAAAGAAAATTCTGACGAAATTAAAAGGTGGACCACCTAACAAGAAATTTTAAAAAATGAGATAAAGTTATATAATGCATAAATTGCATTATTTGCGAAACAACAATCTGTGAAAAACATGAAAATAATGGCTTTATACAGCACTCTTACCTTGTGTATGCGCCCAGACTTGGTGCCCATGACTGCTACCGTATCTCTACCCATGGTAAGGGTTGATAATGAGGTATAGTGATGGCCATGTCCTCCTCCACTCAGGTAATCATAGGCCTTCATGACAGTTTGGGCTTGGATGGGATGCATATCACCAGTCCCGCAGAAAGAGCTGTCAATGGTACGATACTGTCCAAAGAAACAAAAAAACTAGAATATCACTGAAGGTGATTAATACCCCCCAATGTGTGTGCCAAATTTCCTGAGCATTGCTCGAAAAATGAGGAAGTAGTTTGATGCGCAAGATTTCAACCTGATTTATTGCCATAATATGCCATTACCATGGCAACACAGGTTCCGACACATTCAAAAAATATGTCTTGCACATCTCCATCCCAAGACAAATGTGTGCCAAATTTCATGAGCATTGCTTAAAAAAAAGTAGGTATTTCGATGCACAAGATTTCAACCTGATTTATTGCCATAATATGCCGTAACCATGGCAACGGAGTTTCCGACACATTCAAAAAATATGTCTTGCACATCTCCATCCCAAGACCAATGTGTGTGCCAAATTTCATGAGCGTTGCTCGAAAAATGAGGAAGTAGTTTGATGCGCAAGATTTCAACCTGATTTATCGCCATAATATGCTGTTACCCTGGCAACAGATTTCCGACACATTTAAAAAATATGTCTTGCACATCTCCATCCCAAGACCAATGTGTGTGCCAAATTTCATGAGCGTTGCTCGAAAAATGAGGAAGTAGTTAGATGCGCAAGATTTCAACCTGATTTATTGCTATAATATGACGTTACCATGGCAACGGAGTTTCTGACACATTCAAAAAATATGTCTTGCACATCTCCATCCCGAAACCAATGTGTGTGCCAAATTTCATGAGCATTGCTCGAAAAATGAGGAAGTAGTTTGATGCGCAAGATTTGCAACGGACTGACCGCCTGACCACATGCTGATTATATTATACACCCCTTCAAACTTCGTTTGGCGGGGATATAAAAAAATAGAAGCATGAACTTTTAGTAGTGCTCATCCATCTCTGAGTTTTCCTTTTGTGCTATCTTCATCTCTCCCTTCAGAGACTCTGTCTCAATCCGTCTTTTCCTCTATTTCTCTTTATCACTATGTGATCTTCCTTCACTTTTCTTTTTTCACTTCCATCATTTCTCTCTATTCATATTGTAAACGACTTTTAAAATATTTCTGTTCGATTCTTTCATTATTTCTCTCATCTTGTGCCATTTTAGTAAGTCTGCCCCTACATCAACACAAGTTTAAACACAAAAATGAATGATTTTTTTTGCAACTGCACTTGTAGAGCAAATACATTTGTCTTATCATTGGCTGTATCACACAAGCATAGCTACCTTTGAATAAAACATGTACCCACCGTTGCATAGCTGCATTGCAGATTGTCTGAGAACTGACTTAAACCCTGGTGCCCGTATCCATAAAAGCAAGGTTGGATTCCTTGAGTGACCTTTCTGGTTATCTTTTTCAGGGTAAAGATACACATAGCCGTATTGCTGGTCGGTTGATCAGGCGCGTCTGGGGAACTTTCGGCAAAGAGACCAAACAAGGCCATGTCTGTAACCTTCATGTTGAGGTCTCTGGCTAGTTCTACACCGGCAGTGCCAACGTGTGCTGCCTGAAGAAGGTTGTAGATGCGGCCACTAGCATAGCTCTTGCACTGCAGTGGCATCTCAGTGTATGAATAGTAAGCTGGAATGCAAAAACATCATCAATGCAGGGGCAGAGTCAGTTCCAGCATTTTTCAAAAATTTTTAAAAAATAAGAAGGCAATTTTGTTGTTGTGTACTCATGGTCCGGGGGGGGGGGGGGGGGGGGGGGGGCACTCAAACTTTTTCAGACACCGCAGCCACCCTCAAAACGGGGGTCTAAGGAACTGACTAGAAGCGAAAAACATAAGGTCTTTGGAACGGTGGATCAGATCTATACCCAGCTGAGCCCAGCGATCGGCCATTGAAAAAGGGGGTCGTCAAAGCGGCACATACCCGTCTGTCCAATATACTGAGTGCCCCCCCCCCCAGCTCAAGGTATGCCAATTAGGTTTCAAAAGGGAAGGGGGCTACATGCAAGTTAGATTCCCCCCCCCCCAAACCAGCCACTGCATCACTGGACCTTAATAAGATAAACACATCTACAAATTCATTGATTAATTAGGCTTATGACGATTAGCAATATTGGCAATAATTAAAGGAATACGTACAAAAAATTTCTTTACGTACTTGCTGAGGAAATCCCTTGGAGAAATTTAAAAAAAAGAAATATCATCAGATGGTTTGATGGTTTATTTTACCCAACTGCTAAGAAAGTATGTATAATATATGCTTGTAAGTATATAAGCAACCTGGAGACAAACAGCTTTAAGTCCTCTCCGAGGGACTAGTTAATGAGGATTAATCCTTACCAAAACTCAAAGGCCATCAGTGCATCCACTTTAGAATGGTTTTAAAGGGAAAGTCCACCCTAATTTCAAGTTGATTTTAAAAGAAGCAGATCAGTGAAAGTTTGAGCAAAATATGATAGGAAATAAGAAAGTTATGAATTTCTAAAGCTGTAATTAATCAAACAGAAATTGGCAATTCCATGATGTACCTTGTAAGCTCCTCACTCATTTACCCTGTACCCCAAAAATCATTAATTTTCATTTTCTCTAAAAAAAATATTCAAACATACATACACCTTGGATATAAACATTGCTCATATATGTTTTTACATAAAACCTGTATTAAACAAATTTATTCCTCCCTCAGAAACTAAGAAAATTAAAATGTATGAAATTTTCTGTACTGAGCAAATGGGAGAGGATCCTCAGCTCGCAAGTTGACAGTTTGTGTTTAATTGAATACAACTTTAAAAATTCATAACTTTCTTATTTCCTCTAGGATTTCGCTCAAAATTTTACTAATCTATTTCTCTGATTTTTCTGCTTTTATTCAAATTAACTAAATACCAGGGTGGACTTTCCTTTTGAAATATACTGAAAAAAAACAACAAGAAAGAAAAGTATATACCCACCACTATCTCTGTTGCAGATTCGAACAAGCCGTGTATGATAATTCTCTGAATCAACATCTTCTTTCTGAACAGTGGTGAAGTAGCTGAAGTCCCCAAATGTGAATCCATTGATGTACTTCACTGGGTAGTTATGAGCATACTTGTCTTTTATATCAATGTAAGTGAAACGTCCAAACCTCAGGTCTTGATAGGCCAAGTCGAAAGTCCAATGACTGTTTCTTTGCAAGAGTAACTTTGTGGACACAGCATGCTGGCGGATAAGTGTGTTGTTGAAGAGAGGGTTAAAGCTTGCCCCGATAAATAAGGCATTCTCCATGGTTTGCTGCCCATCTGTGTTAACGATAGACTGTCCGTAGTAGGCGACCACAGAGTCAGCGATTCCCAAAGAGGTTTCTTCATGGTGGACGGGATCGTGGACGCGAGACTGGACAGTCGTGATGGAGTCGAGGAGGTGCAGCACACAAGTTCCGTTGAACGCACTACCACAGGCAATCAAGAAACCATTGTCCTCGTCAATCAAGAGCACTTTATTCTCATTTTCCTCCCACCCTGGAGGAAAGACGCATCCTGAGCCCCCTCCGGAGCAAAAGTTGGTGATATCCGCCGTGAGCGAACTCTGCTCCACCACTAAAGACAAGTTAGAGGCTAGGTGGTAGACATAATTTATGCCTCCCAAATATACATCCCCAGTCTGGCTAACTATTACATGCTGAAGTGGTAGATTGGGTTCAAATGATGTGATATTGTTGATGGTGATTTGACAGGTTGTAAAGCTGATGGTGGCGAAGAAAGAGGCATACAGGAAGCAGAGGGCCTGCAGATGAGATCTCAAAGCTGCTGCTGCTGCCATTGTGAGTGAGCATCAGAGAAGATGATCCTCATAGGCTAGGTGTCCTAAAAAGGTTTCAATAAAATAGATATATTTTCTTTAAAGTAAATATAAAAAACTTTTAAAAAGTTCGTCAATTGTGGAGTGGAAAGAAAGTTTGGAGTTGTATACAAAAAATAAAAATATTGTCCGTGTACTTTATGTAGAAGTAAAAAAAAAATGAAGAAGAAGCAAACAAACACCAGTTTGAAAGCATTTATTCAATGTACAAAAGCATCAATGACAGACTAAATGAATACTTTCCTAGAATTGATTACAAGATTTACAAAACTATACATAAAAAGAGTAAAAACCAAACACAAAAATGTTTTCCAAAACCTTCCTGTAAAGTACAAAATGCATAATAACAGAGTAAAGGGTTGCTTTTACCAGAATTAATACCATCTGTTGTTCAAAATCTGTCAAAGCTAGTGGTTCAGGTTTCCCCTTCTACAATCAATTGGCAACTAGGAAGCAGTACTGTTGTTTGAATAACAAAACAATTAGACAAGAACAACTAGCTGGCCCCTGTTGGTCTGAATGACTTGCCAATCGCAATATATATGTGGGGATTCAGCTTTAGATGTACAGTAAAACATCATCCTTTCTTCAAAAAAGGTCCCAGACTCCTAAACAATTTTCAGTCAGTGTCATCAAACTCATCAATAACTTAAAAATCCAAAAGAATTGCACGTCAATCTAACACAAACAACAGTCAAATTTTACCTGTATTGACAAGCTGTGAATGACTTGAATAATGAAAGAACTCTCTAGTTTTCCCTTTCAAAGTAATGAAAGAATCAGATGACCAATATTCAACATTGTCATAATCCACCCACCGATTTTGCTTACGACACCAGCACTTCGCTCGAGAGTTATCAGGCAAGTGATCACTACACAACCAAAGGATATAGTTATGTGACACAAGATCTATCAATGCACAATTCTTTCTCTCTTTAAAAAACACACATACATATATGTACACTTGTCTATTTTTCTGATCACCCTTTTGTCTCTTTCTCTCTCTCTCTCTCTCTCTTTTGATGGTTCTTCCTGAAATAAAACAGCCAGGAAGGATTTCTGCTCACTGCTTCCTGCCAACTACCAGCTTCCTACATGTACATTGAAAAATAATGGATTCACATTGTCCACTTGGGGAAGGTTTATTTCCACTGCCACTTGGAAATGTTTGTAACTAAATCCATTTCACTTTTGCTCTTCTTTGTGGGTCTTTCCCTCTTAGCCACTCAATAGTTTGTTCATCCTTTCCTCTTCGCTTTTTTGGGGGGTTTTATTGTATTTCTCACTTGATATTTTCCTGTAAAGTGCCCTTTGGCCACTGAACCTATATTGTAATGATTTAAAGGGATGGTCACATTGGTCCGATATCCTCGATAAAGGTTCATCCCACTATATGGTGTGTACGTGTGAGTTTGCTTGTGCCTGTTAATAGCAGAGCAGCTCTTATCTAGGGCGCACCTTTAATGGAAAACTGGTTATCATTATCATTATCGTTATCATTATCTGACACAATGACTGGCCCACGGCCTTTACTGTATACTGTTGTCTCCCTCTGCATTCCTTTTATTTCACTCTGCTACCTTATCTCTATACTTTGTTTTAATAAAGTGTAAATAAATACATTTCAAAGTAATAAAATAGAACTGAATTGAATTGAATTGAACTGAATTGGTTTATTGTCATAAAAATCATTAAACATGCAGCTAAAAGCTGACATTGTTCAATTTACAAGATAAAATACATATATAAATACAATTGGTAATACATTAAAATATCAATTAAAATATGTAAATACATATGACCGACGTTTATTTAGGCTCGTTATGAATTTCAGGGGTTAATGATTTAAAAGGAACAGAGCGAAAGGTGAGTATAATGCGTTACATTCCTGAGAAGTAGTTGACCAGTAAGATTTATATCTAACAGATTTGCAGGATTGACGATAGCAATGAGTTGTCAGTCTTAAATCCTTTAAAAAAGACATATTTTTTAAAGTTGAAATTCAGATGAGTAATAAAAGAGAACTACAAAAATATACATACCAAAAATTATATATATATTATATAATGAAACAAATAAAATTACCATAAAATACTTAAAATCATGAAATTATTCAGCTAATTTACAAACGTAGTTAAACTAATTGATGATTCATAAGAAGTGAAAATTGTGATAGAAGGTCTTTGAAGATAACACCGAATATTGTTACAATAACATCATGGGTTATTTCAAACAGAAAAAAAGAAAGGGAAATTAAAAGAGATCAATTAAAACCGAAAATGATTATATTTGACATGAAAAGAAATCAGAAAGCCACTGCAAAGTTTCTTTATTACTTCATCGCTAAGCACTCTCTTTTCTCTTTGGCTTCTATCACTTTTTTTACCATTCTTTCACTCTGCTACCCTTTTTTGTTAACTTTACCTTATTAAAGAATATGTAATAACACCATACAAATAGCAGAAACAGAAAGCCAAATATTGCAATTGTTTATAAGGGATGTCAAAAAAAGGACAAGATTTAGATAGGTACTATCTTAAGTACTTAACCATCCTAAATGATTTTTTGAAGGCAATGATTTTTTGAAGGCAATGTTGTACAGTGTAGAATAGACTTTGTGTGAATTCCAAAAGGATTTAAGCTAAAACTACAAAGTTATGAATGTTTTTGAAAGCGTGTTAAAGAGCAATGCATAATAAGCGTGAACGATACCTGTCGCTTCTGCGTTTCACAACACACCTTTCCATTGGAGTCATTCAAACTCATATTTTCTTGGTAAAATCACCACAGACATATTTTATATTGCAAAAATGTTACGAGCATACATTCAAAATATCTTTTAAGTAAAGAATCAAATATCTTTTAAGTACAAGAAGCAAAAAATATATTCCAAAAAGTTTTTGATGTAACCGGTGATTTACTTACTTCTTCAACTCATTCATATTTCAATTATTGTGGTATAAGCAATGTACCGTAGGAATGAAAATAAAACTTATTCAACTCTTCAAATATTTATTTCAAGTTAAGCAACAAACACCAAACATTTATTTTTTATGATATCCATTCTTAGAAGATCTATGAACATTGCTTAACATGTCCTTTAGGTTGCCATATTTTGATTTTATTTGACATGGCCACTATGCTTCTATCAAAAGAGAAGATCTATAAACATTGCTTAACATGTCTTTTAGGTTTCTCTTCATATTTTGATTTTTATTTGACATGGCCACTATGCTTCTATTAAAAGAGATACGAAGGATATATCACGTTAATGTGTGTAAATGACATAGATCTTAATTCTTAACACCATTTTTGTAACAAGACTTAAAGTAAATTTGAGAGCTTGCCATGAAATGTCCTCCCCTTTGGCGCTCTCTCTCTCTCTCTCTCTCTCTCTCTCTCCTTCTTCTTTCTACCCCTTTTCTCTCTGTTTTCACTCCTCTTTACTTTGCTTCAATAAAGTATGAATATTTCAAATAATAGAGAGAAACAGTAGTACACATACTCCTCCGCTCCCTACCTCTCCTTTTCTCCCCCTCATTCCTTCCTTCCTTCCTTCCCCTCTTCCTCATTCTAGCCCTTTCCTCCTCAATTTTTTTCACCTTTTAACCCTTCTCTATCATCACTTCATTTCAATAAAGTGTATAGCTTCCTCCCCTCCCTTCCTCTCCTCCCTTCCTCTTTCTCCCTCGCTCCTCCTCCCCCTCTCTCTTTCTTTTTTCCCTCTAACACACACACATCCTTCTATTTCTACCCCTCTTTTGCCAATTCTATTGCTCTTCACCCATCTCTTTTATCTTGTTTCAATAAGGTACGTATAAATATTTCAAATGAACAGACAAAAACAGAAAGTGGTATTTCATGCCTTCTTCTTATTCCTCCCCCTTCCATGTCCACTTTCTCTCTCTATCTCTCTCCCACCTTCAGGTTCCCTCATTTTCTCTTTCACTTTTTTTTCACTCTGTTACACCTTAATCTACTTCATTTCTAGTACAAAATATATTTCAAGCTAATAGACAAAAAGAGAAAATTTGTCATTTTGTTTAAATATAGGATTTGCTAATTGCAATGAATGAGTTATCACTTTCAATCCACCTTTTTTTTTCTTTCTGAAAATGTTGAGAATAGTTATGGCCACAATTCCGTCTGCTGGGAGCCAGAGGGACGTTAAAGGTATCGTACAGTAGTGGGAAAGGTGGCGCTTTGGATATTTAACTACTTTGTCAGCTGGAATGGAAATTACTACATATACTGTTGTGAAATGATTAATTTCGAATGTAGGTGACGTTTGTTTGAAGAAAAATGGTTTAGAAATGGCTAAAATATCCCAAAAAATAAACATCGAATTACAAGCGCGGTACCGCGTTGACAGTTCACACACGTGTAAACAGTGTGTGCGAACCGCTGTGCGCCGTTGAGCCGGGAGCGTCGGGGTAGGTGGTCCTTAGCGAGGGTATAATAAGGTAACCGTTGATATTCGATCATTTGAATTATTTTACTGAAAATCACCGGAAATCATGAATAGAATACCGGATTATCTCACTCATGTATCTTTTTATGCAAGCCGAACAATATGAGACTGTTTTTGAGCAGTTTCATGCCAACTTTCATTTTGCTACCACTACTGTTTAAAGGAAACCAAAACCCAAGGAGAGAATCAATGTTATTGGAAAGTAAGAATTCAGAGAAGCACTTTACAAAAAGTTTCATTAAAATTGGTTAAAAAATGAGAGAGTTATGGAAGTTTGAAAAGTCTTGTTTTACTTTCTATGGGGATCCTCAAATTGGCAAAATTGCTTCAAAATGGCTGATTTTGTGAACAACTCTCCATTTGTTTTGTACACAGATTTCCAGATTTTCCCCATTATCTCTCAGGGTGCTCCTTGTCTCCTCCTGAACTTGACATATGTGGTGTAAAATACGTTTTCTCATTATATATGTTGAGCTCAGAAGGAGATTAACTGCACCTTGAAAGATAATGGGGAAAATCTGAAAATCTGTGTACAAAACAAATGGAGAGTTGTTCACAAAATCAGCCATTTTGAAGCAATTTTGCCAATTTGAGGATCCCCATAGAAAGTAAAACAAGACTTTTCAAACTTCCATAACTCTCTCATTTTTTAACCAATTTTAATGAAACTTTTTGTAAAGTGCTTCTCTGAATTTTCACTTTCCAATAACATTGATTCTCTCCTTGGGTTTTGGTTTCCTTTAATACCTTTAACTCTGTGTTAATGTATATGAGTTAATGCCTTTCTGGCTCTCAACAGACGAATTCACCTTTTGTTCTTGCCTGGAAAGAAAGTAACATTGCTCGCTACTAAATACCACAAACATTTTAAAAATGCTTTCAGTAATCATATTCCAAACATTATTGTAAAGAAGGAGTGTCCCTTACATTTGGAGAAAAAAAATTGTTGGAAAAAATAGTTTAAAAAAGAACATTTTAAAAAATGCTTTCTATGAATTTCACAAAGAAATTTCTAACCATGAAATCTAAAAAAAAATGGCTTCTTATGCAATCCAATGCATAATCTTGTCAAATTTTGTCTTTTTAGTTTTATCACATTTTAAATTGTTGAAAGGTACTTAAGAGGCACATTTCTCCACAAATTGACATTAAATGATATGAAGCTTTTATTTATAATTTCTAAGATTATTGGTTGTAATACAGATATTCTATGAAGAGAGGATTGTTCCTCGTTGAAAAGCTTTTTAAAAAAACCTTAGTGCCAACAATGCAAATACGGGAATCAGTACAAAAGAGATCGTTTTGCTTGTTCAGAGTATGTAGAAGTATTTGTTACGTAACTTCCTATTTCCTCATTCCGAAAACCAATTCTCATTGGACTTTTATTATTATCTGATAGTCCAGGAGTTTTACAAAAATAATCATACTTCCATATATGAGATGGGTCTGGATAAAACTATATAAGCTATTCCAACCACTTCAATTAAAAAATGATAAATTAACCCATTGACTATGGGAACCGGGTGGCTCCTGTTAGTCCTGTATTTAGTCTATTGGAATGTGAGAATTCAGTAATCAACAGGTTAACAAAACTGTGGGGGTGTTTCATCAAGTGTCTTGTCAGTGATTTTTACCGACAAATTTGCTCTCAGCCAATTAGATGCAAGGATTTCAGTAGCTTATAACAGTTACTGTAAATTGTCAGTGACAGCAAGTTTCATGAAACGGGGCCCTGAGATCAAAATTGAGTAAGGCAAAGTATCTGATTAGTACAATTATTAACCAGGTAGCCACAGTCACCTTCTATCTGTTCTTGAATTGTCTGTCAATTCCATTTCAGTTCATATTCCCCGGAATCACCCACAAATTTCTGATAGGACACTACATGCATTGTCAGTATTTTCTCAAATATATTTAGATTCATACAGGTATCTCTTTTTTTCCCCCTCTTCATTTGTTTGTTCTTACAAAATACATGTGCAAACATGCCCCCCTTCCAAAAAAAAAAAAAGAAGAAGAAGAACATCTATACATTTATAAAGATTAAAAAGGTCTTTTCCATCCCCCCTTCTTCTTCTTCTTTTTTTTTTGGGGGGGGGGGGAAGGGGGGCATGTTGGCACATTTATTTTGTAAGAACAAACAAATGAAGAGGGGGAAAAAAAGGAGATACCTGTATGAATCTAAATATATTTGAGAAAATACTGACAATGCATAATGTGGATAAGCTTTGCTTGAGGATACAAGATTGAAGTGGCAATATAGGGGGGGGGGGGGGAGTACATCCAACCTCTCCTTTAAAACCCAAGTGCCATACCTTAAAGGGAAAGTCCACCCTATTATTAAGTTGATTTGAATAAAAGAAGAAAAATTAGAGAAACAGAGTAAGTGGAAGTTTGAGCAAATCCAATAAGAAATAAGACAGTTATGAATTTTTGAAGTTATTATCAATCAAATACAAATTGTCAACTCCATAACATATCTTGCGAGCTCCTCTCCCATTTGCCCTGTACCCCACAAATCAACTCTAAGTTTGTGTGCCCCCCCCCCCTTTTGAACTAATAATCTTTTTTCCCAGGAAATTTCTGACTATTGTGCCCCCTTTTCAAAATCCTGGATCCACCCCTGTAAGATTGTAAATGTAAAAAAAATATGAATAAGAATATATACAAGGAAAGAGGAAAAGAAAGTCTCCAAAATTTGGTTTTGAGAGGGAAAGAGGAAAAGAAATATTGGTTTTTAAACGATTGGTTTATAAAGGAAAAAGCAAGGAGAGACAATTATGAATGGAGCTACATTGAAACAGAAAATGATGGACAAACAAAGAAAATTTCAGACAAATTCTACTTACATGTGGCCACGTGTTTTGAACTGGGCCAGTAAATAAGTGGATCTGTTATATTTGTGCGAGAGTTTTGCACCTATTTTTGTCATTTTCTCATTAAATACTGCACCTATTTTGTTAAATCTGGTATCAAATTATTATAAAAGCTTTTAAAGAGGGCAACACATTACATACCATGAATCCCTCCCATATTTATTTGCATTGTATTAACTGACCTTTGATTGATAAACTATGCGGAGTGGAGGATTATCAGGAGAAGCAAAATCACAAAATGTGATTGAGACAAGTTGTATTCATTTCTATCAATGTTTATGAGGGCTAATACAAACAATTTTTAGAGTTATATTATCCACTTTGCCTCTAATTAATCCTTGTAATTTTGGGACTAATTAGTTCTTATTAATTAACCATGTTATAAGCTGGCACTTGAGTTTGCATTTTCATTAACCCTCATGGGTGTCATTTAGGTGAAGTTCTTAACTGTTAACAGGAAATTATCTCAAACTACATTTTTAGTAAGATTTTAAAACAACTAAAGTGTAATGAAGAAAACATTTATTAATTATTCTAATTAGTCTAATATTCCCCTTGATATGATAATTCTGCAATACTGCATGAATAGTCAGTGGCGCAAATCCATTTTAAATACGGGGGGGGGGGGGGCGGTCACCACATGATTTAACTTTTGTACCTGTCCGAAATGTCCGAAAACTTTCTGACAACCAAAAAAAAAAAAAAGGTCATCCAAAATTCTCTGACAAGCGAAAAAAAAGAAAAAAGAAGGTTATCACATTTTGTGGGAGGGACACTGGCCTATCTTCAAAATCCCCCTGTCCCCCCCCCCCCCCCCTTCCTGGACTTGCACCCATGTGAATATTTAACACAAAGTCTGGGGTTCTGTTTAAAAAACTCTTTTTAAAACTTCAACCTGTATGCAGTGTACCGTAGGGCTATATCTCCATGACTTTAAACTATTTCATTGTTAATAAGTTAGTAATGACTTTTATAAACAATGAAATCTGTATCCCAAACAAGACTACATATTCCATTAGGAGTGTCTAGACTTGATATCAATGACAGCCGGTACAGGTCCTAGCTTCCAAATAAAAATAGAGAGGAAAGTTGGTGTAATGACCAGATGATTATTTTTTTTTGTAACAGATGATGTAATAATACATGCAGATAACTTTCTTGAATTAAGACACTTTTAAAAAGGAAATGTGAAGGGTCATCACTGAAACTTAATTAATACTTACAAATGTGTTAGAACTATTAGTGCATGAAATTCACTCTTGAAAAGGCTTGCGCAAAATCATTTGAACTTTATTGAACCCTATGATGTTGTATGGAAAGGTCTTACTAAGAAGAATTCAAGAAGAATTAGCTGCGTAGGATACACCAAACGTTTTATTCATTTCACAAAAATTTCAAAATATTTCATATGCATTTTTCATATTTTGAATTCCATAATTCTTGAGCATTATATACTCTATGTTATTTTCAAGTGCATTTTTGGAATCCTCTGTTATTTTCCTTCACGAAAATTTACAGTACATTTACATGTACCTATAGATATTAGGTGAAGTGTGTGAGAAGCTGTTTGAATGAAAAGATGCATAATTTATTTGCCCAAACACATGTAACAGAAAACTGGCCCAGTTCAAAACACATGGCCATGTCCCAGTTAAACTCAACTTAAAGGTACCCATACCAACAAAAATACTTTTGTCAGAGTAAAATCAATGTTTAAATTCACTTTTCAATAGCATTTTAGACCCATTATTGACTAAAATACATTAGCTAATCAACAGGAAAAGTAAAACTCATAACTCACACCTGTACCAGAAGTAAGCGTCACAACAAAAGTAATATACAGCGTCTATCAGCGACTATCTTACAGCTATTGTGGATCTCTCGCATTATGATATCTTTTGTAATTTATCGCATACTCACGCAACTTCAAAATTTAGGGCTGCAAAAGGGATGCATTACCTTTAAGGAAGATGATAAAATATGTGATGTATTACAGCTTGACAAGATGAGAAGGAAATGTATTGATTGCTGAAAATTATTTGGAGCAAATAAAAAGACTGAACGGATATAGACCAATCAAAAAAAATATAAGGAAAGGCTGAGAACCGTAGACAGTTAAAGAGTTGAAAGGGAGGTGCATGTATCCCACCCATCCTGTCTGGTCTTAATATAGTGACTTCCTATATGAAGGCCATTTCAGAACACCTATTACAAGTTTGATATCTCAGGACTGGTATAATGAGAAATCAATACTGACAAAATATGCAAGAACAGACATGACAAAAAGAAGTAATTTAGAGGGAGGAGACTTTGTATAATCAATCATAGTAGAAGTGGTGGATCTAGAATTCAGGATTCTCTTGCAGGAGGGCACAAGTCTGAAATTTTCTTTCTTACCTCCCCCCCCCAAAAAAAAAAAAAGAAAGAAAGAAGGGGGGGGGAGTTTACATTTTTAGGTGACTTTTTTAGTCTAGATACAACACAATAGGGCCACATTTTTGTGTGCATATCAGGCATGTTAGACTGCATGTTTTTTTGTTTTTTTTAATCCACGGTGGGGCACCTGGATCCACAAATAAGTACATACAGATAAAAATTCCACTTATGTTAGATAGACAACAAAACTCTTGTTTAAATGCCTAGTTGATGTATTGAGTTACATTGATTCCAGTATGTCTATACATAAATGCATTATCAAATAATTAATCCAAAAGATATGAAAGCAAAACTAGCATACACCTTTTTTTATTATTATTATTCATTTTGATATGAAAATGGGTTTGCCCCAAAGGGATGTATAGATTGATAAACATTTTGCATGCAATTTTCCATTATATATTTTGTTGACAAACTCATGAACACATATATATATATGTGAAACTGGTCAGTTTCATTTTCACTTGATTACAGTTAAGTCAAAAGTAACAGGATAAATTCAATTACCCAATCAAACATAGATAAAATATTTATTGTAAATCAGACTTTTTTGCAGTAGAGGATACAGTGACACTGAACTAGAATATCAAAAAACTTCATCCTTTCTCAGCAATATTGCTCTTACTACTAGATCTATACCCTTCTAGGCATCAACCCTGAGGTGTTCTCCAAAATGAAATTGATAATAAAATTAGCTTTGGTGTGTTTAATAAACCTTAATAATTAGCTCTCCTCTATCACAGTGAAGGAGAAGAGCACATAAATTTAAAAATTGAACACATACAGTCATAGAAGACATTTATAAATTTAAGTCAATTTTAGAGAATTTAATACAGAGGGCAAAAACTTCATCCCATCTCACACATATTTCTCTCAATGTCTATTCATATAGGCATAAACTTTGACTTTTGTTTTATACATGTAGTTTGACTTGCCTGTTTAAATGCACTTTGACTTGCCTGTTTAAATGCACTTTGATTTATCATGTCTTCAAGACTCTTATCTTTCATTTCAAATAAATCAGAATTTCCACTTGCCTCTCCTTACCCCAAAATTACACAGACACCATCATTTCACATTTGGTCTCTTCCCCAGTTTCTTTAAAGTTTCATGCTCAAATGGTTTCCTTTTAGGCCAGGAGCCTGTCCCGAAATAGTCACTCCATTTTACCCATAAGATTTGACCTCTTAAACTTACTTAGACCATATAAGTCATTGACAAAAAGGTTGTCAGCCTGAACGTAACTGCCGGGTTTAGCCCCCAGAGCCCCCAAAAGAGACCCCAAAGTCGGGTAGATTTCAACCCGTCTCCCCCATGCACCAAACTTTGTCAGTAGGAAGCAGTATGACTGGACATTACAAAACACAAAAAACTGACAAAAATTTCCGTCGGGATGGAGTGTCAGACGGCCCCTAAAAATTGGGGTAAATTTTTCCCCTTGAAGCCCAGGGACCAAATTTTGTCAGAAAGAAGAGCTATAGATGTACATTCCAAAAATATAAAAACTGACAAAATTGTCCATCGGGAAGGGGGTGTCAGACCCCCTGAAATGAAAACTCCAAAGTGCTCTTGGGCAACGTTTTGCCCCCCAAAATGCTCTGTATGTAAAGAAAAACCGTTTTCATACCTTCTGACTATAACTCAAAAGTGTTTTATTCAATTCAATTCAAACTTTCACAACATAATTTTGAGTATTATAGTCTTCTTGAGGTGCAATTTGGTGTTAATTAGTCTTTTGATTAATAAATTATGAAATTGTGAAAAATGTATTGCTTTTTCAAAAGTAGCCCAAAAATACTGTCAGGATTATGTAAACACACCCATTGTCGATCTGACAAGGCATAATAGAGAAGCTTACTTGGTATCTGTGCAATTAACACATGAATAGTACATTCCAGCCTGGCAGTCACATACCACAGATACCTGAAAAGCTCTTCTATTATGCCTTGTCAAACAGGTGAAGAGGGACAATGGGTGTGTTTACATAATCCTGACAGTAGTTTTTGGCTACTTTTGAGAAAGCAATACATTTTTCACAATTTCATAATTTATTAATCAAAAGACCAATTAACACCAAATTGCACCGCAAGAAGACTATTATACTCAAAATTATGTTATGAAAGTTTGAATTGAATTGAATAAAACACTTTTGAGTTATCATAGTCAGAAGGTATGAAATGGTTTTTCTTTACATGTATTACAGAGCATTTTGGGGGGCAAAACGTTGTCCAAGGGCACTTTGGGGTTTTCATTTCAGGGGGTCTGACACCCCCTTCCCGATGGACAATTTTGTCAGTTTTTATGTTTTTGGAATGTACATCTGTAGCTCTTCCTTCTGACAAAATTTGGGCTTCAAGGGGAAAATTTTACCCCAATTTTTAGGGGCCGTCTGACACCCCATCCCAACGGAAATTTTTGTGTCAGTTTTTTGTGTTTTGTAATGTCCAGTCATACTGCTTCCTACTGACAAAGTTTGGTGCATGGGGGAGATGGGGTGAAATTGACCCGACTTTGGGGTCTCTTTTGAGGGCTCTGGGGGCTAAACCCGGCGGCTACGTTCAGGCTGACAACCTTTTTGTCAATGACTTAGACGGTCTAAGCAACTTTAAGGGGTCAAATCTTATGGGTAAAATGGAGTGACTATTTCGGGACAGGCTCCCAGACTATTTGTGTTCTCTTTTCAAATCACCGATTTCTAGCATGTTAACAGTTAAAGTGGTAGTGTCTATTAGGCAAAGTTAACTGAAATACAAATAAAAAACACTAAAAGGAAAGTAAACATGATGAACATGATGAGAACTTACAAAGCACCGACCAACGCGGAGTCTACTGCTGACGTATCCTTCGGAAATTCTTCACGGCAGAACTCCGGGTTGGTTTCTCCTTGGTCACACTATCTAGCAAGCTCTCCGTGGAGCAGAAACTTTTATACCAAATCTCAAAACTCTCATTGAAGCATTGTACTTCTTGTCACCTCCGGTCAAATCCTTTCCCTGGTTGTACCATACATGCACATAGCGATTAATATCAAGAATGAAAACAAAGATAGACTATATGAACTACTTCTACGCTTTGCTCAGTTTTTCTTCGATCATGCATCTTGATTGGGGTAATCATCGGCGCTAGCTACCGGTATCTCAGTTACCAATCGTGTATTGAATGAGGAAATCCGGTTCCTTTTCGAGAGCTTCTAGCTACGGAGCGAGCGCGAGATGCGGGTACACATGTCCAGTGACTCAGAGCTGTATCGGGGTTCCAGCGTTGAGAAGCTATAAACGACATCAACATTGCCAGGAGGCAAGGGGGTAGTCGGTGTAATGAACCAGATATGAAGTGAGAGAGGGTGGATTGGAGGGGAGATGAGGAGAGAGGGGAGGTGAGGGGAGATGAGGAGAGAGGGGAGGTGAGGGGAGATGAGGAGAGAGGGGAGGTGAGGAGAGAGGATTGGTGATAGTAATCTCAATAACCGTCGGTCTCATCTAACCCTAATTCGTACAGAGGGTGGTGGTAATGTGGATACCTATTATCAGGGGCGGATCTAGCTTTTTTCCAAGGAGGGGGTTTGAGGGGCTGAGCTGGGTATTGCGAGGGAGCGTAGAGACCGAGCCCGAGCGAGCGAAGCGAGCGAGGGTGGAGGGTGTGGGAGGGGGGTATCCCCCCTCCCACAGTAGGGAGATTTTTCATTTTTAGGGTTGCTAGCTTGCGATTTTAAGCATACTTGCATGCTCTATTTTTTCTCTTTTTTGCCCAAATAAATGTTTACTTGGAAGTGAGCGAGGGGGGAGGGTGTGGGAGGGGGGTATCCCCCCTCCTACAGTAGGGAGATTTTTCATTTTTAGGGTTGCTAGCTTGCGATTTTAAGCATACTTGCATGCTCTATTTTTTCTCTTTTTTGCCCAAATAAATGTTTACTTGGCAGCCCAAGGGGGGGGGGGGTCTAAACCCCCTAAACCCCCCCGTAGATCCGCCACTGTATTATAGGCCTGGAGCCTGTCCCGAAATAGTCACCCATTTTACCCATAAGATTTGACCCCGTAAAGTTACTTAGACCATCTAAGTCATTGACAAAAAGGTTGTCAGCCTGACCGTAGCCGCCGGGTTTAGCCCCCAAAGCCCCCAAAAGAGACCCCAAAGTCGGGTCGATTTCAGTCGGGTCGATTTCGAACAGCATGAGGTTTTTCAAATTTTTTCAGGTTTCAGAATTGATAAAACAGCAAGAATTTAAGTGTTGGGGAAAAATAAGTATTTTCCCTTATTTAGTTTATCAGCTAGGCAAAATAGACAAAAGCTGCAAAAGTCAATAGTTGGGCCATTACAGTGCAGACTGAACAAAATTAAAATCAGAATCTTTAGTTTGCCCATGATGGAACTCTCAAGAGGTCAATGACAGCCAGGCATGAAGTTAGAGTCAGGGAGGTAAATATCATTTACCATCCCCCTCTTCCCCCTCCAAGCTAGAACAAAATATATAAATTGTATGACTGAAGCTTGTACGGATTCTTTGTACTTGGTTTGGTAACATCCAGAAGATTATTGGCACCCTCTACGTTATCCTGAAATAAGTCTCAATTCCTCTACTTTTCAACCTCATAACACCCCCCCCCCCTTTCTCTCTTCCTCTCTCTCTCTTTCTTTCTCTCTACCTTTCTCTCTCTCTTACCATGACTTTCTTTCTCTATCTCTGAAATCTTTGCAAATATCTTTTTCTCTCTACCCCATCATACTGACCCATGAAGACTTAAATCAAATACCACACTATAACTGAAAAAAAAACCCATGTGACATGTAAGTTAATGAAAGCCAAAAAAATTATATCAGTCTGTAGTTACTAAATGAAGTTTGTTTATTATCATTTTGTAACAGCATATCTCTAATTAAAAGTGCCTCCACAATATTTTATCCATAATTCACAAAAAGTATGATTCCCTGGTACATAATGTGTTACATCTAGTCAAACTGCAGGCAGCTTCTCTTTTTTTATACAAATATATACAAAAGAAAATTATATCATATAAATTGTCCACATTATCACCAACACAACAGCAACAAAAAATGTAATGTCATTTTTCATAACCATGGGTACTGTTATAAAATAAAATTCTGCATCAATGGAATGGTTAATAAGGGTATTTTCTTATGGAGACAAAGTCTGAATACAGTCTGGATAACAGCCTTACAATCTAAATTCAGGCAACTACTCGAAGACTGGTACACTGACTAAAATTCCAAGAAACCTGTGATAACTAAACTTAACTGTTGTGTAGTTTGCATATTTTACTACTTAGAGTAAACAAAAATACATGTACGTAAATTTGAATATTCTTAACAATGATTGAGACCACTGAAAAATACTTTGGCAAAGGTAAAACACAGCTTTTAGAAGTCTGCTCCAACTTAAAACTCAAGATTTGCTTTAACCCTTTCAGGACAGGAATTATTTAAGGGCTAAATTGATCACATTTTGTTCTTCAAATTGGCAACAATAATATTTTTCTTTCAGTGCTACATGGTTCTAACAAAATGTAATGTCTTTGAAAACAATATACATCATTAGAAACTTAGTCGAAAAGTTGAAAAAATGCCAATTTTGATAAAAAAATAGTGATTATGAACCTCTCAATGTGTTGCCAATTTAAGGATTATGAAGCTTATTCTCCTTTTTGAAATTCCTGGCATCAAATGCAATATGGTCATGTAACAAAAATGGACACAATGTGTGTAGAAATTTTTGCTTTTTATATTCCTGCATCTGGTATTTTTTTCAGAGTTCTGAATCAAAAGTTATTGAGCCAAACCACAAAATGTGGTCAATTGTCTTGAAAGGGTTAATGTCTGCACTGACATCAAATACATGTACTTGAATTTGAATATTCTTAAGAATGTTTGAGACCACTGAAAAATATTTTGGCAAAGGTAAAACACAGCTTTTAGAAGTCTGCTCCAACTTAAAACTCAAGATTTGCTTTAATGTCTGCACTGACATTAAATACATGTACTTGAATTTGAATATTCTTAAGAATGTTTGAGACCACTGAAAAATATTTTGGCAAAGGTAAAATACAGCTTTTAGAAGTCTGCTCCAACTTGAAACTCAAGATTGCTTTAATGTCTGCACTGACGTCCCTACAAGGCTTGACTACCGCTCAGTAGACCAACAGCCCAAGAGATTGACATGGTCGGTCCTATAGGCCTCAAAGACACATTTCGGAGGTCTCATAAGGTGGTTCACAAGACCAACAGCCTGCGAGATCAACATTTTTCTCTCTTTCCTTACTCTTTTTTTGTTTTGTCAGCCTCATGGGTCGTCAGTCTCTACAGCCTCCTGGGTTGTCAGTCTCATAGACTATCCATTACTGGGATGTCCCTAAGGATTTCCTTTACATAAAATATATTACTCATGGCACCTGAAGACTAGCCCTGCATACAGTAACATGCTCCAATAGTTTCAACTAAGTACAGATTGGATAGCTTTATATCACCTGGGGCCTGTAACATAAAGAGATAAATCAATCTTACGATTGATCTTACGATTGATCATATGATTGATATCAATCGTAAGTCTATGACAAACCATGTACTGAAGAGTTACAATTGATCGTAAGATTGATTGTATCTCTTTGTTACAGGCCCCTGTTGAGAGACAGAAGGTTGCTAGCTTACATCATTTTGCACAGAGTTAATGCCCTTTTCACTTTCAGCAGACCATGCTGTACAAACATTTCCTGGCAAAATACCCACAATAGCATAACTTTAGTCTGAAACAAATTAACATGAGGGGTTGCTCACTTTTGTACCCATTTTGAATTCTCAATAAATTCCTTGTAGATTTTAAAAAAAATGAATACAATGTTTAACCATTGAAACTGGAGCCTATTGTACAAATTTATATATGTACATGTATGTTGAAAAGATGTCATGTTTTAATTTCATGTTTTAAGAATCTTGTGGATTAAAAACAGAAGAAAAGATACAATAAGTTCTAGACCTGTACTGACTTTATGGTCAAATCTGTCCCTAACAACCTGGGGTCCACAGTATTTTATGGAAAATGTGATCAAACTTCAGAATCATGAATTTGAAAACTGCATTATGCCTAAATCCATTGTAAGATTTTGAAATGAATAAAATAAAACTGAGTTGAGCACAACTGCAAAGGAAGGAATTCTAGGAAAAGGAAGGAATTCTAAGAAAAGAGTTATCACATGATGAAACTTGATAGTTCAAGACAGGAAGAGGCAACATTAACTTTCCTTGAAAAATGTTGCCATTTACAAGTGAGGTACTCTATCATGTATGGTATCGGTATCAAATGGTGTTCTTTACACGGTACATCATAAATTACTCTATATTTTCATGGCATGGGTGCAGTATAAAGCTGTATTCGTGTGGTGTGGGTGAGGAGTAAAGCAGTGAATTCATTCCATCTCTGCATTTTCTATGCCATCTGCCTTCCCTTCCCTCCCCCTGAACACTTGACATGTTTCCTCTTAAAAGTGGAAGTCTTTGCAATTATTTCTTCAAAGTAGAGCTGCTGAAACAGTAGGCAAATAAAGAACAAAATATGAAGGAAAAAATGAAACATAATATGAAAGACTTGGTAATAAGTTTATGAACTTTTCTTTCATCTTATTAGTCTTTGTGTAATGGTTGTACTGCCCACATCCTCAATGTAAAAAGCAGTATAAGAATTCTAATACCTGTTATTGGACAATCGTAAATTATGAACATACAAGTGAAAAAAACTAACACATATCTTAAACTACAATAGCACATCTGAGTGATATAATTGGTGAAAAGACTACTACGGATAATTTACTGGGAAATTTTTATATTCATTTCCAAATACTAAGGATGTTGATAGTGACATTTTATTGCATTTTATAAATATCTCTGAAAAATAATATATTCTACTCTAAATTGGCAAAAGTGATACTGCTTGGCAAATTATCATAATCACCATTTTTTAAAGATATACCCCTAATATACCAGCAATAAAATCTAAAATCTCAATAAAGATGTTCATAATTCCATTAAGTTTGGAAGATAAATAATACACTTTTCCTACTGTTTAATCCTTAATCATTATTCATTTTATGAGATACAAATACTTTTTAAACCCATAAAACTCACTGATTCAAATCAAAAGTGAAACACACAATATAATCCAAGACTAACATTTTTCTAGACAAACAAATATAAGATCAAACACGATCGACATAACAGGAAGAATAACACAGTGCTACATACTGACGAAATCATGCATTTTTTGAAAACTTATTTACCACATGTAACTGCTTTATGACCAATCATTATGTCACTTTTGACTGACCAAATATGCCATCATTAACTTGAAAATGGTGCAAACTGTTTTAGACCAAACAGCATCAGAATATTAATAAAATAAAAGCCTGAATATATCAAAATGCACAACAAAAAGTATTGTGTTTTATATTTTGCCATAGGTTTATATTTATACGAATGTAGTAGAGCAGGTAGATGAGACATTTGGAACAGTATCCATTTGAATTACCTAAACTTCCTATATTGTGATATCAGAGAGGCTAAATATTGATACCTATGACACTACCAAAAGTGGTAGGTATCCCTGAAATCAAAACTGAGGATGTACATTTTAAAACCATCATTAAATACTTCAGGGCATAATATCATGGATGCATTGTCTGAAGTTTAATAGTGACCTTATCAATATCTTTGGAATTTGACATTAAGTTACAAACAATTGACAAAGAAAACTACAGGCACACAGCTTAATCTTTACAAAAAGGCCTTCAAATACTGGAAGATGCTTTCATTGACAAAAAAAAAGAACAAATATTTTGTGCATTTTTAATCATCATGATACAAAAATGTTGAGTTGATTTGGCATTTTCTCTCTCAATTTCATGGTTTATGATCACAACTCATAACCTATTTCCTCTACGTGAACTCCAGTTATCAAAGATGGAGTTTACATCGTTATCAAATAGGCCTATTTCCTTCCAGCTGATTGGATATTCAACTCATCTTCAACTGATAATTTTTCATAATTCATACTTCTCATCAATTTACAAAATATAATGATTTGTGACATTACTGTTTATTGCTGCATCACCACCCGATTATGGTCATCCTCTTCTTTGCTTCAATACGATGATCATGACTGCTAATTCTACCCCCTCTTTCCCACCTATAAAGTCCTCCTGTATTGCATCTTCCTCCTCCTCCTACACATTACATCATCATCATCATATAGAGAGAGAGAGAGAGAGAGAGAGAGGGAGAGACCTGGTTGGTGTCTAATCCTCATCCCACTCATCATCATCAAACTCTTCGCTATCCGAGTCTTCTGGCTCATCTGTAAAAAAAAAAAAAAAAAGAAGTAAAGAACAAGTTGAAATGAACTGATTAACGGATACCAATCACAAAAATATATTTTACTCTGTATTTTAGGGGTTTCATCTCGCTACACTAAACTCAAAATATGGGCTTTAAATATTAATTCACTAAAAGAGATATTGCAAGTTTAAATACGCTGACAATAAACATAAAAGCAGTTTGTGAGTAGACTAGTCGATGCACTCATATGCGCTTGCAAAGAAAAATGATTTTTGAGCTTTCTCACTCTTTTTATGTCAGTTTAGAAGAACACCATACTAGAAATGTTCCCTGAAAAGGATAGCTCTTCAAATGCCCTCAAATTCGAAATAGGATGAGAAATAGCCACTTGTGTGTGCAGTCCCATATACCCATTTCTGTGTGCAGTTGATATGGGTCAATTTTTTTTTCTTCATTTGGATGATTCCAAAACCTCACAATATAAAACAATTCTTATGTAGATATGATCAACCTTCCCAATTGCTTTTAGACAGTTTCTTTCACAATGTAATGGCATGACCAGAACTCTACTTAATCTTTAAAGCATCATGAATGACGAGATAATACCTTGTATAACATTAGCCCTGTTTTGTAACGCATGAAAGAGAGCAGCTCCCAGTCCAGAATCCGGTGTGGAAGCAGGAGATTCCTCTTTCTCAGTTTGTGTCACCTACAATGAGGAATGAAAAGTGGGATCAGTTATAGGAATAACATATAATTCTATATTATAAAACAGGTTGAAGAATGTAGCCATCCTGATTGGTCAAATAACACCACGTGACCGTGCAAAAAAAAAAAGTACTAACGCACGGCGAGGGGACTAACGCACGGCTAATCCGGATCAAACACTAAGATTGTAAGAAAACACTAAGATTGTAGCCCCGTTTTATAAAACTATTAATACATGCTTGTGAGTTCCTGTGTTAGTGTGATCCGGCAACATGCAGGTTTTTATCGTGGTGTCTAACACACTCGGCTACGCCTCGTACGTTAGTACACCACGATAAAAACCTTTGTGTTGCCGGATCACACTAACGCACTCCCAACCATGTATTAATAGTATATTAGTCCATTTGATGCTCTTATACAACCAACAGTGAATGAGTGAACCTAGAAAAGTTCTTTTCATTCATTTTTTTTTCTTTTGGGGGGATTCATAAGTGGTCACAGAATGATCTCAGCTTTGTTGCCCAAGGGGCAATCTTGAACAATTAGAATAATTTGCATGTTAAATTCCGATGAGTTGTTCATCTTGTGCAATGCAACCTGAGATACAGCGAATGGAGGTATTATTGTACCACAGGATTCATTGCACAAGATTAACAACACCGTTAGCATTGGGTGCAGCGCACACAATGTGCACATTAAGTTGTCTTTCACTGTTGAATATGCCTATACATGTGGCCATTCGGATTTATGCAAATTACACAAAATACTCAAAGTTGCTTTTTCAGCAACAAAGCTGAGATTATTCAGAGAGAACATGGGATCACAAATCCCCCACAAAACTTCAACAGAAAGAACTTTTCTAGGTTCACAAAATGTCAAGTCGACTATATAACAGGTAAAGCAACACAAAGGTGAGCCCGAATGGGTGATTTGAGATGAGAAAGGACAATAAAATGCAATACAAATGTTTGTGTGGGTGAACGATGATAAGACCCATTTAGAATCTATAAACATGGGATTGGTAAAAACTGAACCAAATGGATTCGCCTGGATTCGGTCACCTTCGTGGTGTCCAATCACTTCATTGCATGAGGCCGATTAAGGTGTGCTATGTGTACAATAAACAAGTGTTTCAGTATCAGTAACATTGTAAAGTAGTGAAGAACAGAAACTAAACAGCTGTGACACTGTACTGACACAACAAATGAGAAGATTGCATTTCAACAAATTATGAACTTAAAACCTAGGAAAATACTTTGAAAGGTACTATAGGTATCCATAAACACAAGTCTGTGTGATTATTTTGACTTGTGTCAACTGCGTCAACTTCTGTTATTAAAAGGAAACTGTCTTTCTCCCTAGCAGGCACTGTAAACAAGGAATTTTGTATGCATAGTTCTGCCAGCTACAATAATTTGTTGGCTACTAACAAGCTACTATTCAAACCAACTACTAAGAGTAACCAGCTACTAAGTACTAACTAATAAAATCAGCACAACTGGCAACTGTAGTGGTTTCTGAGTGTTAATTTCATTAGCTACTTTACCTTCTTAAGGTTGTAACCAACTCTGATCTGGTCCAACAGAGCACCACGTCCAGTTGGTGCAGGCTTAGGATTGTCATTTGGGTCCACTTTCTTGAGGGCTGTCCCCTGGTGTATCTGATCAAGGAGGCCACCGCGCCCAGCACTACCACCACCACCACCACCAGTTGGGGCAACTGGTGGAGGGGGTGGAGGAGGAGGGCCTCCTCCATTCATCGGTGGAGGCATCGGTGCCGAAGGTGGAGGTGGCGGGGGAGGGGGAGCCGAGGTCATGGGCCTTGTTGGGGGTGGAGCTGGAGGTGCATTGTATTGCGACTGTGGGGGTGGGGGAGGAGGAAGTCCACGGGTGGGAGCTGGAGCAGGGGGATAACTTCTGGATGGGGGTGGAGCAGGAGGGAGACCTCTGGAGTTTCCTGGAGGAGGAGGTGCAGGAGGCCGGTTAGGAAGAGGTGGACCAGACCCTCTTGATGGGGGCGGAGGGGGTGCGTGGCTCCCCCGTGATGGTGGTGGGGGAGGTGGTGCACTGCTGCCTTTCCCAGATACGCCTAAGAAAGGATTGGCTGAAGACAGTAAATGGCACAAAGAGAAAAAAAATACATTTTTAGTGACAGGCATATAAAAGAAAAGAAGGAATTTGTCTGTCTAAATGCTCCTCTACTAGTCTACTGCACCAAAATAATTTCTGCTCCTTTATTATTTATTAAAATATATTTCATCTAGTTAATTTTTCACTGACACATATAATTTGACATGTATTAAAGTAATGAATAGCGGTTACAGGTGAAGATTACACATCAATCTTTTTTAAATAAATGTATTACAGGCCTAATGTACATCATATACATCCAATTTTTTTTCAAGTGTTAGAACAGACATGTTTAATATCTAAAAAAAAAACAACCCCATAAAACTGCTATTCATTGTCAGAAAACAGAGATAAAGAAATCAAATGAAGGTATCTAAAGCAAAGATATATCTACGCATTTAGACAGAAAAATGGGACACTATTGATTTCAACTAATGGAATAGGATTCACCTATTTTTTCAGATATTACAAGCACTTAATATCAAATTAACATCTAATCTGGATTAGTTCATGTTCTCAATATGATACTAATGTTGACAAAAATAATACCCTCTGAAGAATGGAAAAATAACTTTTTACAGCAATTCCTTTATCATAATTCTCATATCATACTTCATCTTTCGGAATCTTTAGGATATATATACGTTATCCTTTGTCTCTTATGCTGTGGAAATGTGATTTGATAGGAAGCCAACATGGTGTTCAAATATATTCTACCTTGCATGTGGTGAAACATCTTAAAAATGTAGAACAAAATTTGGCTGTATATTGAAGTATGGCATGATAATGATTATACTACACCTGTATAGTGATGAATTCAGTGCTAGATTTTGCTGATTGCTTATAGTCTGGGAGCCTGTCTTGAAATAGTCACCCCATTTTACCCGTAAGATTTGACCCCATAAAGTTATTTAGACCATCTAAGTTATTGACATAAAGGTTGTCAGCCTGACCGTAGCTTTCAGGTTTAGCCCCCAGCGCTCCCCAAAGAGACCCCAAAGTCGGATCGATTTCACCCCATCTCCCCCATGCACCAAACTTTGTCAGTAGGAAGTAGTATGACTGGACATTACAAAACACAAAAAAATGACAAAAATTTCCTTCGGGATGGGGTGTCAGACGGCCCCTAAAAGTTGGGGTAAATTTTTCCCCTTGAAGCCAATGGACAAAATTTTGTCAGAAGGAAGAGCTATGGATGTACATTCCAAAAATATAAAAACTGACAAAAATGTCCATCGGGATGGGGTGTCAGACCCCTGAAATGAAAATCCCAAAGTGCCCTTTGACAACGCTTTGCCCCCCAAAATGCTCTGTATGTAAGAAAAACCATTTTCTTACCTTCTGACTATGGGTAAAATGGGGTGACTATTTTGGGACAGGTTCTTGGCCTATTAATACTGTTTTAGATGTCCAAAACAGATTATTACAAAATTTTGACCAACATGAATAGAAAATAGCTTCTATGCTCTTATATATATAGAGAGAGAGAGAGAGCTTTCAGTATTCACTGGCATAAAGGCACTATACAGAATCATTCTTTTCTATCTCTATTTCATCATTCCTTGCCAAATATATATCATTTCCAATGCTGTAAATTTAAGAAAGTCCCAAACAAGTTCAGTCAAATTTCAAACCTTAAAGCAAACTGAAATCTTCTTTAAGCTGCATTTTCTTAGTCAACCATTTAACTCCCCCTTTCTTTCTGATTTTTTTTTTCTTTACAACACAATTGCAAAGTCCTTCAAAAAAATCAACCTTAAGACAATACAATATCTCAACGCATCATCTTCTGAGATGTGCAACATTACAATTATGACACATTACATAATTCAAAACTGATTTCTTTAGACAAGACAATAGGGTCTTGAAATAGCCTATGGTTTGATTTAAAAAAAAAAAAAATTTGATCATGTTTTGCTGATTTTAATAAACTCTTTATGATGTCACCTTCTTTCCTAATGAGATGAATAAAAAGGGGTTAAAGTGAGGTAGAGTCCCTGAAATTAGCCAATCTGCTTTGCAGTTTTCTCATGAAAATCCCCTCCTTTTCTCTTTCTGTCTCCCTATTACTCTTATTCACTGACACAAGTACTTATTGTCATTCCTCACAATACAATACATCTCCCTTGATAGGGTCCTCTTTCTGATAACAATGAAATATATGTTTGATGAATGTGATAATTGTTTGGACGATTTTTGTATAATTATGATCATTATCACTTCCATGAAAACCCAACACAAGAACTAAAACATTATACCCAATGTATTAGAACATGATGTCATGACTGAATTCACACTGATGAAAATTTTGAAGAAAATAAATATACCCATAAAGCACATAGATTATTCAGGAAATATGTATCTAACAGCCTCCTTGCTCATTAAATATTTTCAATATCACATTATGATTTGTTCATTTTATAAACTCGTATTTTGCTCAGCTTTACATGTACATTTTTATACAGGATTTATGCAGTAAAAATGACCAGAATATTTTTCCTGCCAAATTTCGGTTGAAAAAACTCTTTCCCATTAAATTTCATGATATTTTGGGCATTCCATTAGCTTGATCTCTTCCTTGATATGATTAATCATGTTGGGTTTGATTAATTGTTATTACAGTTTTGATCCATACTTCCTAAAAAAACAATATTTGTAGTTGACCACAATTCATTATCTACATATTTATTCAAAGATACAGCACATAAAGATTGTTGACAAACTTTGAGTTCATTGTCACTCATTTTAACCAAATGTTTTGGGGGAGAAGTCTCACATAGGGTAGTTTTTAAAGCAGGAATTCTGGTATGTAGGTAAAATAAAGATCTACTTTCTTACAGAAGGAGGCCTACTTCAGAAAGCTAATTTAAGATGGGAATGCTTGAATATAATTTTTGATGTAAAAACTTTGAAAAAACTGCAGGAAAGGCAGAGTAAAATGACAAGATCAGAAGTAAATGATATGTATGGAGTGTGCATGGAAATCCTATTGATGCTACATTTATTTTACTGCTCCTTATTATGAAGAAAATAAGATGGTCTGTAGATTCCAGAAAATCACTGAAGAGGGAAAATGATCGCTATTAAATCTGATTAAGTAAAATGAACTTGAACATCATTTGATACACAGATTGGACACAATTACCAAAAGAAGAAGAAGAAAAAAAAAAAAAGTGGCAAAAAATAATAAACACAATGACGGAAGACACACAAGAACAAGTAAATGTAGAAAATACATGAAATGGTTTGGATACAATGTCAAAGCTTATCCATAAAAAGTGTGAAATGCTGGTGTACACATAATGATGGGGCTCCAAGAAAAGCTTCAAGAAAAGCTTCAAGGAAAGCTTCAAGAAAAGCTTCAAGAAAAGCTTCAAGATAACCTTACCACCTAAGCTTTGCACAAAGTCTTCTTCTGCATAAACCAAAATGTAGGAGGAGGAGGAGGAGGAAAAATGTCAAGATACAGGGAAACAAACCACTCTCATGAAGAAGGATTATTATTGCACTATGTGTATAAAATGAAAGTTATTTCAAGAAAATAATATGTACTTTGTTAACCCTTTCAAGACAACTGACCACATTTTGTGGTTTGGCTTAATAAGTTTTGATTCAGAGCTCTAAAAAATATACCAGATGTATGAGTAGAAAGAGCAAAAATTTCTGCACATGCTATGTCCATTTTTGTCACATGACCATATTGCGTTTGATGTCAGGAATTTTAAAAAGGAGAATAAGCTTCAAAATCCTTAAATTGGCAACACATTGAGAGATTCAAAATCATTGTTTTTCATCAAAATTGGCAATTTTTTCAACGTATCGATAAAATCACTAACCATGTTTATTGTTCTAAAAGACATTACACCTATTAGAACCATCTAGCACTAAAAGAAAAATATTGTTGCCAATTTGAAGAACGAAATGTGATCAATTTAGCCCTTGAATAATTCCTGTCCTGAAAGGGTTAA
The DNA here is from genome assembly GCA_025618425.1 of Heliocidaris tuberculata. Taxonomy (NCBI): domain Eukaryota; kingdom Metazoa; phylum Echinodermata; class Echinoidea; order Camarodonta; family Echinometridae; genus Heliocidaris; species Heliocidaris tuberculata. Next base: position 34,054,248 of record CM046832.1, read on the forward strand.
AGTGAAAGAACAATAAGGTCTAATTTGAAATGTGTATTTCATATACATGTATGTTCGTAAGTTGCAGCCTTCTTTGAAACAAGGCATTATGAAAACCATACCCGAAGAGATTTAACAGTGATGTCTACGAAGTGTACTCACAGACCAAACAAACAAACAAAAGAATTCGGAAGCTAGGTAAATTTAGATACCGTAAGTGTTCATATTCCCTTCAAACCCATTTTTGGAAGAGTTATCTATGAACAATGACTAATAGGAGGTTCAGCACCAGGGGAGTGTTTCATCAAGTGTTTTGTCAGTGATCTTTACCGACAACTGTTATAAGCTACTGAAATCCTTGCATCTGATTGGCTGAAAGCAAGTTTGTCGGTAAAAATCACTGACAAAACGCTTGATAAAACGCTCCCCAGAAGAGTTTTATGCAGGCTATTGAGAAGAATAGCATAAAGAAGAATACCCAATAACCCAACTTCATAAGCAACTTTCCAATTCTCAAACCAGAGATCTCTTGGAAGCAAAAATAAAATCTGACAATCTATGTTGAGGTTTAGTAATATGTATCATTAATCCAGTGATAATAGGCACACGTCAAAGGTCAGTCTTGCCAGAGCACTGCCTAGTCTGAGGCCATTATGAAATAAATCCCTCCACCCTCCCTCATGTTTAGTACAGTGGTAGGTAATATTTGTGTACCTCCTAATCTCTCAGCATCCTCTTTGAGAGCATCGAGACCTCCATGCTGGTCGATGAAATTCCTGATGAACTTTGCCGTGTTCTGATCCTTGAGCTGGTCATCAGACACACCGATGGTGTTGAACCAACCCTTGACCTGCGGGTCCATCTCGTCAACCTGCAGAGGGTAGGGAAACATATAATGTAGATCATCAGAATACTCTTGAAGTGTACAATTCACCAAATAAGATTTTGTTCTGTATCTTCGGGGTTCTATGTCGATATACTATATTCAAAATATAAGCTTCAAATGTTGATTCTATAAAGAGATATCGCAAGTTGAAATACACTCCCAATAAACAATACAGCGACTTGTCAGGAGACTAGTGAAAGCACCCGTACGCGCCCACGTGGAAGCGAACTTGGAGTGGGGTTCTGCGTGAGGCAGTTTTATGTTTTCCTTCATTTTCTTCATACTCCTTAACCGTTAAACACACAGAAGGCCAGGTAAAAAGTTTTGAGGTTGATTTTATACATTCTACCTGTACACTAATTATTTTTTTAAGGTGATTGGTGCACTTTACGAATTAATGGATTACTGAGAAACCCTTTTATTCTTGGCTAAATTTCATTATCATTTACATGGAAAAGGTGGATAATCTGCCAATAATTCTTTGTACAAATCAAATGGGAGAGTTCTCCATAAATGACATCACACATAATGACCTCATCGCCAGTGGGAGCTTCCCCAAATCATCCATGGCCTCAACATTCAAAAATTTAATCACTTTCTCATTCTTTGCCTGGTTTAGCTCATACTTTCACTGATCAATACTCCTCAGATTTTTCTGCTTCCACTGAAGTCAATTTTCTAAGAAGGATGTAATTCCCCTCTAAATTATCACTAGGATAAAGCAGGCTTGTTGCATGTTTAGTTTTTTAGAGGATACATCAATCTTTACTTCTGGTATGCATATGGATTTGTAAATGGTCTGATTGTTGATGAGACACAAAATGTCAGAAAGGCTTTCTTCAAAAACACTTTTGTAGTTTTGCAGTGCATCTCCCCTGGCCCTAAAAGTACATTATTGTGAAGCCTATAAGAACCATCTTGCGGTATACTCTGATGAGTGCGAGACAAAAAGCTTCATGTCTCTCTTCAACGCCATTTTCCAGCCATCAGACGATTAAACCAGTGAATACATGAACACTTACATTGAATCCCTTTTCAGGATCCCATCCAACATGGCTGACATGTCTGTAAAACAAAGGAAGAAATAGACAAAGAGATTTAGATGTAATATGGAGATGACATGAAACACATATCTTTTAAAATACAACACAAGTTCTTATGCAGAACAAAATGATAAGTCATAGTTAAGATGTTGTAAATTAAAAGCTTTGATTAGTTTCTAATAATTTTTTTACTCATTCAGTTCAATAATATGCAAATTATCAGTCTACCTGCCTTACAGAACTTGCATTGGGAAATCAAAATCTATTTTTTATTCATAATGCTGGTATCCAAAATAGAAACTACAAATATAGGTGCAATGTAATAACTCTAAATGGTTTAAAAAACACTGATCAGCATCTATTTAAATTTCAACAAATCTATGCTTTTAGATAGGTTGTTTGATATTATTTTTTATGCACTGGACATTCTAAGCATGGGTGATAAAAAAATGGATAATAAGATATATTCTATTATATCTGTCATGAAATATCTGAAGACACGATCCGTGAAAAGTAGTACTATGCACGGATACTATTTACGGCGTATGATATTACCCAAAGTGCTTACTACACTGTGACGACATTCATTTCAGGCACCGGCGCATGATGATGTCATCATCAAACGTTTGATATCCGCTCAAATTCTTTTCTTCTTCAAAACTGTTTGTATACGTACATATAAGTGTGCGGTCTACCATAGGCCTACAGTGCAGATGATTTAGGCTTTAGTTCAAGATGACGGATATAAACCAAATATATACTACTTACATTCGAGTTTGTTTAAACTATGGTACCCTCGGTGACATGAAGACAACCATTTTTCTTCGGGGCTGCACCTTTCATGAAAATAGTCATTGTTCACATCACCTTGGGGACCATATTTCCCACAAGACCCTCTCATGACGGTATATATTTGTATAATATATGGTGCACCAATAGTAAGTATAACATACAAATAGTCCAAATATTTCACTCACTTGAAGCCAGAAGGCAAGGATATATCAGCTTTAGTGAGTTTCTTTCTCCCTCCTCCAGATTTATCTTTCTTCTTGTCCTCTTTGCTTGAGCTGGAAGCTGTTTGATAGATATACAACATTTACAATATTAATTAACCCTTTCAGGACAGGAATTATTTAAGGGGTAAATTGATCACATTTTGTTCTTCAAATTGGCAACATTAATATTTTTCTTTTAGTGCTACATGGTTCTAACAAAATGTAATGTCTTTGAAAACAATATACATCATTAGAAGCTTAGTCGAAAGTTGAAAAAAATTGCCAATTTTGATAAAAAACAGTGATTTTGAACCTCTCAATGTGTTGCCAATTTAAGGATTTTGAAGCTTATTCTCCTTTTTACAATTCCTGGCATCAAACGCAATATGGTCATGCAACAAAAAATGGAAACAATGTGTGTAGAAATTTTTGCTCTTTCTACCCATACATCTGGTATATTTTTTATAGCTCTGAATCAAAAGTTATTGAGCCAAACCACAAAATGTGGTCAGTTGTCTTGAAAGGGTTAAATCCCAACAAGAGAATCGTCACAGATAGCGAGAGAGGCAGATAGCTCCTTTTTTATCTGTGCAATTGGAGCCCACATGCATCTTCCACATATTCTATGAAGTCTAGTGTAAGATATAGAGGTTTTTCTTCATGATAGTTTTAATATTATTCTTCAAAAGGCAGATATTCCTCAATGGTATAGGTGCCACCCTTGACAATTTCCGTTAAGTACCCTTGAAAATTTCTGTAAAGTTCTTATAAAGCACTACATGTAAATGTTTAATAATATCATAAATCATCATCCCACTTTTTTTCTTCAAAGCTCAAGATTAATCTAACAGATATTCCAATGCCCAATCAAATTACGACAAATCAAGGTACAGGTTAAAGTTGGGTATTGATTACTATTTTTCAAAAATATCAATTGTTACGAACTTTTATTATGTTGATAACATGTACTTAAACTGAGAAGGAATGCTTTATACGGGAACTCATTTTTATTCAAATAACTCCTTTTGAGTGAAAAAGACAATGGCTTGTAAGCTCAACTACTGTTGAATTATATAATCACAGAGACATAATTTGAAATGAAATACTGTAAATATCATACACTGTAGATGAAGACAAATACCACATTTTGTACAAAGATGTATTCTTGCAATATGAAATATATGCACCATGTTTGTGTAATGTTCTACTGAAGCACAAATTAAAAAAACTTAAATACTCAAAATAACAAAAGTGACATCACATGTTGATCATGAAAGATGCACGATATATGACATGGAATCCTGAATCATATTATGTCATCATATCTGATTTTATCTATGTAAAATGTAGATGTAGACATAGAATGTAAAGCTACCTATTTATACTTCATATATATATATATATATATATATATATATATATATATAGTTTGCAAGCACAAAGTCTGAAATGACTGATTAATTCTTTCTACGACAAGGACAAGCAAAAAAAAACTTCAATTCTATATATCTATACATAAATGGAAAACATGGAATATGTAATTCTACTGAATGATAATAGTTTTGTCATTACTTGAAATGGATTCTCTTCTCACTTCAGAACGATGACTTCGTATTGTCTGTCGAGAGCCAACACAGGGTTAATGTCCTTCTGGCTCTCAACAGACGATATGTATACAATACAATGAGAAGTGCCTGCAGACTACATTATGTTATGGTCCAAATGATGTGAACATGCAGGGGAATGAAATTTACCTCTTCATTACTTTCTAAAACAAAACAAATGTTGCCCAAACAGAACATAAATGTGGGAATGAATAACTGTTGACACAACTCTTCACTATTTTGTACCACTGTATAACATGCAACTGACAGCAACAGCTGACATTTTTAAAGGGGGAAAAGAAACTGAACTGCAAACATACAAGTAATTTATGCAAGTGCTTTATATTGGCTGCTCAGCAAGAATACCTTTTTAGTCATCCACTTAGCACTCAGTTTACACAGAGTCACTATCAAAACCACCACACAAACGGTGCTTAATTTCTTTAAAACAGCAATGTAGAAAGCAAAAATTGAGAATTATTCAGGCACTCACAAGAACAGAACAAAAAAGATATTTTAACATTATTTTGAACACAGAATTTAAGCATCACTTATTGCAGAAGTACATGTAAATGCTAAATATTATTAATCACTTCAAACTCACAGTAGCACTGCCATTACAACATCAACTGCCTCCCTATCTACAAGATGAAAGATGTAGATGTACATGATGTAGAACATTCTTACTTGGTCAAATCCCTGCATATAAATATTAAAAAATCTAACTTTGCACAAAAGTGTTTTTGTTTTTGTTCTTTTGCTTTAAAAAAAATGTTCAAAAGAGTGACATGTTCAAACTAAATATCTATAGTTTTGAATAGATACAATCACAACAAAGATTTTGCATGCAAAGTTGTGCAATAATAATATTATGACATGGCATAATCATGTGCCAGTCATTTCCATTTTGAATCACTTTATAATAACAGGGTGCAATAGGGGTCACCAATGATAGAGGCTTATGATATCGTCTTTTTGGAGCCAGAAGGGCATTAACTCAGAGTTAACACCCTTCTGGCTTCAAACAGACAATATGACCTGCAACATGATCAGCTCATCTAGAATATCAATTTACACTTGTAAAACAAATGAAATTTTGTTTTACAATACATAATAGAAATCAAAGTTTATCTTATTCAAGAGTCAGTATACCATTGCATTTTTATCTTTGACCAAGATACTCCACGCATGGATATATAGAGCATAAACAAGCCTTACAATGCCCCTCAAATTCTAGGTAGTCTAACTCCTGTGAAAAACTATTTCCATCAAAGAAGACATGATATCTTGCATTTGTTTCTCCCTCAAATAATTTTCTGTCATGAATTTCTTATTGTGTTTCTCATTTCAGTAATAAAGATAAAGAGTAAAATACAAATAATTAAATTACTCTTTATATACATGATTTTCCTTTTTTTAGATAGTTCAAGGCAAAAATAAGATTATAGATACAGAGGAAAGAGGAGGGGACGAAAATGAGCTTTTAAAGAAAAAGTTGGAAATAAAGCCATGCAAATGATGAGCATTGTAATTTTGAGAGTAAATGAAGCAGAATGTATGGTTAATATGCAACAATTTTCACAAGGGAAGTGTATAATTTACAGTACAGAAAGCTATAGTACTCATTTATTAATTCTATTTCTGATTAGTTTCAAAATACTCAATAGGACTGCCCTGTTTTCTCTGAGGGCTGTTGTTGAAATCTTCATATACAGAATATGATAAACATCAAATTTTGTAAATACCTTAGTCCTCTCGACCCTCTTTTAATCCTTTGTTTATAAGAACACCGTATGTAGGCTCTTTAATAAATGACCTAGGGGTAAGTAGATGTATTTTTTTTTAAATTCTTATCATCTTGAAAGTAGTGTTTACAATAATTATTATTTATTTAAAAATGCAAAAATTGGATTTCAAAAACAGAATTTACATTTACGAAAGAGACCACTCCTACCATTGCAAAACTATACTCTCAGTTATCTAAATTCAAATACTGAAGAGAAATAAATCACACACTATAAATCGAAACTACCAAATGAAGATCAATTACTCTGAAAGGAGCTGACAGAAGCATTGAAACGATATCCTGCAGCATTGCTTTGTGGTTATCATTAGACCTCCACCAACAATTATCCAACTACGTTTTAGCATTTCTGTTAGTGTCAAGTTTGCTGAATGTGATATATGAGTATATTGACAATGACATGAACAGGAAGTCCCTAAGGTGCGATATTCTATAAAGAACCTATCAGTATGTCCACAACTTTCCATATATACATTTTAAATATTATATTTGTGCGCACTGTTTCTTCAATCAAGAGCATGCACTTTGGTGCAAGATGTATGGTCATTCAAACGCTTTATGTTTTAAAATAAACAGACACTTTGTAATAGCAAATAATCTATCAGTGGCTATTAGACAACAATAAGGTAAAGACGAAAACCTCATCAAATGTCTTTACATGTATTCCTGAGCAGCAAATTTGACCTTGCCCTTTCCCACTAATCCCATATGACTAGATACTAACAAAAAGGGTGACTGATCTGGCATTTGTCAAACGGGGAAACAACAGAATATCAAATGAAGCTTCTCTGAACAAGCGAATATGATTTCTTTCTGAACATATGCATCAGATTTAATTGCCCTTATGATTTTTCATTTCTCAAGTCACATTTAAAAAGAATCTACATTATAAACAGAAAGCACCCATATACTGTGTAAATTTCAACAAAATACGGGGAGAAGCGGTCTATATACAAAAGTGTTCAACATTTGTCAGACATAGCAGTTTAGTTTCTTCTTTTAGTGATGTTTTATTTTTCTTTTGATTCAGAATGTTCTGATTTGAAAATTACACATTGAGCGGAAAGTGCAAAAATCACTGGAAAATATGAGTCCATTTCTGTTCCAGTACATGTACATTGTGTTGCTAATGAATAAGAACGATTTCATAAAAAATTATTATTAAAGTCCCTAAATTGGCATCGTGGAGTGAAATTGATAATCACAATTTTCGTGAACATATTGACAAATCCTTGTTGATTTTTTTTTTTAAGATTCGCATTCCATTTGGTTCATTTTATATTTAAAAAATTATTAAAGTCTCTAAATTGGCATTGTGGAGTGAAATTGATAATCACAATTTTGTGAACATATTGACAAATCCTTGTTGATCTTTTTTTAAAGATTCGCATTCCATTTGGTTCATTTTATATTTTAAAAAATTATTAAAGTCTCTAAAGTGGCATCGTGGAGTGAAATTGATAATCACAATTTTCGTGAACAGAGTGACAAATCCTTGTTGATTTTTTTTGAAAGATTTACATTCCAATTGGTCATTTTATATAAAAAATAATTATTGAAGTCTCTAAATTGGCATCGTGGAGTAAAATTGATAACAATTTTTGTGAACATATTGACAAATCCTTGTTGATTTTTTTGGAAAGATTTACATTCCAATTGGTTCATTTCATATAAAAAATAATCATTGAAGTCTCTAAATTGGCATCGTGGAGTGAAATTGATAACAATTTTTGTGAACAGATTGACAAATCCTTGTTGATTTTTTTTTTTAAAGATTTGCATTCCAATTGGTTCATTTTATATTCATTTTCACCTTTTTAAAACTATGAAAGTGTGAAAAATACAAGTAACTGTTGCCAATTTGAGGAGGATATGCTGATTCATTTAGACCTTTAAGAATCTTTGAACTGCTATGCCAGTATACAGTGTACATACATCATTGCATGACAGGTAATAAATTATATGACTCATTCTGTTACTGGCCTGCAATCATTGCATTGTCTGCAGGGAATTTCCTATACTTGTACATTTCAACAAACAATACAGATGGACCTCGGGATGTAACAACAGCTGGACCCTAATTAAAATTTGAATAGGATTAACACCTTAGCATCCAATTTCTACTTGAGCTCCACACAAAGCTTCAATTTTAGAAATTCAGCATTATAATATATGTCTGTATTTGGCATGTAAATGTTTTAACTCATTAGTAGTCATATTTTGATACAATGTCAGTCTAGTATGCCTGGCCCCCTTGAATCCGTGAACTTCATTGTGAATTAGGTTATAACTCATCAATTATAACACTGTATAGCCTCACTTAGTGAAGTACAGGAACACTTTTCTTTTCATGTTTTAGAAGTTATGTTTATCAAAGAGCAATTGATCTTAGCTTCAGTGTACTTATTTCTGCACTGCTTATTTTTCACTTCTAGATATTTGTTTTTAATAATGGAGCAAAGTTGGAAGTTCGCCAAAATCATGTAAGCTTGTTACAACAGCTATCTCGAATGGAATAAACTCATCCTAAATGCACTATTAATTGTTATATTGTTACACTCTCCCTATTATCTGCACATCTTCCTTCGTCAATTTTGATGTATAAACATATTTAAGTGCAAAAGAATCAGGATATTTCTACTGATGTGCAAAAATGGATATATGTGTATGTACATGTATGCATCAATACTGAAAGGAGATATCCTACAGTCACATTATTTGCCTTGGATTAATTTCAATATCTACATATATTCACTTTGATTCATTGTAAATTCCATATAAAACTCAGTTCCAACTAGAATTATAGTTACGCCACAATTCAGGAAGGGTCGTTTGCAGCAACTGGTTATTCAGCAATTTGCATCATTAAATGATCATACAATTTTCTGTAATCTTCTATAAAAAACAACTAATAATGATCATTTGCAAATGCGCTCATAGAATGAATAAAAGAATTCCACTTCCGTAAACTAACTTCAGTTTTTCACATTATGTTCCCAAGAATTGCAATTTCAAATCTTAGAACTGTAAATACTCATAGCAAAATTGCTTGAAAAGGGCATAGCTTGAGACCTTTAAACCTTTTTTTTTTTTTACAATTCCTTCATGAAGCAAAAAAATACCCCCCCCCCAAAAAAAAAAAAAAAACCAGCCTCAGTTACTTTGGAAGCATTTAAATGTATTTAATAAGGTAATATAAATTGGGCTTATAAACAAATAAGCATGCAGATGACAATATCCAATTCTATCAGCTACACTGTACATGTAACTAGTGCAAGACACATTTATCCCCTAAAGCACAATCATGTCTACATGGTTACCATCAAGAAAAAGTGGAATTCTAAAGAGGCTAAAAACAAAGTAAACCACCACAATACCACGCCAAATGATTACAAGCAAGTGTTTTTCAAGAGAAAACAACAATAACTGGATGTTACCTCTGCGTTTTGAGTTTGAGCTTGACTGGGAACCACCCGGCTGGGTTGCTGATGATGATAATGACAATGATGGGGTGTTAACAAGGATGGTCAAAATGAGAGCATGAAATTAAAATGATAAGAAAGATGGAGGGAAGAAGATGAACTTAAAATAGAACAAAATGGAGAAAATAAAGAATGTCAGCCAAAATTTCTAAATATTATATAATATCAAAGTATTATCTGCTAAAGGTTTATTGCCATTTTCAGGTCAAATGCCACTTGGTCCGATTCCCAGCTTAGGAATGAACTGTAAGACCAAAATGATGTTAGACTGAGTGGGCACTGGACTGAACTGGACCAAATAGCAATTTACCCTTTAAAAGGGGGAAAAGAAAATGGGAGAATAAGAAATGCATTGGATTAGTACAAAAACTCAAAATATTACATAGGTCAACAGAAAATAGGAAGTTCATTGCAAAAAGGTCTCCTTTAAATTCTGTTCTAAAATAAATTAGTACAATGTGTGTGGAGGCATCATATCATTTTTCATCAAACTGCTAAAAAAAAAAAAAATACATGTATATAGTGTTCTTAAAAAGGTGCTTCCAAGGGGAAAGAATAAGGCTAAAATGGCAATAAGCACTTATTGCTGCTTTGATACTGTCACTGTCACACGAACTAAGTATCTCAATCTTTTGCCAACCTCATATTCCTCCAAAAAGCAAAAAAATCTAAAAATGCCATTTTGAATGCACAACTCCAATGTGCATACAAAATTACTGTGTCTGCATGAATTTTGTGAAGCCCCTTATAATGCAATTCATGTGTCCTATGCAGAGTGGCAATTTTTTAGATTTACATAACTAAAGATATCAAATTTACATAGCAATGACATTGAGTGAAATTATGAAGACTTTTTCGTAATCACAGAAAAGTATAAGCTTTTCACAACTATACTTCTAGCGGGAGCTCTCACATCTATAGTTTTAACATTGGCCATGCCTTCATTAATATATTGCAGAATAGTAATGAAGAATCTTGAGGAGAAATGATTATAAACTGAAAAATACCCATGAAGCATAGGCCTAAACATACAAGATGTAGCTGGCAAAGAAAGAAATACAAACAAAGCATAAATGAGTGTAAAAATCAGGCAATGCTGTTTGATAATATAATTCTAATGTGTTTTTTCCAGATGGAGTATTGTATAGATAAATTTACATGTACATATTTTTTTCATATTACCTACGAATGTTGAAAGGTGTGACTTTTCCCCAAGCTTTAGAAAGCATTTCTGGGTTACTTTATCTATTGAAGTGGTATTACTTGACACGAAGAATTTCCCTTATTTCCTTGTACATGTACCAAACTCCAAAATGTATCACAATTGCTGTCAAAGCACTGCAAGTACTCTACACTTTCTCTCAATTAATATTAATCTCATTTCTCAAGGATGAAATGGGTTAGATAGTCCATGGATCACTTCACACTACAATCCTTCATGCAATTATAAAACTGATCAAGACCATTTATGGCCAACTGCAAAAAAAAAAAAAGGGGGGGGGGCCTATTTCAAATTAGTTAACCTCATAGAATATTTCCAAACTACAATATCTAAAATACCTGCTGTATCTATAAAGAGTGAGTGGAATCAGAACTAAAAATTATATTTAGAGTACTTGTTCAAGTTGTTTTACTGGAGTGTTGTGCCTACATGTGTATGAATAAATATTATTTGTAGGAAAAAAAAACACAAAACCAGAGGACATGATACATGTAGCTTGAAGTTCTATCTGAGGGACCAGGTCAATGAAGACTAATGCCTCATTCATTGTACTGAAAACATCATAAATATCCATTTTCTCTACAGAAAATATTTAATCATGTATGCATCCTAGATCATATATGTTTTTACACACAACCTATATGAAACAAATTTATTCCTTAATCGATAACTGAGAAAATGAATAGGAATTCTTTGTGGTAGATCAGACTTCTTCGATATATGGTAATGACCCTCCTCCCATTTTATCGCCTCGGTGGCATCACTCGGCCACCGATTTTTTCATGACAGAGCTTGATGATTTTTTTCTGAGAGCCAATTGTTTTGCTCCTTCGAGGTGACGTTAGTTCTGAAGAATCATGTGGGCAGTGCTTGATTGATAGAACCCCATCAATATCATAAGTCAAGTGTGAATACTTTTGTCATCATTGTTATAGGACATTTTATATGCGCATACTTTATCATTATCATTATCGGACAAATGTGACCAACCCTTTAGGTTTCCTAGGAATTCCTATGATTATGTCAGAGGCTAATACTGATCACTCATGTCTACGGCAAATGTGTATACTGGTAGCGAATTTACTACATCTTTATTACGGTTTTAGGAAATTTTTCATAAAACACAGTATACAAATAGTGGCTATGAGGTTAATTTTCAAATATTAATCATTATTTCATTATTATTCAAGTTGTATTTTCTAAACATCATACATGTAGCAATCAACTTTTACAACCATGGATCCATTTATCAAACGGGCATTCCCCCCCCCCAAAAAAAAAAATCAACTAACTTCTGACACCATTTTTTATCTTTCCCACTTTTAGCATGATACCAGGCCATCCTAGTGACTCTCTTAAAATTTCCTTTTCAAAATTACTATGACTAATTGAGTTATTCATGAAAAGGTCAAATTGTAAAAATGCTAGAACCAAATAAAAATGGAACATTACAAAAGATGTATGGATATTATTTCAGCAAGAAGAGTTGTCATTTGACATGTCATTTGACAAAATTAATATCTTTTTAGCACTTGAAGTGAAATAGCTAGATGTATAAATCAAATATAATGGAAGCATAGCAATATTCTTTTGACGATGTGCAAAAATTTATCTGTTCATGGAAGTTTGAAAAAGTGCTGCAATGGTACATTAACATGGGATATTTTCTTCACTACATGAATGTAAGAGTTTTATCAGCTCATTTTGGGAATGTGTATGACACCTCTGTGGAACCAATGAGAGAGTAATAGACTGGCAAGAATTAATAGACAACTTCAAAATAAAATGACATTCAAGTGATGATAAAGTGTATTGTGTGGGAATTATAAAATTTGGCATATATATAAATATATACATAAAAAATGAGAACACTTAATCACATACATGTAGGTCTACATCAAGTTACATCAATGAAGGATGCAGTTTTTTAATGTACAGGCTTGACATGACATATTCTTCACCAATATGAAGAGGGAGGGGGGGGGGGGGGGAGGTTCTAAAAAACAAATAATTGTCATGTGTTTAATACTGAAAGAGTCCAGACCAATGGCACAATATACGTTTCAGACATGTATTATGCCTACGCACGCAAAAGAAATGAAGGGAAAATACACACACAGAAAGGTGGTTCCTTTTGCTGAAGATGTCCGACATGGACAGTGAGAAATGGATTTTGGAAATGGCTGAAAAGCACACACACACACGCAAAGCGGAGAGACAAACTCCTGCAGTTCATGCAAGACAAAAAACTGCAAGAAAACTGTTTTTTCGTGTCTGCTTGTTTGTTACCTTTGGTGGTTTTGGTGTTGGGGACACCACCTACGGGCTGATACATAGAACTCATGTCCATAGAGGAAGAAGGAGGGAAAGGGGTGTCGGTCCCGGGGAAGGAGGCAGGGCGGGGGGTGCTCGGGACTTGAGGGGGAGGGGGTGGGGCTAGATGGACAACGGTGAAATAAGAACAAAATAAAGAACAAAATAAAGAGCAATGAAAAAGCATTAGTAATTAGGCGTGATTTAAATTCAGTTTACATGTTCAATAAGTCAGTTACACATGTATATGGGCTTGACTCTAACAGGGGTCTGGGATACGCATATATTTTAAAGAATTATCCTCGACCCCGGCTTAAACATTTAAATTTCTTACAACCTAGGCCTCATGCCATTGAGCAAAAATGTTTTGCTCCAGAACTCCTGGAAAAAAACTTTAGCAAAGAGCCCTGATTCATCTTAATCATTCCCCAAAAAGGTGGAAAATTATCTCAATTGGTTAGCTTTGTTTTCTAACTGTTGCTTGCTAGTTAAACAAGGTGACCACAGCAACTTGATGTGAAATTAAGATAAGCCAGCTTCTCTGTGGGCACTGCATATGAAACAAACAAGCACAATTCAAATGTGGTCTCTCAAGGTAAAATTAGAATTAATTGGACATTGCAATGACTTCCTCATCGTTTGTGGCTTCACTGCCTTTATCAAGTAAAAAACAAAGATAGGCTAAAAATCTTAACGGGATAAAAGTGTGGAATACATGTTATATTAAGATCAATATCAATTGACCTATATATATGCAGATTGGTACAATTTAACCCAAGTTTTCAGTAACTCAGTGTTGTAATATACAGGTAACATCAATATTCCTCCGCTGTACGAGTAAATGTACGCTATCTTGTAAAAGTATCAGTTCCACTGCACACATACTTACTCTACCACTATCAAGGGTTTGCATGCATGAACAGATCCATCAAACTGATAAAGAAGACTTAATTAATTGGTATGGCAAAAGGAGGACACATCTTTATGATGTTTGCAGATCGTTGCTCTTCTAAATAAACATTGGCTGCCACAGCTTCATATATATCAGAGGCTTGCAAAACATACATGTACATATAACGTGACTTCCTGAGCTCCCATTCATCATACCAAGTTAGATTCCATCTAATTCGATAGGATGAAATATTATTATCTTACAAGAATCAAGACCAATATAATTTTATACAACAAGGCACAAAACAATGTATCATAGACTATTAAAATTATAATTATACTACAAAATAGCTGACTTGTATTCCATTTTCAAAGAACGAATGTATAAATGCAATACTTGATAACCATACAGTTTCATTTTATCACGAAACAGCCAATATTTTTGTACAATGTCCATGATACTCTGACATTATACTGTGAAACTATATTTTTTTTTTAAGTATTCAGGTAAAATCCATTTCGATAAAATGTCCTATATGGCCAAATTGTACAGAATCCTGCAAAGGAACAATGCAACATTAAATCTTCATCTACACATGTACGTATAGTGACAAGCTCTTGTTTTTGTTCTCTAGCTGTCTTACTTTCCATGAGATAAACTTACCATGTGAGGGAGCGTGTACCGCACTCTGAGGTGTAGGAGCTGGACTAGGTGTGGATGGGGCTGGACGTCTCTTTTCTGGAGGAGAGGAAGCAGAGAAGGGAACAGATAATGATTACATGTATATGATATCGATAGCAGAAGATCAAAAGAAATATACAGAATGTAAATAAGCTCTGAACAAGTTTCAATTTGAACTCATTATTAGTTTGTGTTAAAAACATTATTTCAAACATAATGTTTTTGTCTAGTAGCATTTGTTTTTATTACTTTTAAAAAATTTGATTGATTGATTGATTGATTGATTGAACTGGTTTATTGTAAAAACTCTTCCATCAAATTTTTCCCTTCTTCCCATACAAAAACATACAGTGAACCCAAATCACAAATAACAGAATTGAGCTCCACTTTAAGTTTTATCTTGTATCTTGCAACATGAACAGTAGTATCAGATGCAGTATCATAGCGGCTTAATCATCATCAAGAAACAAAATTGGCTCAATATGTAACAACACAACTGTGCAACCTCTGATGCAAGAAATATGCATTGTACTAGGACAATGGAGTTTGAGGTCTTCCTTCATTGTGTAGAATGTGTTCATTTGTACAACACAACTGGTTTACAAGTATACGGCCAGTACAAGGCAATGAGGAAATCATGGTAAAATCTTTTGTTTTCTATATCTCTCCTCTGTCTGAACTCTCCCCACTTCTGAGTTTATCTAAAATGGAGGCCAAACACCTAAATTCACATCCATGCACTTACATCTCCTTAGAATACATACATGCTTAATCACTTTAATACAACAGATTTACTCTCCCTGCAATACCAGTTTACATTTGGAAACATCAAAATATTCTGAGTAAAATATAAAATCATATGGAAATGTTTCATATATGATTATAAGGGGAGTATTTTTAATACATTACAGATAATACAAGCAAACAGGAAAGCATACATTTTCAGATTTACTTAAAAGCCTCAGGCTGACAGAACATACATGTAGCTACATGATATGATACTTATAAAGCAAAAATGCTCAACATTTTAAATATTGCAAACATGAATGGCTTGATGTAATGATACAAGTTTAGTTAACATCATTTTCATTCAATACTTTCATCCTACTACATATAGTATTCCTTTTTCTATCATTCCAACATTGCCATTCACAAATCATTTAAAAAGACAGTTAAATAGCAATCACTTGAATGTTAAGCACATGCTATTAAATGTAGAAAAAAAATTATTCAAGATCTATCTTGTAATCATTCTCCCCTTCAGAATCTGACTAGGAGGAAGAAAGGAGCAGTTTGCATTCCGATACGGAACAACTTGCTGAAAGATGTTTTCAGACGTGGGACCAACAACAAACTCCTCCTACATCATCGGTCTCATGTGCTTGTCGCTGATTAGCACATCTCATAGCACTCCAGGAAATCCAGTCACATGCATAATTAACTGTCCCGCAATGTCTTTTCCCTGTCTGGTTTTAAGTCTGTCATACTAGAAAGTGTCTTCATTGAAGGAAATAAATTTTCATGGGATTAATTTACAATGTTTGGCCTTGTTTTGTTTCAAAAACTGATCTGAATGAAAGTTGGAAATATACATATATGTCCAGGGATGGATCAAGGATTTTGTATTAAAAAAAAAAGGGGGGAGGCATAAATAAAAAAAATTTTAAAAATACACAATTAAAGGGGCAAATCATACTTGTATGCTTATGGTATTCCGATAGGGACTCAAACAGGGGTAGGAGAAGGGGGGTAGAGTTGGGCCCCCCTAAATCTGTCGCTGTGTACTTGCATCTTGAACTACACTATCCACAGGACTAGATCTTTGTAACTGACATTTACATGAACATTGTAAGCATGAAAAAAGTGCTCACATTGAATGAATGAAAATCATTCAACAGTACATGATGGTAAATTTGCAACTTCCACAATGTATTATACAAGTCTGATTAGTATTTTCTTTTTACAGATACCTGCTTTTCTCTTTTTAATCACCTTTTATCACTTGTTCATTTCTAATTCATTTTTCTTTACTATTTTCTTTTATGTTTTCCTACCCAGGCTGCAATATTTGTTTAATCTTGTTTTCTCAAAATTTGGATTAAAATCAATGAAAGTTTCAGTATGATAAGGAAACATCAGCACTCATTCTTGAAAGATATTTAGTTTAAAACACAGACAGCATTCACAAGATTCAGTCAGATTCTAAGTTATCCATAGTGAGAGAAATGTGAATACAAAACCTGCCCCCCCCCCCAATAAAAGGAATTGTATGAATGCGATACTCTGAGAGTATGTTTCAAATCAGCCATTTTGATCAGTGTTTCATGTTTCTGATTCTAGCTTCACAAAATACCTAATATGAATGTTCCCAAACTTTCCTCAGTCAGTTAACCCAGAGCGCTTGATCTACGATACATATTTTCACTGTCTGATCACTGTGTACGATTTGACTTGCACAACTCACCTTGTCTTCTTTGCTGCCTACGCTGGATCTTGTCATTAATCACCTGCTTAAATCCACTGGCCTCGACTTCACTGGCAAAGTTCAACCCGGCCCAACAATGCTACAGAAACACAAATAAAAAATCAGTATGGGGACAAAGATAATAAGGAGCAAGAGTAAAAATCACAAAATACCAACAGTGCTCTCGCTAAATATTCCGAGACTGCTGCATCTTGGAAAGAAGAGGCTAGCGACTGAAGAGTTCCATAACGATACGTGTAACATGTGCAAACTGGAAATCCGCATTCGATTCTTTCTATAATACATGTTTTTTATTAATGAGAGAATAAGAAAAAAAAAATCCAAAACATTACCAGCAAGGAATCAAAGTCACTTTGTCCGTAAGTTGGCAAAGAGAAACGATCATCCCAAGTGCTTTTCGTGGCATCTATCATCTGGAATGCATATCGGTACATCATGGCAAATATATATGGTAACCATAAGCACTGGCAGCAATATAAATCTTGCAGTACCCCAATGCCAGGCCCTCCAATCCCAGTTTTTTCCAAAGTTTATCCGAGAATAGTCTTGGAGCGCACCGTGTCATCTGTATATGTCACCACCGTGCATCTACGGACAGGATTTTCAAGGGTGACTCAGGTCTTACTGACTTCATGCTCTACACATGATGTCTCTCTATTAAAAGTTTGGCTCCCTCCCTGTCTCTCTCTCTCTCTCTCTCTCCCTCACTCTCATGACACAAACACACTAATTAGCTATTCTCCCCCAGCAGCAATCACCAATTTGCATGAGAATGACCTATTCATTAATTAAAATCACAATATCCTGTGGGACCCCTTCTTCCCCGTTCGTATTGTTGAGATTTTTCAACACGTTCTACACATCGGATGGGAAGGGGGTCAGGTCAGTGCATGTTCAAGGAAGTTGTTATCAAGTGGAGCCAAGATTGTCTTGGCTCATCTGACCCGCCTTTGTCAGCTGGTAATAATTAGATTCTCAGTTGATAGGATTGTCATGCCAAAAAGGGGAAAAGAATGACTTTAAACTAACACATTACATATTATAAAACCTCAAAGCTTCCATGATCATAACATAGTCACATGTTGCCAGTTTCTACTCTGCTAACCTAACAAGTCATAACATTCAATACTTAAGATATTTACATATCTGTGACAAGTTTGAAATAGTTTGGATTAGTTTTACAATGCTTGATAATGGAGTTTACCTGAAGTATTTTTCTGGTAAGGCAGTTACATGTATGAAAATATACAAATATGAAGGTTTTCTCCATTATATAATCTTTTATGAAAGAAGGAAAATACAATGAAAGGAGGGAGTCATCATTCTCGAGCTATATGATGAGAAACCCCTTCGTAAAATATATGCAATTACATACAGTTCAGACCCTTGAAGTAATTTCTCCATTGTTGCTTGATCAAGAGCCAGATTTTCCTTGTAAGCAATGGTCTTTAAATAGATTACATCCTGTATTATACATTGAGTACTTACGTCTGTGGCAAACATGTGAAAGAAGGTCTCCGGAGCATCATATCTGAATTGATTGTAGAGTTCCTGTTCCCATAACATTCGTCCACTCTGAAACAAAAGCAATAAAATCATGAGCAAAATATCTTTACAGTAAAATAAGTACTATGAAATGTCACTGATGAGAAATTTCTAGAGCTGTGTTATGTCATCCACAATATACATTTAAGTTCAAAACCTCATTAAAAATTTTTAAATGGTCAACAAGTAAAACAAGTCTACAAAATCAAGATTGAAAGGTTGCCTTTTCAACAGAGAATTTGAAATCAAATGAGTGGCAATGACTTTAGGCAAAGGTGTTAACACACCTTTTATTACAGTATGCAGTACCATACAGCTGTTATGGACATGACAATAAAAGATTGAAATCATTATCAAACTTACAAAGCAGGACATCATTTTCATTAACTGATACACAGACAGATAGACAGATTGCAAAAAGGGTCCTACGTATAGATAGGAAAAAACCATGAAAATTGTTCTCAAAGTTCAAAATGACTTGTCATGGCGATTTTACTTTTAGTTTTCAAACCAATGCACTTTTATAGATGCACATTCACAAAAATGTATTACACATACATAAGGGCCTCTAAATTGACCAATTGCAATTCATGATCCATGGATTTTGATGCCCTAAATTTATTATCCTACAGATGATGAAACCCTTTATCAAGTTGCCTGATCACTCCATTTACCAAAGTCATAACTTGATACCAGTAGTCAATAGTCATCATTAGTTGGTAATAATGGAAACTCCGATGATGCAAATATATAGAAACGATATCATAATAATAAGTTTCTTTCTCTTTCAAATATTCACAACTTTCTACATCCAGGAAGAGGATGAGTTCTGGCATGGCAAGGCTGAAAAATAATTTGTGAGCTTTCTCATACTTTTCATCCTTATATCTCAAACATGACAAGAAAGATTTTGAAACAAACCAAAAATTTCGATGTCACATGTGTGTGTGTATACATGTTATCCCATATCAGTGAAATTGCTTTTCATTGTAGGTAATTTTTAGGACTGAGTAACTTTATCAGTTTGATGAAATTCTAAAACCTCAGAAATACAAATTACTCTTACGTGTACATAACTAAATTTAAACACCAGTAATGAACTTAATCTTTACTATCAATCAGATTGACAGTAATACCAAAGTAATTTGATGCTTTCACATCACAAACCTGATTAAAAGCTACAGAGTAGAGGGTAAATAATGAAACAGTATTCTACACAAGTATTTACTCACATGCAAGTCGTAAATTCTGATGAAGTATGATCGCTTCTCGTTATCCTTCACAAAGCTTGTGACGCCACAGTATTTCTTGTTCCACCCGTTCTCATAGAAGTAGACCTGTGCAATGGCAGTGGCCACACTCTGGAAAAGCAACACACAAAAAAGGGGGATTTGTTTTTTATGATTAGCGAATCATAAGAATGCAGGAAGGTAAATACAAGCTATTTTGTTCCATACATTAAATGTACCTATCATATCTAAGATTTTAGTATATATCTGACGAAATTATGTACATGTATCAAGGGGATGGCCCTACTACAGTTTGGATCACACAAAATATCAAATAAAATATTTTTTAATGTCAATCCAAGTTCACAATTTCACAATACTATTCCATAATACTCGGCAATGTATGGAATATACCTTCGCCCCGACCAAGAAGATAAATCTGTACATGGACCTACAAGAGAGACGTAGGTCCATGTTTAACCTACAAGAGAGACGTAGGTCCATGTTATGTACTTTTTCAAGTTTGTAAATATAAAAAAAAGAGAAAAAGAAGAAAAAGGTTTAAAAAATGATATCCACATAAATATTCACACAGGAAGACAGGTAATAATGTTCATCTAACTGTCCACTTTCCTCCTGAAATGGACAAATACACTTAGCTAAAGAATGAACATACACAACAAGAACTTTATCAATGTAGGCACAACTTGTAGAAACAGAGCTGTTCAAATCAAGATACAGGCTACTATTCTGAATGGTAAGAAAATTGAGACCGAGCAATGATGGCATCACTGATGTTTATGCCCTCAAGAATCCTAATATTTATACTCTCTGTAATCAGTGCATCACTAATGCTCCTCAAGGTCAAGATTGGTTCTGATCACTTGAAATTTTGAAAGCATATCGGAGTTCTAAAATTGTGTTTTCTGCCCTCTTTCTCCCTCTCTCTCTCTCTCTCTCTCTCTCTCTCTCTCTCTCTGTGGATGTGTAGCAGTACTTATAAGGATCTACTCTTGCTGCAAATCTTTCTAAGCACTAAAAATGAAAAAGATCTCTAGTATGACACATGTTACACGGCTGGAAAGAGTAAAAAATTCATGCAGTCTTCATGAAATATATATATATACAAGACACTATACACTGCTCTAAAATTCCACAAAAATTTGTTCACAAGTAAAGCTATACAGTGTACAGCATGAGGATGATTAAGTGCTTCTTAAAGAAACTTAAATACTGACTTTCCCAAACAATTTCCAAACATATTTAACAAAAATTAACAAAAATTATTCTCACATCTTCATAGAGGGCTATGACTTCTTTGTGTATTAATACGTATGTAGAGGAACTGAAATGAACAATGTACATGTACATGAGGTTCTATTTAAAAGGATTTTAATTAGTCCTAATATTCTTAAACCCCTTCCCATTCCACAGTTTCCCATGGTGAGAAGAATCGTTGAGCTCTTTTTGCATCCAATTATTGGTCAATTTGAATTGTATTTGAATTTGAGTGGAGTACAACATGCTATACAACCGCATAATGAAAAGAAATGCTCAAAATATGTCTCACTTTCAGATAGTTTGGGTGAGAATACATTGTATGATTTCATCTTTCACTCTTGGAAAGTCCAAGAACCTTTGAAATTTAGGGTATATTGTATAAAGCTTAATTATGATATCATGGGATATCCTATAAATACACATAGGCACACATGTACAGGTTGTATTTTAAAATCAAATTATAGGGCCTATACTACACATAATATACTTTCTGTACCTATTATGTATTACATATACATGTACATGCATAAGACGTATACATACATCAACTGACTCAAATTCATAGCAACTTCACAATCCCTTGCTAATCCGAAGCAGGAAATGGCTATGACAAGGAAATCACCAAAGGGCTCTGACATTTAGAAAGTAAGCACTTCAAATACATCATTTGAATGTTAGCTGTTACAAGGAATACACACACGTAACTGCATTTTTAAACATTTCAAGCTCATGAAACGGGATTGATGAGTAGTATGATTCAAATAGACTAAATCACAAACATGAACAATTAATCTCAAGAATTGAAAGTGATATATATTATTTATAATATTTCTCAAATCAAATGGGCAAGATCAAAGGGTAAACAAGTATCCAATCAACATGATCAAGACATCTGAACATGTCAAATACTTTTCTCATAAATCTCCTGGATATTGAGAGTATGTGAAATTTTAATTGCAAAACCAAAGGACATTCTTAGTGACATAGCTTAATTTCGGCTATTAATAGGAAATATAGGCTGAAAATACTACGTACATTACAAGTTTAATTGATTTGCTATTCTAAACTACAAGCACATGGGTGTAACTCTCGTTTACAAGATCAATCAAACTACATGTATGCAGTACATGTACAGTACTTCCCTTGCGATGTTAACTCCGAAAGTGAACCTTTGACTCCTTTGTGACCTCCATAAGAAGTACAGACATGTTTGGGAATGACTTTTAAATAAAATCTGATCATTTTTGCATACATGTACATCTACTGCTGAACAATGTTCAGGAAATTACACGTACATGTGCAGGAACATGTGTATTTTGAATTAGTTTCTATAAAGACCAGAACAAGAGATATAATTATATTGAGACCAACAAAACAACAGTTTGGAAATAAGTCTTCAGCACACTGTTCACACACATAGAGAGGGAGAATGAACTTAATGAAATGTCCTACAATCAAAAAATCTAAAACAGCATAAAAAATATAAAATAATAATGATAAACATATACTGGTAGTCACAAAAAATTGAAACTTGATTAGATTTTTTTTTTTTTTTTTACTATCAATTACAGTGGACTGAGCAAATCAAATTCCTAAGATATAAAGTATTGATCATCCTCAATTCAAACAAACTTTGTTTAGAAACTTGGCAACAATTTTCTGATTTAAATTGTACAAAAAATAAAAATTAATAATACTGGTAGTTCATTGAAGTTTGTAATTTTCTCATGTCACAGAAAATTTAAACTAGATTGGATTTTTTTTTTTTTTTACTATCAATTACAGTGGACTCAGCAAATGCAATTCCTATTTCCTATGATATAAAAACAGTTTTGATTAATCCTCGGTTCAAACAAACTTAATAAAAACTTGCCAACAATGTCTGATGTACATGTAAATTGTATTGTATATGAGAGCTACATTGTATATATTGAAATGAATAAAAAGTACCATTGAGGGCATTGAGGGCATTGAGGGCATTGAGGTATAATATGAAGTTGCTTTTGTAATGAATTAATGTTATGATAGTAAATAGGTGTGACTATGTGAACACAAGTCATGTATGTTGGTATTTTATAGATATATTTCTGTCACTGGGCCAACATTTTCCTATTGAGTAATGACATACATGTACATGTATTGTACAGTGATCTGTTACATCAGAGACTTCAGGGCAATGCTACATGTGTATGTTGAATGATTTGTTTTTTTCTTTTCAGAAAAAAGGGTCTTCTATTTTTTTTCTCTAATACATCCAGGGTGAGAAAGCCAGTACACATCTAATTCAGGTACAAAAGAGCCTAAAATAGTGACCCTCCATTAAGAAGTCAAAGTCTATGAAAGTCAAATTAGAAAGAGGATCACCGGTAATTGCATATCCATATTTGGCATTTCAAATTTAAAGGAGATGACTCATTTTCTGAGTGAAAAGGTGCTATCATCCCAAAATCTGCTATCATCCCAAAAGGTGCTATCATCCCAAAAGGTGCTATCATCCCAAAAGGTGCTATCATCTCAAAAGGTGCACCATCCCAAAAGATGCTATCATCCAAAAAGATCTATCCTCCATGACCAAATAACACAGACAATGGTTCTTAAAGATACCTCAAGTTCTTGTTTAAAGATCTGACAAATATTAACGCAATCATTGTATGTCTCTCATCCTGTGAGTGATGAACAGGTTGCTATAAATGATTTTGGGTTTGTTTTGTTTTTTCTTCAGGTTAATGCATTTTGTATGGGTGGTCTTAAAGTGTACAAATCACCTGAAAAAAAAATTTGTGTAAAAAAGCTAGAAAGTATAAAATCAATCTCGAAAAACTTAATCTGGCATTCTATCGGTCAACAGTTAAGGAGTAAGAAGGGAAAAAGGATAACATGAAAATGCTCGCTCGGAACCGAACTCCGAGTTTAGTTCCGCGAGCCCTTATCTTGGCGAGCGAGCAAGGGTGCATCGAGTAGTCTAATCACGAGTCAGTTTTACGCACATAGAGAGTGTAGTTAAAATTGCAATATCTCTTTATAGAATTAATATTTGAAGCCCATATTTTGAATATACAGTATAACGACATGGATCCCCTAACATACAGTGCAAAATAATTTTTGGTGATTGGTACCCTTTAAAGTTTTGCAAGTAATGTCTGTAGACCATGAATTCTACAAGTACAAGCATTCAAGATCAGATCGGTTAAAGCCGAGAAACTCACAGCTGACTGCTTGCAGCTCTGCCATTTGGCCTAGCCTAGTTGTGACTTACTCAGCATGGACAAACTGAACTGGCCAGATCTTTGTGGGCTGTGATTTGAATTTCTCAGATCATGACTCATACATTACTACCCATAGTCCCATACTACCAACACATCACATTGGTCACCCTATCTCTTCAGCACTACCACTGTAATTGAGTCTCATGGTACACAAAGAAGACTTGGCATACTTACAACCATCCTTTTTAATCTTTCAAGTGCATTTTTTTCCCCAAACTGCTTTATGAATTTCATACAACCCAAACAATGTATTGTACATGTAGCAGCATTGCCGTATGCTTTATGTGTACTAGAAAAAAGCAAGTCACATGTATACAGCTCAGCCCTTCCAAACATCACTACAAAAAAAAAACTCACAAAACTTTACTTAAAATTAGCATTCTTATTACAGATAATATTAATATTTAAATGCACCACACCACCTAAGACCAATGTCAATTCAACAGAGCAAGAATATGTCTGCGATACCCGCTAATCATCAACATGAAAAAAGAGAGGAAAACCAGTCCTCTCATACAGCACTGAGCACTTTGAGATTCTTGTGCTACAGTACCTTTGAACCAGCAATTTCATTGGAGGCAGGTTTCATTTTAGCTCCTGACTTTAGAAAAAAAAGTTTTCAAAGGAGAATGAAACCCTGGGGAAAAATCAATTTTAATGAAAAGAGAGGATAGAGAGAAGCAATTTTAAAAAAGGTCCCATCAAAATCGGTTAGGAAATGAGAAAGTTATGAAAGTTTGAAAAGTCTCAATTTACTTTCTATGGCGATCCTCAAATTGGCAAGTTTGCTTAAAAGTGACAGGTTTAGTATTACAACTCTCCATATGTTTTGTACACAAAATTTCATATTTTCCCCATTATCTCTCAAGGTGCAGCTTGTCTCCTCTCAAGATATATCATGGGAAAATGTATTTGACACGACATATATGTTGAGTTCACAAAAAGGCAAGCAGCATCTTTAGAGATAATGGAGAAAATATGAAATTTTGTGTACAAACATATTGAGAGCTGTACTACTAAATCTGCCATTTTGAAGCGACACTGCCAATTTGAGGATCGCCAGAGAAAGTAAATTGAGACTTTTCAAACTGTCATAACTTTTTCATTTCGTAACCGATTTTGATGGAACTTTTTTAGAATTGCCTCTCTCTATCCTCTCTTTTCATTAAAATGGATATTTCCCCCTGGAGGATTTCATTCTCCTTTAATCATCTACCCCTACCAGTACCACCACTATCAATGAAGTTAAAGACAAGTGAGGTGGCAATGGACCTCAGCACGAGCCTCAAACAGAGTAGTGATCATGCCTGATATGACCCTTCGCCCCACTCACACATATGCGAGGTTAATATATAACCTTGCACTCCATACCTTCATACCACAGAGAATTGCCTCCCATAGACAGTGCGTAATCGTCAGCACATATGTGTGCAATAAAGTAGCAAGATCGCCAGCCAAAAATATTTCACTTGATCAAGGTCAGATCCTATTGAAGAATTTAAGCATGAAAAAAGCTTTTCTATCATCCTAAAAATAAAATGTAGAAGGAAGTATTTTTGTCAAAATTTTGCCTTTTTGTGTTCTAACCTCTAACAAAAGTTACAACTTAACTGTTAGAAGTCATGACCACCACCGAAATTGACACAGCCCCACATAGTGAGGGTTCCATGAGTGCCTTTGCCGTGCACTCATAGGCCCTTGCCTATGTGGGACTGTGTCGTCAAACATTCACTGTTGCAGTACTTAGTCAAAAACAGACAACAAAATTGCTCTAACCTAACCAAGATTTAATTTTCTTAAATTTGCTAGATTACCAGCCTGATTCAGATACTCTTCAACTCTTACTATGCTACAAATATGAGTTTTCAGAGTTGAAAGTGAAATTTTAAATCATTATTTTCCTCTCATGTATGAATGATTCAGAATGGACCATAGCCCGCTAATACACACCAAACCTATCATGCCTACTGAAGCCCATTCACCTGTGAAAGCTATTGTGGAGTACAAGCTTATATTTCAGATAAGCTTGCACATACATGTTTGCCATGTTTGCCCATAGCCCCCATTTATAATATTCATCATGTTCATCAAAATCGGTCGTCCTGGCTAGCTCTGCCCCACTCATTAACACTGACATAGACCACTCACACTTATGCGAGGTTATTGGAGATAACCTGGCACTCTGTACCTTCAATTGCCTTCCATAGGCAAGTGTGTGATATCTTGCCCATATGTGTGCAGGAGGGGAGCAAGATCACCGACCAAAAACGGCCTGAAAATTTCACTTGATCAAGATGATAAAGATCCTATCATAGGATCTGGCATGAAATTAGATATTCTATCATTCTAAAATGTAGAAGGAAGTATTTTCTCAAAATTATGCCGATTATATTGGTGTTTTTACTTCTTCAACTTAGAGGTCGTGACCGGCCGAAATTGACACAACCCCATATAGTGATGGTCCCATGAGTGGACACAAACTACAGAATATAAATGTACTTACATGTACATGTATATTCAAAGGTGTAATGTATTCTTAATCATTGGCCTGTATCACTTTAGAAATAAAATATCAGAAAAGGGTTTAAATCAAGACATTCTAGCACACGGTATAATCTGCTAACACTTTACATGGGGGATGCCATTTTCTTGATGATATGGAGGTGTACATGAACCATTGGAAACCGTTCCGGTCAGGAATATATTTTTAATCCTAGAGCTAAATTGCTTCTCTTCATTACAAAAAATCCCCATATATGATGGAAAATATATAACAGGTGTATACATTCTAAAATTTGAAATTCATAGATTTTTTTTTTAATTCTCTGCTTTTGCTAAATAGAAATCGATTTCTTAGGCTTGCTTGGCAGAGCAGAACATAATTTACACAATGCGCATTCTTACTATTGAAGTCCATTATCTCAAAGCAGGTAAATGCAGTTTGTACATGTAACTATTGACACGCGGGAAAGTTATCATCCATAAATTTGAATGAATTTGCTCCGTCGCGTACGTCATAGTGTCAAGAAAATAGATTTCTATTTAGTAAAATAGTAATTTTCAAAGAAATATAAAATACATTTTCGTTTTTAGAATATAGGTATATATCTGTTAAATATTTTAAATCTCAAATGGGATTGTGTATCAGGAAGAAAGACAATTTTACACTCGGATTAAAAATATCTTTATGTATGGTCAGGGGTCCTAAAGCTACGCAGGTCCTAAAGCTACGCACCCGGCAAATACGCGCAATGCGACGCATTCAATGCGCCGAACTTTTGGTGTGACTAAGCAACAAAATTATCATTTACATTCGCCAAAAAGAATGAGTACTTTTCATTTATTTTTGGTGATATTATCACTATTTGCAAATTCACGTCAGTCAGCTTAAAAATCAAGATTTGCATTCATTTATTACGTGTGCGTGGCTTTAGGACCCTTTCATTTTTTCGACCAAATTCGACATGGGTATCGACATCGACTTGAAAATTAATATTATTGAAATTTGTCCGTCGTAATTTTCTCAGGGATTTAATTTAAGAGTATGTAGAACCAAGATATATAAAAGAAATTCGCCTAAATCATTGAAAAGGTGACTTTTTAGCCACTGGAAACAAGGTACGTAGCTTTAGGTCCCCCCATCATACACATCAAGAAAATGGCAGCCCCCTAGGTATCGCTAGCAGACGATGAATTTTGCTGAGAAAATCTTGATTTATACCCATCTCATATATTTTAATGCAAAACTACGTAGGACAAGAAGGAATAGAAGATTACATCTTTGACTTATTTAAGTATAAGCACATTTATATTTTAAGCACTCATAGCGACATTACTATACTTCGTGTGTAGACTCTAGGCAGTCATCCACCTCGACACTTTCAAAACACCACTGCACAAAAGTCACCAACATTCACTCATAATCGGCATTTAATTTACAAGAAACGACACCAACATATTCATGAAATACAATAAATTCAACTCACCGATGTTGGAAAAGATAATTCCGAAAATGAAATCTGTAATTTACTGTCACTTCTGGCGAAACGGGGTATCGCAAGTCATGATATACATTTCCTGATCGCCGCGAGCGCTGACATCTCCCGCTAAAAAATTCGGTCGTTAAAAGTTTGGTTCCTATCGCGCACACGTAAGTCCCGATTTTCCGTGTGTGCGATCGTAGAGATCGATGTGCACGCGATACCGAGTTTCGTTGTGGACAAAATTTTATTGGCCGATTTAGTCTAAAAACATCGGCACCATGAAAACAACATGCGATCGCAAAAAAAATTGGCGGGGATTTCTTAGGTTTTGGACATGATTTTGACTTTGGATTTTGCTGAAAATATCAGAAGTTTTTCCTAACGGCCATTTAAGGTAGGAAAGAGATTTTAAAGTGCTGAATTTGAAAGGAAGTATTTTAAATATTTATCTTACTTTTCCCCCCATACCTTAAGTACATGCGATAGAAAATGACTAGTATTTTTGCATTCGTCCCGCGTAGTGGTCAGTATGACCACTATACGTGGTGTGATATTTTAAGGTTAATTCCCATTTAATGAAAAGTATGAGGCATCATCGTGGTTGAGGAAACCACCATTCACTCCGTACAGACGCGCTTCATTGCGTTATGCGCATTGGTTTCCTCATTCCGCGTCCACAGACTGCACTTTATTTTTGCGTGCTAACCAGTGGCGGAGATTTGTTACGCAATTCTATTCATCAGGGGGGGACGACCTATTGTTACGTCCCCCTCTGATGAAAAGAATTTCCTGCATATTTACGCCCATGGTGCCAACGAACGAGTGGTAACCTCAACCATGTCCATGTCAACATGGTCAACCACGATATAGCCAAAGTATGAAATCTATTATTTTACTTTTAGTATTTCATATAACTTTCATTATTCAATCTGTTGTTAGAATTAGACTCTGCATCTGTCTAAGCAGCAATGAATGGGTGGACAGTCACTTCTAAGTTATATTGTTATAAAATAAACGTTCATAAAATTAGCATAGGAATCAATACAAAATTACAATCCTGATACTGTTACAAATACGAATTATGGTGGTTGATCCAGTGTCCGAACACTTTTCAGAAAATCAACGATAGCAAATAAAATATGAAACGAATATCTGTCAAACTATACATATTGAATGCTCAAAGTCCTACAAAAAAAGAAGTTGATGGAATTTTAAAAAGACAACGTAGATTTAATACGATATTCCCATCCGAGTGAACCCCTTCCCAACGACGCGGCGTTTTGGTCCCTTGAAAAAGGTACCGTAATTCCGAACGTGTGAAACCTATGGGAAAAAGACACAACCTTGGTATCAATAGTGTGGTTTTCATACGCGTAATCCCACGCGTATGAAAACCCATTTTAGGCGCTTAACTTTACACGTTCGGTAATACAATCTGTTCGGAGTTATAATACTCGACTATACGACTACGCTACGACGACAGGTTAACCCGGAAGCAGCAGACAGTCATTAAAAACATCATTGTTATGATGAAAGTTGATATCAATATTCCTTGAATTTACAATTTTATTGCTTACCACACTTCTGTTTCCTATCAAATTGAAAATTATATCATTCTCTTGCGGCGTCAGGAGCTTTGAAGAAACATTCTTCGGAGGCAGCCGTCTCGTACTCGCCATGATTGCAGTGGATTTTCACTTCTTTATTTTCATTGTATCATATCAAGAGATCTCCGCGGTACACAATGTACATTTGTGACAGTTGCGTTAGTGCATGGATCTGGAAACAGACGTCGTACACGTTGCCAATTTTAAACCACACGTTGAATGCTGAGATCAAGGACAGAAATAATTTTAGAAGGATCTATTGTTCTATATTAAAGGAAATTAAGATTTTTGTAGATCTGAAACAATATTTTCTGTTGAAAATAGTTTAGAAACCAATTCCAAACTCTTACAATATCAGATAGATCTGACGATTTTTTAAAATCCTTATAATAGTGTGAAGACTAATATTATTATGTAATAGCACCTGCAGCTACGCCGTGGTTCCCCCGTCTTTTTTCCTAATCATTATTGTCATATCAAGAAGGAAGAATAACTGGGGAAGATTTAGATGGCAAGGCATTATTTTGAAGTTTCATACATCTTATGTGAATAACTATAAGAAGAAAAAAAATCGGTGATATACATTTAATTCGTCAACTTCTCCACTCTTACACTTCCTCTCTCCAAATCCCTCTCTCAGATCATCTCATCACATCCATTTCATGTTCTTTCTCAGAATTCTGTAGGAGCTGTGTCGTTTGTATCTACCTGTCATTCTTGCCCCCTTTTGCTGTTTATTCTCTTATGCAATCCTTTCATTTCCTTTCTATTTCTTTATATCATATACTTTTCATCATAAACTTAATTCTCACAACTTATTACAATATTCTATTTTCATAAATCATTATCCCACCCAAAATGTCTGCCTGTGTCTGTCACTCTTTGTCATTCTCTGTCCCTCTTTTTTTACTCAAAATATCTCGGTATCAGTTGTGTCTAATTTCTTTATAATAGAAATGGCATTCAAGCAGTAGTGGATGGGGGGGGGGGGGGTGGGGGAAAGGGAGACATAACTAGCCCACGCCCCCTTTGGAAACCAAAGGGGCATACCTCAGGGAACAATAAAATCTGATTTCTTTTTAGTTTGTCAGTGACCTATAGAATAGAGTAACAGTGGAAAACATCTTTTTTTTCATGTCAGATTTTTTTCTTGTTCAGAAATGTTTACCTTTAAAACTAATCATATGCATTTAGTTACAGAGTTTAAATACTACAAGTACCAAGAAATGAAGACAATGAGAAACGTTGTGACGTTCTTTTTAAGTTCTTCAATTGTACATTTCTATTATTTTCTTATGTACATGTATAAAATAAATTTTTCCTTTTTACAACATTAGCAGAGGCAAACATTATGTGAATCCAGTGGCATATAGATATATAGTCATCCTTCCGACAGGTTCATTTCATAAATACATATGCCATTATGATACTTGGTCAAACTGTTTCATGAAACAAAGATAAAATTACTTAAACTTCAATAAACTTGAAATATTTTTGTCAGGTAATATCTACACTGCTATGCAAACAGGAAGAAAATATAGTTAACAACCTAAAAACACTAGGCAGGTTTCAAAAATTCTTTTAAAATCTACCTCTAAATAGGAACTATTTAAATGCATTATACCACAGCTCAGCACAAACTATACAAACATTAACAGTGCATTCAACTGCATTGCATATGAGTTTTTATTTCTCTTTGGATTGTTTGTTAATTTAAACCTGAACCTATGGTATTAAGAGTAAATGAACTAAAACATAAAAGACAGTCTCTAAACTAGATGTACTACCAATATGCTAGTAATCTAGATGTGGAACGTTTAAATATAATGCCTAAGCTTATATGCAAGAAATTACGCAAGCATTTGCCTTAATTTAAGCAAAATGATTGAATAAACTTGAACCCAGCATTAGTCCAGAAAGAAAATTCAGTCCACAATATTCATCCCAAACCATTCATGAAAAATCAAACCTCATGGAATTTTTGCTAATTCAAGCTATTATGCTTGCATGTTCAAGGAATATGAATAAAGAAAATTACTTACATATTAAAGCACATTTGTCTGGAATTACAATTTTTTTTTCTGAGATCATGGAATACAAGCATAAGTTCTAGAAGTCTCTGTTGTCCAATATCTAGTCATCTATTGCAAATTGGTCTTCAACAACTTGGGTCTTAGCTTTCAATGCTAAATAGATCTCAACATTTTACCTATCACTGAAGTAGGGCTGGAAAAAATGAGGAAGAAGAAAAAAACTAACAACACGTGTAAGTCATGCCTAAGAATATCGAACTAACACAAACGTTTAAAAAAACAATTTGCATATTACCATCACAAAGACATCACACATTAGAAGACATGACAGCAAGGGAATGCATGAAAATACTTCTATGTAGAACTATGTCAAATGGGAGACTGACCAAAGATAATATTACTAAGTTATAAATATAACAGTAGAATAAAAGAAACAGAAAAAAAATTCAAACATCTTTAAAAATATGTCATACAGTGGAAACTCGGTATAAAGAGGTCTGATATAACAAATTTCTTGATATAACAAGATAATATTCTGGTCCCAACTCTATTACATTCTATTGTTTTTTTAACCTGATATAACGAGATTCCTGCTATAACAAGGAAATTTTGATGGTCCCAAGGACCTTGTTGTACTGAGTTTCCACTGTATTATTTCACACAACAAACATTCCCATAAAATTTCATGACATCCTCTGACTAATTTATAAGTCCTTACCCTTTCAGGACAGGGATTATTTCAGGGCGAAATTGATCACATTTTGTTCTTCAAATTGGCAACAATAATATTTTCTCTTTATAGTGCTACATGGTTATGAGGTGTAATGTCACTGAAAACAATACACCTGGTTAGTAATTTTGTTAAAAAGTTTTTAAAAAATTGCCTATTTTGATTAAAAAACAATGCTGAGGTGTATTTGTGTTCCACAGTTATGACGACATGTCACTTTTACAAGGATGAAATATATTTTAACACTTCTTTCATTTCATGAACTCAGCACATTTTTTTTTACCTGACAGATGAAATTTTGTATAACAGATCATCTTTTCATTATCTAAGCTGTAAACCAGAATGAAACATTGTCTCTAAGTTACTGTAATCACTTGCAAACTCTATTTATTCATTTCTTATTTTACTTTTTTTTTGGGGGGGGGGTACAAGTTTCAAAAAGCTGGTCTTGCTGGTTACTCTGTCCATTGGGGTATTTTTCCTGTCAGATATCTGACCACAAAATCATGTCAGATATACACTATACATACATTATCTGCCTATTCTTGTATGAGGTAAACGATATAGACATATATTAGCAGGTCAGTATATCTGCAACACTGTACAAATGATGTGTACATAAAAGATAGTATATCCATCAAAATAATTAAATAATCTGCATCACCATTTGAAGAAGGTCAAAAATTTATTTCCAACCCTGTATCTGCGCAATGTCACTATTTTTTTTTCTTCCAAATTTGAATATTTATGCAAAATTGGTCATTGCTTGATATAACATTTGCTTATTAATCAAGAGCACAAATGTCAGTACGCCGCATATACTGAACAACAAACTCAATAGTGTGTTTTTACAGCAGACAAATCAATCAAATGCATCAAACCTTAGGTGGTCAAAGATGTCTAAAATTCACTTGACTAATGGTAAAACTTTCTGCAAGATATGATTTACTCATCCCCCCCCCCCCCCCCCCCCAGAAAAGAAAAGAAAAGAAATTGCACCTAGCTTGGGGTACATTTTAGTTCCATATACCATGTATTCGGATCAATATACTTTCTTCCCTTCAGTGACTAAAAAGAGCTGTTTGAAAAAAAAAAATATATAGGCCTACAGTTATTACTGAGGCCTGAATTCAACATTGAATGTATATTTCTTGCAGTGTTTGACAGATTTGGAGCATGCATTTACATTACCTGCAGTACTTTTTGTGAAAAATGCATATATTTGAACATATTTCCCCAAGAGGGAGAATAATCATTCAATACAAGTAACAAGCAACAGCTTATGATCAGACATACAAAAATATCATTTCACAATCAACTGTTTACTCTTACAAAAATAAATTTCTAGTCCTTTATCAACATACAAATTTATCAGTATGTCCCTTCAATATGTACATTAAGAAAATAATTTCTAAAACAAAACATACAATCGACATGTGTATAATTCAATACTCTGATAAATGTTCACATATAAAGTTCACAAGATATTGCTGGCCAACAAAATCACTACATATCAGAATTCTGATGCCAGTATTTCTTTGGACTCCAGATAACTTAATTCATACACAGAGCATACACACAGGTGACAGTGCAATCATCCAAATTTCCCTATACTGCAACAGATTCTTATCAGACTTTATCAAATGAAATCCTCCATGCCTTGATTTCAACATCTCATGAATGAAAAAGTGACACAGAGAAAAGGAGAGAGAGAGACAGAGAAAGAAAGAGAATGAGAGAGACAGAGACAGAGACAGAGACAGAGAAATAGAGGAACTGTTCTTTGAAAAAAGCAACTAGGAAAGAGAATCACAAAAACAGAAAGAGTTGTAAGAGAGAGAGAGAGAGAGAGAGAGAGAGAGAGAGAGAGAGAAAAGAGATGAAATAACAGGGATGTTTATAAATGAAAAATATGAAAATCCTGTTCTTATATTTATGAGAAGCAAACTCAATTTCTCATACAAATCTACAATCTACATGGTAAACTATGAAAAAGTGATTGCCAACATCCTCTAAAAACAAAAATGCTATCTAAAACTAAAAACATACTACACATTAAACATAATTATAACCAAATACTGATGCAATAAATAATCTAGATTATAGCACATTATAAAAAGGTTAGCAAATCAAAATATTTTAAATGACAAGGAAGATAACCATTCAACTGAGTCTTGTTGGTGTTTAAAATATTAGGATAAGAAGCTTTATCTTTCATTCATCAGTCTTAAAAAGTGAGTTTAGAGTTCCAGAAACATATCTCCAGAACCCTGTAATAAGAGTTGATTTAATTTGTATCTGTATCACTAGTATTACCTAAAAAAGTTGCAAGAAATACAAGGTTTCGAAGACCCATTCAAGTTCTCAGTCTTCTACTTTTAATTTTACCAAAAAAATTTGGTTTAAAAAAGGAGGCATGGGCTACTTTTGAATACGAGTGTCAGTGCCATCTTTTAGAGCTTTGCTTTTGGACTGGAGACCTCAACTAAAATATTACACTTCTCACTTACACTATCCAGGTCACATCAGATAAGTCCTGTTAACAAATGCATTTAATATGCATGCTATTTCCATCATTTTTAACAATTTTCAATCATTTTAAAAAACACAGTGCCTATCACTTTAACCTTTGAAAGGGCGATAGCCATTTTTTTTTAAAGTGTTTTTTTAATGGCAAATTTGAACATCCTAATTACACAGAATAAAAAGAATAGCTTTTATATATACCTTTTAAAATTCTAGACTGGAGTATTACAAAGTTACTTACTTCCAGTAAAATAAGGATCCTTGAGTGGTCTCAAACATCATACAAATGAGTATGTTTGCTACCTTGACTGTCCAGTCAAATGAGAAATATCTTCAAAAACATATCATGAAAAGGGAATAAAGTAAAGCTACTGTCAAAATCAGTGAACAATTTTTACAAAAGATAAATACCAAGGTTTTGCATCAATTAAATTGCAGTCTCTTTAACAAACTCTCATTTTAAAGCTGTGAGTTCTCAAAACTAATTTGAAAATCTTCTGTATATATGGCTCTGACGAATTTAAATTCAAAAGTTTATTTGGCCCATTTTTTTCCTACAAGGAACTTTAACATGGGCAACTTTGGACTGATCACAACCTCTCTATAGAGGGCAGCATACTAATAAAAAGACTGAGCCTGGCCTGGATGAATAAAATGAATGTGCACCTTGGTACAGATTCAGAAAGGTTTCTTCATTTTGTCCAATAGAGATAAGTTACTTTTATCCGATAAAGGCTTGTCCATAAAAGTCTGCTACTGGGATTTTAAAAAAATATTATCCATCCCATGACTGAAATACTCATTATTAATATGTCACATTTGACCTTTTTTCATTAAAAAAGATATCTTTATTCCATACATGACTGAAACACTTACTAGTAATTTGTTTGTCAAATTTTATTTTTAGTTCACAGAGACTTACACCTAATTGAAAAGCGAAATCAGAGAAATGCATTCAAGAATGATTACCATTCTGCAATCTGCATCTCACAAACAAACTACTAAGAAATTTTACTTTTAGTTCATAGTGTTACATCCAAATGAAAAGCCAAATCATAAGAATGCATTCAAGGATGATTACCATTCTGCAATCTGTATCTCAACAACAAACTACATGACTTTGTACTAAGAAATTTCATTTTTAGTTCATAGTCTTACACCCAAATGAAAAGCCAAATCAGAAGAATGTATTCAAGGATGATGATTACCATTCTGCAATCTGTATCTCACAAACAAACTACTAAGAAGAAAATGACAGCTTTCCTCGGATGAGGGATGTCTTTTTCTCTCTTGCAAAGTATAAAACATTGACATGTACAAGCAGTGCAAGGGTAAATCATTTCACACACTGATTTGGCTGCTAGAAGCGAGGACGGATTCGAGTTGTGGATGAATCTTGGCTAAAATGGTGATTTTCACAATTAGAGATTTAAATGAACACTTAATGGAGGAAAAAAAAGTGAACACACATTTGGTTTCAAAACTAAGAGACTAAACTGCAAAGCTACATGCACGTGATGGACGATATAAGAATTCAAGTGCTGTTATTTAGGCTACAGTGCAGTACACAGGAGCCTGGGAACGATTTTGTTACTGGGGGTGCTGTGAGCCCCCCCCCCCCCCCCCCCCCCCCCAAAAAAAAAAAAAAAAAAAAAAAAAAGAAAGAAAGAAAAAGAAAAAGGTCCTTAGCATTTTGGGGCCTCTTTTTAACTCCAAACATCTCTGACATGCCAAAAAAAAGGTCCTCAGTGTTTTGGGGTCTCTTTTTAATTACTTCTTAGCTACAGCACCCCCAACATCCTCAGCCTTCTAGGGGGTGCTGCGTCTGGGGGTGCTGCAGCACCCCCAGCACCCCCGGCTCCCAGGGGCCTGCACATACATGTAACTAAAGTTATTATGGAATTGTATTGAATTTGAAATGTCAAGTCTTTTGGTGTGAGCCTGAAGTAAATGTTAATCACATTTCATTACTCAACCACAGGTGTACAAAATAAATTACATACTCAATGGAAGTTTGCATTTTGTGTGAATCTCACACTTCTACAGTGAATTGCATACAAATAGGCACAAGGTACTCCCCTACATACATAAAATTATTATGAAACAGTCAGAAAAAGCTTGCCTTGCTTATCAAAATGCAACCGACAATTTTTCCCAATGCATCTACTCACTGTGAAAAAATTAAGAACATTTTAGAAGCCTTATGGTAACTGTGTAGACCAATCAAAAGGATGTGTTTTGTGTATCACCAATGAACTAAACTTTCACCATTGTCTCTTCCTGAACTAAATCTTGTCTTTTCACTACATTAGGAAGTTTCATTCCAGTAGATGTAATGACAACAATACTCATCCCATGTTGCCAATGAAGTCATACACATACATGTACATATATGTACTATCCATGGAAAGATTTATTAGCCTTGTAAACAGTACATGATCTTTTTTCAAATGATTTGTGAGTATAAGCTCCAAAAGTACATGTGTCATCAACGACACTCTTTTATACCAATGCATATGTGTTGCATATGTGAATTATTAATGTTACTTCACTCTGTTAAATGATTCCAAACTTTACCCGACTTTATACATCTATACCCAAATGAAGGAAATGACACTCAACTTTCTGAACTTCTTTTAACCTGTTAATACAAGTAGATGCTTTGCAAAATATAGTTTCCATTGATGTTCTTCCCTCAGCCAATAATGGTGCTGACAGTATCTAATTTAGTCAAAAAGATACCAATATTGATTTTGCTGAAAGTTAAATCCAAACAGCGAGGTGTCATATCTAATGTCCTTTATATTTAAAATCCAAAGAAAAAGATTAACTCTAGGTATCAATTAGCCTGCAATTCCAAGGGTGGCTCGAGTGTGATAATCTGTTCCAAATTCTTGTATCCCAAAACCTTTTTTTTTTTCTAAAATCTATTGCACATGAAAATTTCTACCTTCATTCACTGCAAGTACACTATAGTGCAATATGCATTGACAATTTTTATCGACACATTTCTCTAAATAGCAAAACAGTAAAAACTACAATCATTATTACTCATTTAGTTTAAACCTGTCAAAAGTGCTATCCTGTGTATTCAAAACATATTTTCAGCCAATTATAAAAGACAAAATTTCAGGTGATTTTTTTTTTCTTTAAAATACAAACATAAGAACGATGAGAGATACACACACATGAGCAATAAAAATCAAGCTGTGAAGCACCAAAAAAAAAGAAAAAATCAAATCTCCAGCCAAAATTATCACTGATAAATTCATATTCAAGCTGTGGCACAAAATCAACTGAATAATTTTTTTGTTACAATTCAGCAAAATATTTTGATTGGAATTAAACAGGTTTTTAAATCTGATACTACAAAGGTTGTAAATAATATGCTACTTTGAAAGATTTTGTTTTAAAAAAAAAGGAAGAAAGAAAGTATATGGTGCATTCTTTTATCTGTATACATGCAATTTAGATGAGTCCATACATGGAGGGTCTCATAAATACCATTTCTACAAAACTTCTCAAATTCTGTATCCTGAAAATTATGTTATTTTTTATGTTAGTGAAAAATGATTTTAATTGTCATAACAAATCAAAATCAGGACAAATCATTGGTTAATGATTGCGCAAAGATGGCTGTGCTCACATAAAGTTAACAGAGATATCTGCGCAAGCACCAATGATTAGTGTTTATCGCGCGCAATATGAGTTTGTTATGACAATTAACATAGTTTTCCTTAACATGAAAGATAACATAGTTTTCAGAACACAGCCTACATCGACATCAAGGTACATGCCATCTAATTAAGAGTAAAAAATCCAGTCCCAATGCAAAAGCCTTACAGTGACTGATATATATATATATACATGTATATGTGCATATAGCGGCAGTGTGCATGTGAAATTACATCGTACTCAACCTTTGCTTCCATTCAGAGCATGGTTACGGATTCCAGACTAGTTGCATATAACATACATGTATATATGAGGTCAAGCTTACTACGCCCAGAGGTCAAGTTGGGATTGCGCAGTGGGGGAGGCTTCAATGAGGCAAGTGCTCTCTAGCTATTGGATATCTAAATAGTCCTAAATTTCATGTTTTATAAAGTTTACATTTTGACAGTAGCATCGTTACCTCTTGGTTACTACTTAACACATATCTATCAAATAATCTTGTACATGTCCATTTCAAAATTTTTACTTGAAGCAAAATTCAAAGCATCCAGACTTATTTGGCCTATTTATTCTGGCATGGCAGCTTAGGTCATGGGCAAATTAACCCATATCCATATGTATGTGAAGTGAAACCTACCTCGTCTATAAAGACTGCTTTTTTTTTTGTTTCTCTTGAACAGCGTTTTTAACCGAGCCTATAATAAAGTAACCTGTAAATAAAGACCATCTGCTTTATAAAGATCACAGTTCTTGTCTCCATTGAGTGGTCTTGTATATACAGGTTTCAATATATATATGCGTCTAACAAACAGATGAACTGCACCTTGCTCCATTGTTGTTTTGCACTCAGCTTGACCATACGGCTGATAACAGAAGTATAAAATTGCACAAGATCAGCCTTGACTGATGACTAGCTGATTAACATCGCTCAAAGTGCTTCCCATTTAATCCTTTGGATCAACAGAAACACACATTACCTTTGTAAGAATGAAAACTGCTGCAAAATTTTTATGGCCTATTTTTCTCAAATGATTCATGTTGATGGTGTGCTGCAGGGAAGAAAAGAGTTAAAGCAAATATAAGATGACAGCAGAAAGAGTCATCATAATCACAACTACATTTAAGAGAGAGAGAGAGAGAGAGAGAGAAATGATACCAGCATATTATCAGAAAGACCTACATATAGATTTTCTTTAGATAAAGAATTAAATTTCAGTGCATATTGACTTAACAACCTGGAATCCAAAATGAAATTTA
Organism: Heliocidaris tuberculata; assembly: GCA_025618425.1. Lineage (NCBI taxonomy): Eukaryota > Metazoa > Echinodermata > Echinoidea > Camarodonta > Echinometridae > Heliocidaris > Heliocidaris tuberculata. The sequence continues at coordinate 34,094,766 of CM046832.1, forward strand.
AATCATCTACAGAACATTTATATAGTTTACATTCAGTGTGGATATGAGAGAAAAGACCTGACATTGAATGCAAACCCAATATTTTATATTTTCAGGATCAACTTTCAGGATCCAACAACAACAGAGCCTTATATACTATTATTAATTTGTGTAAAAGGTTTTCTCATCTCTTTTTTTTCTTCTCTTCCTTTTACCCTTCATCCTACACTATTCTCTCCCCGCCCCCCCCCCCCCCCAATCCCCTTCTTACTCCTATATCATCTTTTGAAGACCAGAAGCCTTTAACTCATATTGTCGTGCATTCTGGCTCTCGGCAGACAATATATCATGCCCCATCTTTCTTTTCCCTTTACCTTAGTAGTTCACCGTACTGCATGATGCATTTTTGTAAACTCCAACAGCAAACATGACATCTTTACTCTTTTGTTTTTAGCAAAGATCGGGACACAAAATTCCCCATCCTACTTACGTTTGTAGAAAGTTGCCCTGAAATCTATGTCTGGTGTTAGGGTCTGCACCTTCTCCACTATTGAAGCCTGATCGGAGAACCTGGAGTATCGGTTCCATACTTGGATGACATCATTGGTATTCCTTATGCTTACGCTCACCCCACAGATTTCATCATCTAGTCCAAGGTAACAAGCAGATTAAACTGACATTTCCATTTATTATACACGTGAAATGCTGTCAACTGACACGTCACTCTTCCTACTTCTCATAATATTCAAGATATGTGATGACTGCCCAGAAATAACTATTCATAATGAAATTGATTTTTTAATTTTGAATTGCCATGACTCATGAAGCATTCCTCTCCACATATTCTTAAATAAAAAGGAAGGAAAATTTTCAACCAGTATGTACATTCAAATTTGTAATTATACTATAAACTTATCACATTTTTTCCACTCATGTCTATCTGTACTACTGGAATGCCCCTTGTTTGATCAAATTAAACATAAAGGAATTTGCAACTTTGCTGTCAACCTTTCATTCCACTGATTCAAATTTAAAGAGGAAGAAAATTTAAATTCATAAAGTACAAGTGAACGTTCTACTGATTTCAGCTTTAAGATGACATTATGCAAAGGTAAAAGTACTTATTTCCTTTCACTGATACAGTAGTTTTAAAAGATTGAATAAAATATGACTAAAAACATTTTCATGTTCTGTAATGCATTTGATATAACAGAAATGAATTTATAAATGTATTACATCTCATAAAATTGACAGCAAAAATGATTAGAGTATGATTCAAATAAAGCATTTACAGTTATATTTCTTTTCTTTTAACATTTATTTAAATAAAGCAATCAACAGTAAACATTTTTGGCAATATTGTCTCACCTGGTGATATACTGGTTGAAAACTGTTCCCCTATTGTAGCTAGTAGCACTTCCTTCCACAATTTGGTCTGCAGTGGGAAAAGAATAGAAGCAATGTAGAAAACTTGACTGGTACAGATTCAAAGAGAGAAGGAGTGGACAAAAAAGTAATAATAGAAAAAAGACAATCACAGGTAACTTTCTCTGCATTAACCCACACTATTATACGTACATTGTATTTGAAAATCTTCTTGGACGAAGCAAAATTTTATGGGATTGAGAAGTATACAAAGTATTCTGAGGTACAATCCACAGAATGGAAGTGAACAACAAGTAAATGGCTTGATTTTCCAAAGACCAACCGAAAGTGAAAAGTGGCATAATAACTGTCGTAAACACTCACTGAGTAATGACAAAAAAGAAAAAAAAACGAAAGAAGAAGACACATATATTGAGGTTAAAAAAGGACAAGCAAACTTCCTACCGTATTTTGTTTTTGGACTTTGAACTTCCAGTCTCCTCCTTGTGCATTACATGGATCTTCCCTAGAAAGAATTCAGAAAGCAATTCCATCAATAGCAACAATGACCTGGAAAACAAGTGAATGAGTAAATTACGCAATGCGTAATAAATGTCCCCGCCGGAAGTGCAGATCTGTGGAAATTAACTAGCCTGAACCTTAAAACTTCAGTGAAAAACTTTAGTGAATAAAATAATAATGTTACTGCATGCAAAAGAAGAGAATACCAACAATGCATGTATACAACTGAAATATAAAACATGAAAACATTATGAACCTTCAGCCATTTTGAATAAATTTGCATAAATTTGCATGAATAATGAATTTCAAAATTCTGTGTAGAAGTTTGGAAGCCCCCACCCAGCCCTATCAGATAAAACAATCGGAATCAAAATCCGATGTTAAATAGAGAAGTAGCATTTTTCGTCAATTTTGAATAAATTTGCATAAATTTGCATAATTAATGAATTCAAAATTCTGTGTAGAAGTTTGGAAGCCCCCACCCAGCCCTATCAGATAAAACAATCGGAATCAAAATCTGATGTGAAATAGAGGAGAAGTAGCATTTTTCATCAATTTTGAATAAATTTGCATAAATTTGCATAATCAATGAATTTCAAAATTCTGTGTAGAAGTTTGGAAGCCCCCACCCAGCCCTATCAGATAAAACAATCGGAATCAAAATCGGCCAAGAAATGACGGAGAAGTAGCATTTTCTAACATTTGAGCACACACGGACAGACGGACGGACGGACGGACGGACACACACACACACGCACACACGAACGGAGCCCGTTTCATAGTCCCCTCGCGAACTTCGTTCGGCGGGGACAAAAAGACGTTGCTATCAAATAACTAATTCCAATTCCATCGAAATTGATATTATTATGAAATAAATTAAAGCTAATCAAATTTTGTTATATCACCTCAGAAAGGCTCAGATGGTTTGAAAAATCATTAACTCAATGTTTACTTTTCTATTTTTGAAAATTTACCTTTTGAAGCTAACATCCTTTAATACAAACATGTACAAATAAAATGAGTGCAAGACAAAAAGCTTTAGTATGCCTCTCTCCAACTCCATTTTCCGAGAAATGTAATATTTTAGTACACCTATACAAATGGCTGCAATTGTATGAGAGTGGGAAAAACTATGTCAATCTATGCTTTCCATAATGTACTTCATATAAGAACAGTCTTAAACCAAAATGAACCAGGTGGTTCATGTATTGACCTAAGGGAAATTACAGAATTCAGTAGTCAATTTGTTTAAGCATGAAGTGTTCTTACCATAGGGGCTTTATACTACCCCTCATAAGGTGGTAGCTGAAACGAAGGGGCAAGTCACTGGCATCTGGAATATTGTTGTAAACTCCCCAGAAATTCTAATAGCACACAAACAGAATTATAATGGAAAGCAATTTTGATACATATTATGTGCATTCACATGTGCACAACATCAATGAAAAGTGTAAGTCTTCCACACTATAAACTGTAACTGAATTAAAAGTGTTAAAAGCAAAGAAGGTAAACTGTTCAAATGTGTGGAAATTTGATTGCAATATTATGGAGCTACTATTTACATAATTGTTGCTGTCATTACTTAGACTGAGAGTAAAATGAATCATCAAAGAAGAATTAAATTCTGATTGGACTGAATGAATGTGCTTGATAGAAAGACAATTGCATGAACATGGGTAATTTGCTGGTTTCATTTAAACATTGTCTGCTGAGAGTCAGATCAGAACAAACACCATAACTGGTGTTCTCCTAATTCTTTTAAACCCAACTCACAGTCTAAAGTCAAGTTTAATACAGAAAAACTGGGACCACTGTCTAAATTCCTTAACAGTTAAAACTCAAATTTAGACCCAGGTATGGGTTTGAATTTTAGCAGAATAAGGGCCCATAGCGGAGTTCATCCCTTCTTGCTCTCAGGAAACAATTTTTTTTTCCTAAGATAAAAAGAAATTTGTCAAACATAGTAAGAGCTTACCTCAACTGTCTTCACAGTGTATATTTCTTCCAAATTAGCCTCCACCTCTGCTGCCGTTGCAACAGGCATAGATCTAGGAGAAAGAACAATTTGAATAATATTCAATTTATGTCATCATGGTTCAAGTCAAGGTAAAATGAAACATGTTTTTGAAATATGAAGTTTTGCCTTATTACAGAAAATCTCTTCAAGACTGACTTGCAATCATACCAACTTGTGGAAAACATGACAATATTTTAAAGGGACAAGGATTGTCACAGTAAACTGTAAAATGAGTCTAATTTGTACATGAAAGTAATATAAATACAAGTCACAGGTTTATGATCCACTGCTGACAATTCAATTACATTCATGTAATTTTCCCCTTGGTAATTTACAAATATGAATGAAATTCACTTTTTCAGCATGATTATAAATGCAAACTACTTTCTTGACAACACTCAGATTGACATACAACCAATGTAGTCACAGAGTATAAATATCTTGGCATAACCATGTAGAGGATGTCATCTACAAAGCAAATCACAAGTTGGGCTTCATTTAATCAGTCTCAAAATCTTTATCTCCACACACTCTTTTTTCTATATTTAAGTCAATTATCATACCTTAACTGGATTATGGTCAGCCAGTGTGGTATCTGTATACAAAATCACTCTCAAGTAGCTTGAAGAAATACAGCGACGAGCTACCTGTCTTGTACTTAAACAAAAATGTCAACAAATGACTCACAAAAACAGGCTTTGCTTCTAAATGGGCAGACTCTTGAGTCAAGAAGAACATCTGGTTTAATTCCATACGTAACTAAGGCCTTGTTTGAAATGGTTTGATGCGACACAGTCAGGCATTTCATCTCAGTGCATGCTAGCCATGCTGATACTAAAGGTTTGGTTCCCCTCTGGGCGCAGACTCAGCGTATGCATTATCCTGCCATCAATGCTTTCCACTGTAATTGGGAAGAGCTACCTGAGTCCTTGCACTTGGCCCTTGGGGGTGGTTGAGACTTCACTATCGCGGCATGACTTGCTGAACTGAGATGTTGTATTATCGTGAGTTATGATTCTCCATTAAAAAACAGAGCATTTTTAATGTTACAATTTTTATAATTACATAATTGTAAGGTTCCGTATATTCCTTTTTATATTGCCCGTTGTTTGGAAATAATGGTCTTGTTCATTATCCTAGCACAATAACTGTAAACGTACATAGATCTAGATCTACTACAGTATATTAATAATTATATACCGCATGTCTAGATTCTAGGCCTCTGATTGGTCAAATTTGCGGGCATGAAATTCACTACGGACTGCTGGGCAGTATGGTGAAAACTATTGACCGGGCATAGTTCTGCTCACGCGTACAATGCAACATTATGTCTTTGTATGCACGTGCGTAGCTATGGCAATTAAGATATGCGGGCGCGTGGCCAGCATCATACATGTATACCGAACGAAATTTCGAAAGAGGGATCGATGAGAATTATGTTACGGTACCGTATTTCATCTGTCTTTGAAATGAATTTCTGAGCTAACGAAGGATGCGGTATATAAAACAAATGTTGACTGCTTCTTTTTCCCCGTCGCTGTTACAACCATGGCCCTCAGTAATCATGCAACTGTACTATGCACAGTTGCGAGCTCACCTCGGGCCCCTCAAAGCAGTCAACATTTGTGTATTATTCTTTTTTAATACTAAAATGTGTACTTTTTTGTGAATGTTAGAATTGTTACCTTAAGCAGTGGCAGAGATTTGTTATGCAATTTTATTCATCTGGGGGGGATGACCTATTACAGGGCTGCCAACCTTGAGTGAGAGTTTAGAGTGAGACATTGCGAGGGAGCGAAGCGAACGAGGGGTGTAAGGGGGGGGTGTCCCCCCTTCCACGGTAGGGAGCTTTGACAATTTTACATTTTAAATGGTGCAATCTGGTGCATACTTTAGTCATGATTTCAACACGTACACAGTCATAGCCAAAGCAGCATTAATATTAATTTACTATTAAAATTGAATTGAATAAGTAATAAATAGGTTACATTGTTCTTAATGCCACATGTAGTTTACTGACCATGAAAAATTACAAAGTTCCAGATTTGTTACTGTATGATTTTTAATACGAATTTCAAGAGTTAAACTTAAATTAAAGATCCTGCTGTCCGGCCGTAGAGGGATGTGCTGGCTATTACGTTGGTGTACGATCGACGGCAAACTCTGCTGAGCCACGTATGCAGCGCGGCCGGGCTGGGACCCCGGGCGGGCTGCCGCGCCAAAGCCATGTCAGTCCAGCCATCTAGTTACACTCATCATAGTCGTCACACGTATATACATACACGCAGTATAACCAATCGTAATCCAATCCAATCCAATCTTTGCGCACTACCGAAAATGATTTTCATTGGTTAAGTTTTGCTTTGTGCCCACGGGAAAATCTCGAAAGGCCTTGGGCATATTGAATATTTGGAATATCAGAGATTTTGGAGAGTTTTTTTTTTTTGTTACTTTATAATTATATTTTGGGGGTTCAGCTTGAGAATTTGTTTATCAGAGTGAGACAGTCAGAATTGGGTGAATTGCGTGAGTCTCACGCTCAATGCGTGAGAGTTGGCAGCCCTGCCTATTATGTCCCCCCCCCCCCCGATAAAAAGAATTCCCTGCATATTTCCGCCCATGATTGTATGTAGATTTTCTCTATCTCTTTTTCTTTCTCTCTTCCTCTCTTTATTATTTGATTTCTAATCTGTCATGTACCGTAGGTCAGACTCTCTCTCTCTTTAATTGCCTCTTCAAATATCAATTTCCCTCTTTACACAGACACAGACATCGACACCGACTCTACAATCTTAAACAAAATCAAACTCATTAGTCATTACATCATCTTCGAAGGCCTTGATGGCGACATCGCGAGATCGCGATAAACACAGATAAAGCGCGCGCGAGAGGGCTCTGTCTGCCAAGATCCAAGGGCAAGTCGAAGTGACTGGGCCGGTGGAATACGGCTGGCAAAATGTCAATGACGGTACCGTACCGGCGAACCTAGACAAGGGAAGTACATCCCAGAGTATTATCAATAGTACACAAAATAAGAGCCGTACCTTTCCAACCAAAATGTCCATGGTGTGTTGAGTGGAACACCTTCCTCCTGTGCATCTACACAATCTGCTAGACCTTCGAAAGAGACCGTTCTCTGAACTTGTTGACGCTGTGTCGCAGAACCGGCAATCTCCGACGTTGCCATTTTCTCCAACGAATTTAGACGACCGAAAAACCAACCTATGGTAGCCTACAAATAATTTTTCTTTAAAACTTTTGCAGCAGATATGGGAGGGGAAGATGGACATTTGGTTAAACAAACAAAAAACAAAAAACGACAAAAAACACTCTTTCGTGATGAGAGAAGGGCATGAAAAATTCCCTCATTTTTCAAAGAAATAAATGCAAATAAGTTAGATATACTATTTAATGGGGGGGGGGGATATTTGGGACACTGAGCAGTGGCGGATCCAGGCAGGGGCGTACTAAGGGCGAGCACCCCCTTTAATTTTTCAGTTTTGTGATTTTTACCGTGGGAGGGGGATATCTCCCTCCAACACCCTCCGCTCCCTCGCCGCTGGTGCCCCCTATTTCAAATTCCTGGATCCGCTACTGCTAAGCTAAAGAAAACCACCGAGGGAAAAGTGGTGAAATGTTTTTCTTTAAAAAATAGTTAATGTAACCCCGTTCATACGAAATGCCTAACAAAGAAATAAGCCTACAGCAAAAGAGGAATTCTACACATGTATATAGCTCTATTTTCCCCTTGGAAACAACAAGGTCTGATTCTTCACCTCGCAAGACAGATAAAGCAACTTGCACTAAAAGTCCCACTGAAAAAAAAAAATACTATGGTGTATAGCCAGATCATTTTCTAAGAAATTATCCATGATTCATCCTGTGAGGTTTTAAGAGCAATTTGATTATGATTTGCGTTGAAATGATTTTATTCATAGTGATTGAAAAGCCATTTATATATTTTTTCTCAGGGTTTAAAAAAAGTAGGGGTAAAATAATCTCCTTGCCTCCTACGCTCTTAATAATTTCCCCGTTTTGTTTAGTTTTTACAAGGACTCAAGGAGGGTTATTTTTCAGCAATCTGTGCATCCTTTGTCAAGGGCGGTACACTCTGTCACTCATTGGCAACCGAGCTTTTTTTTCAAAGCGAGGGGCACTAACAAAAAGGGCCTTTTTTAGAAGAAAAAAATCATTTTCGGCAGTAGGTGCATGGTTGGGTTGCCGGCTTCTTCTTGGTGACCTTTTTGGTTTAGAAGGTGGCAACAAGAGCTTTCCACTTGAAGACATTAGTACATCCCTCAATCCTGTTTAGTGCATTCTATATAGGATCGTTTTTGACGGTTTCCACGTCATGGTGACTCAGGGGCGTACTGGCTTGGGGAGTATATGGAGATTTTATCCAATTAAGGGCGGGTCAATATTTTGGTTAAAGAGCCGGTCATACCGACAACAACAAAAAAGTTAGCAAAAAATAAAAAATAAAAAAAATGGCCAGTTAGCAACGAAAAAAGGCCGATCGCTTCGAAAAAAGTCTGCCCCTGATCTCGTCACATTGTGCATGGTTGTAATGGTCTGATGATCAATTTGCAAGGGAACGAAGCAATAAAAGAAGCTTTTGCTTGTGGAAAAAAGGTCACGGGTGCAAGTAAGCTATTGTCTCGGCTGCCCTCATCGAGAAACGAAAGCTTTTTCATGCATGGCTTTAGGGAAGAGCAGAGGAAAATTTAATGTCTTCTTGTTATAACTTCTTGTGTATTAAAAAATAGGTCAATATATTTTTTCTTACATTTGTACTAGTGACTATGGGCTTAAGGACACAAATTTGATTTGATTTATATAAATAAACATTCATTGGTTTGAAAATTATATATATGATCATATCTGAATGACGCAAAATAGAATTGGTTGCAATGATCTTCCAAATACAGTAACCACGGCGAGGCTCGCGTTAATAATTGGATGTTCTACATGTGAATTTGAGTGACAGAATAAACAGAATATACAGATTGATCAGCTTGAAAACCCACAATAACTCATTTAGTAGCCCTGATATACAACTTGCATGGGGGTATATATACATATAATTTACGTTGTGGCCTATTCATTATTATTCAATATATATAATAGTGAATAATAATGAAGAGGCCACAATGTAAATTATAAGTTACCCCCATGCAAGCTGTATACGAAGCGGGGGGGGGGGGGCTGCAGCCCCCGTGAGGATTCTGAAAGTGTCTATATTCGGGCAACTATACCACCTTATATTCGGGCATCGCGGTGTCTGACTATATCCCTATATATATATTTGGGTAGTTTTATGCCCAAATATGTAACTTTCTGTATATTTTCACTTCAAAAAAGTGTCAATTTTTTTCTCGCTCACAAAATTTAGAAACTAGAAAAAAGTGTCAGCCCCCTCGCGAAAATGTGCCCGCCCCAATATCCCCCAAACACCACATTGCATTATGTCCAGTTTTTTTTATCCGGCCAGCAGTCCCCCCCCCCCCAGTCTTCCCCGGGTTATATACATTAAGATATCAATTAATGTTTCCTTTTTAGATAAATAAGGCCTAATAAATTTCCTGGAGTTAACAGTGGCTTTAGAAATTTATACCAAATGAAAGAGCTAGGGGCCCGTAGCGTGGATACAATCAATAGTCTGGGTGTTCGCCGAATATTAAATTGACTCTGATTAACGACAATGTAGTTTTGAATACAGCGCATCATACAGGCTATAGGCCAATACAAATAACTAACAATTCAAAGCAATTTTCCGTATGGGCTTATTACTACCATGATCATCATTAGAACATTAATAGAGCTGTTCACAAATATATTTAAATACTTTTAAAACAAAGGTTGTTCTTGACAACATGAAAGCTTGTCAGAGGCTTGTCAGACATCATGATCATCAAGTAGTGTATACAAACTGGATATTCCAGGTATTGTAGTTCATTCATTAATAATAGGTTAATGGAATACCTCGTTACTAGGTCCCCAGGAGAGAAACATCCATGCATTTGAATAACTTTGTAAACAGATTTATTGGGTAAAGTTTACTTAACTCATTTCCATTTCAATACCCGATGCGATGGAAATAATGAGTTGAAGCATCTGCCACGCCCACTGCCACGCCACCGAGCTTGAGGATAGTGCACATTAGAGATGGTGGGGAAAAAAGTATCTAGGAACCGGAAGAAATCTAATACAGCAAATACTATATCAATAATTACGCAGGCTACAATAATTATGCGTGTTAATAAAAGTGTTTAATATCTGTCATAACGCCAAGAGCAGCTTTGGGATATCCTATCGGTTCGGTTGTATTATACCTGTAAAGACACCATCATATACTTGCATCAAAATAGTGTCTAGGATCAAATAAAAATCACGTGATTGTTATTGTTATTGTAACGTGTGATCTCATTCTGAGGCTATGGGCTGTACCCGTGAGAATCTCGTAGCTCTGAAATCTCAACTCAAGTTGTCAAAGAGCAGCAGTTGGTGATAGATGGTGAGAGAAAATAAAATGTTAAGCTTTGTATTTTAAATGCTTCCAGCATAAGCCTTATGATAAGGTAGCCTAATCATAGAAGCATGAATGTAGCAGACCGAAAATTCTGTCTCTCGTTCGTTAGCCTCTTTTTTATTTTGGTAACTTAGGCCTTAGGGTTATCTCCAAATAACCTCGCATAACTTAAGTGTGAGTGAGTTAGGGTCGGCCCACTGACACTTATGCGATTGCGAGGTTATTGAAGATAACTTCGGCCCTCACTTAGAGTTAGAGACAGAAACGGGCCTATCTCTCTGCTGTGCAAACTTAGTGACCGCCGATGGCCAGTCGGCATGTTAGTTGGAAAAATCCATATTTTTTATATTTTCAAAATATACATCAAATAGATTAAGGCCTAGGCTCAATGTGTTATAACGGATGTGTTCACTAACCAATTTGACTGAATAATCCGTTTAAAGCTCCTTTTTCAGGTAATTCAGGGTCCAAGGTATTCTCCGTATGAAAATCTCGCAACTGTATTCTAACTGTTAATGTTATTAGTGTGTGAGTCAATGTGTATTCGGTTTGCACAGCAGATCGAACGGCCTGCTTTTGTCTCTAAGTGCATGAAGAGCCGACCCTACTAAAATAAGAGGCTAATGAACGAGAGACATAATTTTCGGTCTAGCATGAATGTATACCTGCCCACTTGTTAATGTACTACTACACAGATAAGCTTGTACATGTATAAGTGTACATAACATTGATCTAGCAAGTTATATTATAACCTTGTTCATTGGATAAGTGTGATCTAGCTAGTATTGTAGTAATAATAGTCCAAGTGCATTCATATCATAGGCCCTTGCCTATGTGGGACTGTGTCCAACATTCACTGTTGCAGCAGTCACAAACAGACAACAAAATTGCTCTAAGCAAGATTTAATTTTCTTAAATTTGCTAGATCCTGATTCAGGGACTCTTCAACTCTTACTGTGCCACGAATTTGGGGATTCAGAATTGAAAGTGAAATTTTAAATAATTATTTTCCTCTCATTTATGAATTTCTAGACTGGAAAAAAGGCCTGCTGATACACTCAAAAACACTCATACACATACGAGGTTATCGTTAAGATAACCTCGTACTCCATACGTGTTTTAATGGCAGATTTGAATGTATACTTTACAATATCACCTCCCTTGCAATTCCAAGGGTTTATTCCCTTTTTTTGCTGTATTTATGTTGTATGATGTCTATGTATGTAAATGAATTTGATTTTTAAACTTGTATTAAACTAATATTTTAACTACAAAAAGACAAAAACTTACCAGTTTGCTTTCCATTCAGCGGAGTTCTCGTAGAAGATGTTTGGCTATGGCGGCGTTGTCGTGGTTGTTTTGGTGCGCTAGCCTAGAATTACAGTCGTTTCGATATATACTAACGCTGATGGCGCTATATAGAAATATACGATCCTGTGGAAGAATTATGCAATGCAAAAATGTTTTTCCCCAAACGTCTGGAGAACAAAGCCAGATGCCGAATCCAGCTTCCGGGGCACTTTTCCCTAGAGATCAGGTGCTTCCGGGGTCAGGCAAACTTCGCAAAGACCTTTAATAGTGTTAAGACAAATTACTCTCTCGTATTTCCGTAGTACATTCGGCAGGTGTATATTGCCGTGTTCAAACGAGACTCGCCTTACGAGTGCACCACAATACGCACACGTGCTTAGTAGCGGGTTGAGCACTCTTCGCATTTATACTCTTCGCTTCAGGTCGAGGCATATAAGCGTACTGTAGATGATTTTACCTTGGCCCAGTCCCCGCTGCTGTATACACAAGGAGTGAGAAAAAGCCCTTTAAAGTACCGCTTTCCAGTTTTGGAATCAGAAGTCAACATACAAGAGTTGAAGAGTCTCTGAATCAGGTATTCTAGCAAATTTAAGAAAATTAAATCGTGCCTAGAGCAATTTTGTTGTCTGTTTTTGAATGCTTGCAACAGTGAATGTTGGACACAGTCCCACATAGGCAAGGGCCTATGAGTGACTCAAAAGCTATTGAAGCCTATCCACCTGTAAAAGCTAGTCTGCAGTACAAAGTTATCTTCAGATAAGCTTGTACATGTATAAGTGGTCCATGTGTAAATTAGGTCTAATGTTAGATATCTATTTGCTGATGACAAAGATTTTCAAGTATGATTAGAGATGAAAATGATTGTATTGCCCTTCTTACTCTTAGGGATCTTGATAAGCTCCAATGCTGGTCTGAAAAATGGCTGCTAAGATTCAATCCTAAGAAATGTAACTTTTAGTGTTCTCACCATGCAGTCCACTCTGACAAGCCCTCGTGCAAGTGTCATCTGAGAGAGATTTGGGAATAGTGATTGATGATAAGCTGAATTTTGAAGAACATTTACATATGGATCAAAAAGGCTAACAGTCTAATGAATTCAATCAGACGAACCTTTGTTTAATAGATACCAGGTAAGGATAATTTTTCACTTTGTACAGATCTCTTGTTTGCCCCCAAATACAGTATGCTCATGCTGTATGGAGCCCCGGGGGGGCCTATTTACGCTTATTTTAATACGCTTACGGAGGTTTAAACCTTCCCCATGGTTAAAACCTCCTTTGTGAATTCGGGCCTCATTGATCCATGTTACAAGCACCGTATACTCATTTTTGATTCTCCAGGGCCTTTGTTATTTTGTCTGGACGCGGGGGCATAATGGTGGTACGGGGACGTGCCGCTTTGATGACCCCCTTTTTCAGACCCCGATTTCCGTTCTCTAGATACTCAGTTCCGCTCAGGAGCCGCTCAGCCCCGCTCTGAAGACCCCCGTTATGAAACATATCCGTTCGCATGCGGCCGGGAGCGTGGCGGAGGCAGTGGTCGCTCGACCTGGTCTCGCGCCCTAGGCCCTTTCGTCGCGCGAGCCTTGAAAACTGCTGCAGCTAGCTAGCTACTAGCGCTACACGGCGCGGGCGCAGCCCCCGGCGCGGTCCGCCGGTTAGTTTTGTAGTTCCCTAGACCCTGTTTTTCACTCTGCCCAATAGATCATAGTTCCCAAGACCCCGTATTTTACACCTTGAAGTCAGTTCCTTAGACCCCCTTTTCGGGGATTCGTGAGGCACACCCCCGTCAAAATATAATTCAAGTGCCCCCCCCCCCCCCCCCCCCCCCCCCCCGGGTATGGAGCCCCCACCTTAAGAAACATATACATGCTTTGGAAAATGTCCAAAGAAGAGCAACTAGATTAGTCCCAGAGACAGAGTTAAAGGGGCTGCCTTATTCACAAAGATTGAGACAGTTGAATATCCTACCTTAGCTTACAGGAGGGCTCGATGTGATATGATTGAAACGTACAAGATTTTTAATAAATATGATTTTGATGTAATGCCAAATCTTGTATTAAAATCCAGAGATCAGACTAGAGGACATAGTAAAATATTGTTAATTCCTAGGACCAAAACTCAGAGATACAAATATTCTTTTTATGTACAAATATGTAAACCATGGAATAATCTTCACAGTGACACCATTACTGCCCCAAGTGTGGACAGTTTTGAAGTAGCTTTAGATAGGTGCTGGAAGAATGAGCCCATAAAGTACGATTATGAATCGCCTACACCAGGAAACGATCCAGCCATCTTGAAAAGGAAGAAAAACTTGGAACTGAATACAGAGGCGTAGTGCCTGGATTTAGTATCTACCCTATAGGTATCCTAGGTATGTAACTGTTAGATCTATTAAAATCCAATGAGTATCGTTTGTCCTGTGAGTTGTGACATGCCCTGGCTCCCGCATCCGTTCTTATAGTATATAGGCCTATATTAATATAGCTCTGCACGTAGATGAGCTCTGCCAATATTATTCATTAGTTTGTGGTACTGGTATTCGCTCCTTTGTTTGTGTAGATTGTTAGGCGACTTTTCTGTCGAAAGTTAATTTCTGATAAAACCAAAACTCTGCTTTAGGGGTTTCATTTTCAGTTGTACTGTCTTTCTCTTACCTTATCCCTCTTCAGATGCTCTGGGAATCTTTCCGTCTCATCAAGATTAATCTTGGGTCAAGCTAGTTTTCCATCAATCTGGGAATGATGTCGGGGTTTACCAAAGCAAATGGAGTTGGATCTGACAGAGAACATCTCTTATCCCATGATACCGAGGCAGAGGGAGGTTTCCATGGCAATGGAACATCAATCAATACTATCTCTCAACCTCAAACAGCTATCCTGGATCCAGAGAGACCTGTTCTCCTTGATGATATCGGGCACCTGGGAAAGACTAAGGAGTATGTTGTGTACCTAGAGAGGTGGTATGTTTTGACTGTTTTCTCGTTGATGTCATTCCTCCAGTGCTTAGCTTGGAATACATGGGGACCAATAGAAGACACAGGTAAACATTATAAACATTATAAACAAATTTGTAAACAAAATTATTATTTTTTCTAGTCTTTAAGGTACAATACAAATGGAATACAAATGGCACATTTTTTTCAAACTGTAAGTTTAATGAATCCAGGAATTCAGTATTTATGCAATCTATTGTGGGCTGTTGATCTTTAAATTACTGATATAAAGCAAATACTAGGAACTGAAACTTTTTCTTCTTTTGTGAAATTAATGTATGGAAAGTTTATTAAGATACTGTCACATGAATCAATAATCTAAAGTTTCATTGTCCTAATCAATATAGTCATACTAGGTCAAATACTCTTGGATTCACTCCTCATAGATTTTCTCAATGATGGTTCTCTTTTGCCTTTTAGCAATGATTGTTCTTCAGTGGGACCCTGCTCAGTTTGCTCTGCTTGCCAATTGGGGTTGTATTACATTCCTCATATCTGCTTTCTTATTTTCATGGCTTTTACATGTCAAAGGCAAGTATCAAATGCAATTTGTTATGACAAGTTAATTTCCCTGTGTGTACATGTAGTGTGTTTTTGCATTGTCTTTATAATTAAAATCTTCTTCTTCTTCTTCTTCTTCTTCTTCTTCTTCTTCTTCTTCTTCTCTACTTCTCCTCCTCCTCCTCCTCCTCCTCCTCCTCCTCCTCCTCCTCCTCCTCCTCCTCCTCCTCCTCCTCCTCCTCCTCCTCCTCCTCCTCCTCCTCCTCCTCCTCCTCCTCCTCCTCCTCTTCTTCTTCTTCTTCTTCTCCTCTTCTTCTTCTTCTTCTTCTTTTCTTCTTCTTCTCCTCCTTCTTCTCCTCCTTCTTCTCCTCCTCCTCCTTCTCCTTCTTCTCTTCCTTCTCCCCCTCCTCCTTCTTCTCCTCCTCCTTCTCCTCCTCCTCCTTCTCCTCCTCCTCCTTCTCTTCCTCCTCCTTCTCTTCCTCCTCCTTCTCCTTCTTCTCTTCCTTCTCCCCCTCCTCCTTCTTCTCCTCCTCCTTCTTCTTCTCCTCCTCCTTCTCCTCCTCCTCCTTCTCTTCCTCCTCCTTCTCCTCCTCCTCCTTCTCCTCCTCCTCCTTCTCCTCCTCCTTCTTCTCCTCCTCCTCCTTCTCCTCCTCCTCCTTCTCTTCCTCCTCCTTCTCCTCCTCCTCCTTCTTCTTTTTACTCTGCCTCATTCACTCCTGAATATTCCTGCACATTTTTTATTCTGTTTTCATCATCACTACAACCATGTTTGTCCCTAGCAAAACAAGTATTCAGATCTATATATTTGTATCCTTGTATGTCTTGTACTCTATTTTTTAAACAGTGATTTCACTCTTAACCCTTTCTGGACAGGAATTATTTAAGGGCTGAATTGACCACATTTTGTTCTTCAAATTGTCAACAATAATTTTTTTTTTAGTACTACACGGTTCTAATAAGGTGTAACGTCTTTGAAAAAAATATACATGGTTAGGAATTTTTTCAAAAGTTGAAAAAATTGCCAATTTTGAGAAAAACAATGATTTTGAACCTCTCAATGTGTTGCCAGTTTAAAGATTTTAAAGTTTATTCTTGTTTTTGAAATCCCTGGCATCAAACACAATGTGGTCATGCAACAAAAATGGTTAAAGTGTGTGCAGAAATTTTTTGTCTCGAAAGGGTTAATTTGCGTTAACTATATCGTACTGTGCATACTCTCAACAAAATGAGCATGGTGTAATAACTTTGTGTTGTATCTATATAGGTCTACGTGTAGCAGTTGTGCTCACAGGAGCACTTTTGTTCATTGGAGTTGGTGTAAGGTGCATCCCTGTACCCGTATCTATGATGAAATGGTAAGAACAATCAAAACCTTTGTACACATGTCAGTTAACTGTCCTTTGATTCGTTATGTTATAGGACTGGAATTAGTGTAAGTTG
This sequence comes from Heliocidaris tuberculata, assembly GCA_025618425.1. Classification (NCBI taxonomy): domain Eukaryota; kingdom Metazoa; phylum Echinodermata; class Echinoidea; order Camarodonta; family Echinometridae; genus Heliocidaris; species Heliocidaris tuberculata. The sequence continues at coordinate 34,111,427 of CM046832.1, forward strand.
CAACAAATCCCGGGGGGGAGGGGGGGGGGGAGGGAGCTGGTCAGAAGCAGCGAATCTGAAAATATGCGATAAAAGGAATCCAAAGGGGTTCATTTCTATTTTTTCAATGAAAACATCACTCTGAAATGTGTTCCAAATTAGATATTTTTTCTTTAACTCTTCCTTTTTCCAAAAAAAGGGCAAAGAAAAACCAATCCTCAAATAGGGTGTATAATACTATGCAATATCTAAAAAAAATCCTGGTTAAGGATCTAAAAATCAGAAATTTTCCACGGGTTTCCCTGAATATGGTATCAAAAACCTCTCGACTTAAATCATCATTTAGGGTGCTTTTCAAAAAGTCATGGACACGGATGCCGTACAGGCCTTAATGAGACATCCCCCCCCCCCCCCCCCCCCCCCCCCCCGGGCATCAAATATTATAGGATTAAATCTGCAAACTCTCTTTTCCTCTCATGTGTGTTTTGTTCTTCAGGAAAGTGTTTGTTTTAATCATGTCAAGATGATAAACTGCAACCTTCGAGGAGTAGTATTGAAAATTATATACAACCAATACAAAGAAGTTGGCACCGTGAATTGATCTTCATCTCCTACAGAAGCTTTCAAGTCCTTAGGGAAAGAACCGCATTTTATGACACAGTACCACATTAATTATGTAATACAGTACAAAATGTTACAAAAGCAAATTGATAACCTCATATAATAAGGTTTAATTAACTTGTTTATAATGATCAATTGATCCTATTGACTTAACACAAATATAGTTATTGTTTGTAAACTTCTGTTGCTTTGTTGGCTTTGATTTCCATTTATATTGTTTGCTTTCAGCTTTCTGTTCATTCTTGCATTTTAATCTGTTTAGTGCAAGACAACAAGAAAACAAAAAAACATCATTATGCCTTTGTTGAAAATCGTTCTTTGAATTTGTGGTACTAACCATCTCTTTATTGATGTAAACTTGTTCATTTCCTTACAAGGACCATGAACATTGGGCACATCTTCATTGGACTAGCAGGACCAATCATGATGTCTGCTGTCACATCCATATCGGCCACCTGGTTTCCAGCAAATGAACGTACCACGGCAACGGCCATATCCTCTACCTTGCCTTACCTGGGTCTAGCAACGTCCTTTGTCATCGGGCCTGAAATTGTGGGCAACATCAATGTGACGACAACAACTCAGTATGTTCGAGACAAATTGGTTTAATATCTCTGTATATTGTGCTTGAAACCTTTTTTTAGAAAGCACATCAAGGTCAAAGCAATGGTTTTATGTAAATTATCAAACTAAAATGCTTTTAAAATCGTTCACCAATCACCGAAAACACGACTCAGTGTTGGGTACCTCGAGATTGACTTAATCTCGAGACAAGTCTCAAGATTGGCATTAGTAACCTTGATCTTGATCTTGATCTTGATCTCGGACATATCTGATCTTGATCTCAGATGTTCTAATCTCGATCTTGAGCTGCGGATCTTGATCTTGATTTTGATCTGGATCTCAGACTGTCTGATCTTGATCTTGATCTTTATCTCGGACCCTCTGGTCTTGGACCCAACACTGACCTTAACATTATAAAGCCATTTAAAGAATTCTCTCTTTTTTTAATAGATCTCCATCAACAGTACCAGGAGGAAATATTTCATTTCAGTACAATCATACAGGTGAGGTTATTATAATATAATCAGGAATATAAATAGTCAAAATCATTATATTTATTAGATTGGCTACAGTCCCAAAGCTACATTTGGCTGAAAATTGTGAACATGATATTTAGCTCACAAAAAGTCTACTATACACATCTAAATTTAAAATAAGAAGACTATTGAAGATGTCTGATAAAGAAAGAAAAATGGATTTATTGTACCTTTGTGAAAGCTTTTAAGTTTCTACAGAATCATGATGAGTTTGATTAAAGAAAGTTAAACATATCAAAATTTGCGTTCAAGTACCTGCAGTATTCAGGACTTGGTTTATTTAATTTTAAGTTTATTTGATATTTTCTGTTGATTTTCAGATTCACCAAATGTATGATGAGTAGATGAATGAAACAATAGTTGACCATATTGTGAGAAATGGTGAATAGATATTATAAGATGAGTCGTATAATGGACAAAGTTTACACAACCACCAAACATTTCTTTTTATATTATTTTTTAAAAGATGATGATATTCAGAAACATCTCGAAGGAATTCGACTTCTTATGTACATAGGTGAGTCAGCAAGTAAAAAGGTATTTTGAATGAGTTGCGTGGTTGGTTACTTTTTAACAGAACGTTCAGAAACATTCAAGAAAAATCCAGGAAATACCTGATGATATTTTAGGGTGAATATAGAGAGAAACCAAAGCATACTTTCTGTCAATCTTGTTGTGCAATGTACAACAAATGGCCCTTGAAGAAAAGGTCGAGTTCTGAGAAAGGTCAAAAATAATTTGTGAGCTCTCTTATTCTTTTCATATCCATTTGTAAGAACATTATAGTAGAAGTGTCCCTGAAAAGGATTTGTCTACAAATGCCCTCATATTCGAAAGATGACGAGAAATAGCTGAAGTGTGTAGATCAAACATTGGTGCCACATGTGTGTACAATCCCACATACCGATTTCTGTGGGCAGTGCATGTGCTTTTCAGCAACCTTGGGTCGAATTCTTCTATCATTTTGGTGATACCAAAACCTCACAGCACGCATCGGTTCTTAGGTAGACATGATCAGCCTGTACCAATTGCTTCAAGACGGTTTCTTTCACAGTGGAATCACATGACCTGGGCCCCATTGCATAAAACTTACCATTAACGGTAACTTTGCCATCAATGGTAACTCCCATGGAAACCTTGATTTTGATTGGCTGTTGAGTGATGTTACCATGGTAGTTATCATTGATATCAGAGTTACCATGAATGGTAAGTTTTATGCACGGGGCCCAGAACTCAACTTTACCTTTAATTTGGTACATTTCCCTTCTTTTATGACAGAGTTTGGTGCAACTGCATTGGTATTTTTAGCTGCTTTAATCCGTTTCCCATCAAAACCTGACACCCCTCCTACAGCATCCGCCATAGCTAAGAGGGAAGACATGAAGTCTGGCCTTATCGCAATTGTCAAGTGAGTCTATATTTGTATTTTTACATTTAAGTCATGTTCTGACGAGTTTTGTGTTTTACTTTACTTTACTTTACTTTACTCCTCTCCTATTTGCTCAGTACTGAAAATTTCATAAATTTTCATTTTCTAAGTTTGGGATGAAGGAATAGATTTGTTTCATATAGGTTTTGTGTAAAAACATATGAACAATGATTATATTTAAGGTCATGTATGTTTGAATATTTTCTGTAGAGAAGATGGAAATTAAGGATTTTTAGGGTACAGGCAAATGGGAGAGGAGCTCGCAAGAGTTGCCAATTTGTTTTTGATTGATTACAACTTTAAAAATTCTTTAACATTCTTATTTCTTATTGTATTTTGCTCAAACCTTCACTGATCTGTTTCTTTGATTTTCTGCTTCTTTAAAAACCACCTTGTAATCAGGGTGGACTTTCCCTTTAAGAACCCATTGCTCTCCTAGTGAGAGTCTGGGGTCAGTGGTGCATCTGTACTTCCCAATCAGTTATACCTGTGGAGGAGAGATCAGAGAGTCATAGCAAAGTTTGCCTTTTCCCTCTCGGGTACAAGTGGCACCAAATCACCAATGATATTACTTGCATGAAGGGTTTTCAGCCAACCAGAAAAAAATGGTGTTTCTCATGGTTTGCGCATAAGTACCAGGATGACCGTGCAATTTTAAAACAATATCTCATGGTTTTTGAAAAAGTACCCGCATGACCGTGCAATATATCTCCATATCTCATGGTTTAGGGTGCGTGTGACGCGTAAAAAAGTGAAAACCCGGTTAAATACGCAAAGCTAAGGCAATGGATGTATGCGCGCAGCCCTTGCAAGATGCTTAAGGACTGAATAATGTCATTCCATTAATGTTGAAGTTAATACAAAAACATAAAGGACATGTATTGGTGAAAATTGGGGGAAAAGGTTTCATACAATTAATAATAATATTAATAATAATATTGAATCGCTTTTCTTTCGTGGGACGTAAGGGTATATCGCACTCGCTTTGAAAATATTTTATTCGTCGTGCCAACCCAGCTCGTGCGATATACCCTTGTATCCCACTTAAGGCCATTCAGTAGTATATAAATATTATCTCTTTGTGTTTTGTTTCATCCAAGGAAAATATCCTTCTGGATCCCTGCACTTGCCTATGCCATTAGCAGTGGTGTGTACAATGGTTGGACTGCTCAGATGGTGGCCATTTTTAACAACAACATTGGCCAGGTAATATAAAGTTCAAGAAAATCTGTATCTTGAACATTTTTTTGGCTATCATTCAGCAATGTCCATGAATCAGATTTGTTTATGTTTGTATGATAAGCTCTGTGGATGGAGTACTATGTTGAATATTTTACCTGGAAGCCATGGCGTAGCTCTACAGTGAAACCTTGTTATAAAGAACACCGTTATAAGAAACTCTCGTTAAAACAATGTAATTTTACTTGTCCTAATTCTTTGTATTCTATTTTTTTTTTGCCAATTTGTCAACTGTCAGTTCTCATAGGAATTACATCCAACTATGGGCCTATTTCTGAAATAGGTTACACATATACACATTGTTCATTTTTTTAATGTCACCGTTTAGCTTTGAACTCTTAAGACAAATGGAATGAAGATGTATTATGTGATATCTAATCCTTTTGAGTATAATTGTTCCCTCTTGCATAAAAAGTTGTGATTTGTGATTAAACGCAACTCAGAAAATTAAACACATCTTGATTTTCAACCAATCAGGATATTTTGGACTTGCGTTTTATTTTTCAAGCTGCGTTTAATCGCAACTTTTTATGCTAGAGGGCCCCGGACTCATCATGAGTAGTCACATTTGCAAAACAGTTTGCATGTACTAATCTTGCAGGCAGAGTGTCGTATATATCAATGATCATTTTATAAATTACTTTTACGATATGGACCAAAAAGGCTTTGAATGAAATGTTCATGTTAAGCATTCCTGACTTTCTTTTTCAGACTACATGTGGCTGGATAGGTTGCTACACCAATTTAGCAGCATTATTTGGAGGAATAGTTACTGGAAGGTAAGGAAATTTATAGATTTCTTTGTATTTCTGTTTTAAGGATCAAGGATAGGATACTTTCACAATTTTTTAATCACGGATCATGATCAGCTACAATGGCAGAGATATATAAAAACCGGTAACAAATAGTGATGATGAATACTTCATTTATGTTTAAAGGGGATTGTCTTTGGGAATCTGTATGGATTCTCTAGCTATTACATTTGTATTTTGTGTTTGTTTCTTCAGATGCGCAGATTATTTCACAGGGAAGATGAAACCTATCCTCTTGTTCCTCATCATAGCATCATGTGCAGCTCTCTCTTGGTCTATACTCATGGCTAATGACTACATCCCTTTCAACTTACGTGAGTTTAAGTGCATTTACTGTACAATATTCATTCTCAGGAAATTACTGATAACATTCAAAAAGTTAAATTCTTTTTAGTATCATTTTAGTTTATCTTCATCGTGCCACATGTTGTGAAGAAACCTAAAATAGACATAGAATAGAAAGACAGTTCCCATTAATTCATTCTCCCCAAAATTTCTACCAGATGTGAAATAGAACCTTTTGTCGTATGTAGGTAGTATGTATGAGAGAGAAAGATTATATCACTATCAATGAATGATAAATTAGGGAGAACTTTGAATAAGACACTCAGTGAGTGATTTCAAGTTCGGTGTTGGTGTTGGTGTTGGTGTTGAGAGCGTGAATTGGGCTGCTGATTCTGGCCCCAACACTGAATTCGGGTTTATAAAAATAATACCAATCACATTATTGACAGCTCAACACCTAGTGAAGTCAATCCCAGTACCAGCTTTATTTCAGGTTCGGTGTTGTGGCTGGTGCTAGTTTTGCCCTAACACCAACACCAGCTTTCAACACCGAACTTGAATTCACCCATTTAGTCTTTTGTTTCGCTTCTCATGATATAGATTGTTCGAATTTGAATTTTTGATGCACTCTTTTTAGTAGCTGTTGTTTTTGGGGTTTTTTTTAATGGAATATATGTATGTTTGTTGTTGATCTTACTTTGTCAGAATAGTAGATAGATAAACAAATTTTGTATAATTTGTTTAATTGCATCATTTTTCTTTTCTTCTATAGCTTGTCTGTATACCTCTGTCATTCTATTTGGATTATTCTTGAACTCCACCATACCTCTCTTTATGGAGATAACTGTCGAGAGCGCATTCCCTATCGGTGAAGAAACAACTACTATTTTGATGACTTGGTTGAATAATTTGTTTGCTTTGTGCTTCCTCATTCTGCCTATGATCCCATCAATAGGTTTGTATTTTGTCATCATTTTCTTCTTAAGTTGGTAGTGTGTAGTAATACATGTTTTTCTTTTAAAAAACAAACAGGTGCTGTATGTACAGGCATTTGGTATTTGTCCATAATCTTCTGGGCAATTCCATGGTTACTCAAATTACTTTTGGAGAGGTTTTGAGTTGCATCTTAAACTCATGTTCTCTTACTACAGGTGTTACATTTGTTTTTTTAATGATGTAACGTGAGTAACTAAACATTTGCAGCGTTGGCAGAAAGTATGTTTCTTCTTCTGAAGTTTTGATACTCTAAAGTACTCTAATATGTGTGCATTGTTGTAACTAAAACTCATTTACCTAACACCTGTAGTAAGAGAACAGGAGCTTAAGATGCAACTCAAAACCTCTCCAAATGTAACGTGAGTAACCGTGGAATTGACCATCTTCTTAATGTGTTCACTTTAGAATTGTTCAAGTGTGATGTTAGCAAATGTCTGTGCAAGGTACCTTTTTAAAATAAAATGACAGCCCTTAGGTAGTGTGAGATGACTGTATATTTTTGCTGTGAATGTTATACCCCTTTGATATATATTTGCTGCAAAAATTATTACCATCCAACAAGTTAGAATAAAGTTTATCTTTGAGCATTTCATAGGCACGAATATATTTTTGGAATGATTCCCCTTCAGTATGAAATGTTGATGTATCTTTTGTTCAATATTCCTGTCTTTAAAAAAAACCCAACACATTTCCTACCTACCCATTATTTAATTGTGTTCACAACCTTCTTCCTGAAGCTCCTAATGATTATTTCACCTTGAATCCTTCCATTCATAATTACAATATGAGGAATGACCAGAATATCTTCCTTGTGATTGCTCATCAATTACACAATCTCCCTTCTTTTATATTAGTCCAATTCTTTTGTAATTACCAGCAAATTATATAAAAGAAAATTAAGACGGTATTAGACTTTGTGAAGAGTATCTAGTTATTTGGTAATGTAGTAATGTATCACAAAGGATGATGATATTCTCACTGTAGCAGATCCAGAGACCATTGTTTTAAGACTAAAAAAAACTTCTACCTTTCTTTTACGTTATTTTCAGACAAAGACTTTGACTGGCTGAACTGGGTTATGCTGGGGTCTGTCATTATCTGCATCCCTCTAATGATCTTCTACAAAGAGCACTACAACCGACTCGACTTTGACGCGAGCCATCCGGTCCAGGACAGGAACGGCGTAGGAGATAACAACCCTCATGGTCACCAAATCAATGGAGATGTTCCTGCATAATGGCAGTAGCTTTGGTTCTACGACACATGCTGTAGCGGCAATTGCTTTAAGGTTAATTTCTGACGCGAACCTAAATCCTAACTTCAACCGTAGACCTTACATCATACCTAACCCTAACCGTAAGCCAAAACCTAACATGAATTGAATTTAATTTCATTTAATTTATTTCCACATCTCCATTTTCAAAAAAAAAACATTGATAAAACATGTCAAATGTATATACAAACAATAAAATAGTACAAACAAGTATACAAAGAAGAAAAACATAACTGTAAATGTGGTGGGATCATAAAAAGTTTGGTGAAAAACTTGAAAACATGATCCTGTGACATACATAGAACATAGAATCCAATTGTATTCCTAATCTTTACCCAATATCTATGATTGATGAAATAAAGCTTGAAGCACATTTCGCCAGAGCATGTGTGGGAACACCGTATAGCTTTGTTCTGTCTGTTGAATCTCCAAAGAAATTTGACTGGGTAAAGTGTGCTTTTTTTTGCTTCAAAACTTTCAGACGATTTGGAAACATTTTTGCCCGTTGGACTATTCTGTGATATTGGCAGATATTTATTTTTACCAAAATTGTGATAAATTCATCTTTGATAAGTAGAATAAACTTTGTCTCAGTTCAAGCAAAGGTTAAATATGTGAAATAACTGTTAAGGATTGGCTTGACCGATCACACTTGCCTAGCTCAAAATGAAAAGTTTCATCATTGAACTGCCATCTCCTTTTTTTTGTAGCACAATGCCCTTCATCATTTATCAGTCATTGATTGAAAGAGAAAGAAACAACGTAAAGCACTTATTTTTCAAATCCTGATTAAAATCAGTATATAACTTGTCTAAAAAAAAAGTGTGTTTTGTTGCTTAGAGGTAATATTCAACTTATGAAGAAGAAAAAAATTGTTGAAAAATCAGTGTGAAATGGGATAGGAAGCTAGATTTTATGGGCGGTGGCAATGAAATTCCTTTGATATTCTTGGTATTCGCAATACGGTATGCCACTCATAAGATGCCTCAGATGCCAATTTTCAACCTTTTGGGTCGAAATCAAATCTGTGAGACCATTTTACCCACTGTATGTCTGTCATTCGTGGGTATTTTTGAGAAAAAAAATTTTAAGTTTGGAAGTGAAGTGTGGGATCATAGCATTCCCATGCTTCACAGATTAGATAAAAGCCATGGCAAAAGCAGAGAGAATACCGGTATTGAACAAAAATTGTCCATATATCGCAAGATGATATAGGGCGTGCATTGTTTACATTAAATGTATAGTAGCTAGGGATGCATGCCAAGGCTTGGGATTTTCCACTTCCAGCTTCATGGTGTTGACTATTTCCCATGAGGTATTGCACATTTCGGCTTTACTTTGTACCTGATAGGTGGCGCACCATATTGTGAATACAGAGAATTTCTGTTCTAATCATGATGATATTTATGATTTTGTGATTGATATTTATATCATAATAATTATTAATAGTATTCTTATTGTAGAAAATTAATATATTAATTTCACTTTACTAAATGCTTATTATCTTTTAAATTTTTTTTTCAAACAACGAACAAAACAATTACTTTCATAACCATGGCAAAATGTTATGTAGTACATTTAAAAGAGTCACTGAATATATTCAGGAAAATGTCTTAAAAAGGACTTTATGATGTGTGCTATCATGAAAACTAACAAGAATATATGCACCGGTTTCGTATTTGGTCATTTCATCTGTGAATCTTTAGAACGGCCAGTGATATTTTCCATCCTGTTCTAAGGAATTTGATGGAAGGGATAAGAATTATATGTGTTCTGAAACTCGAGATCCAAATAAACTTTGGGTTTAATACAGACATTAGAGATAGTATTAAGCATTTCCAAGCTCATTCTATTGTGGTGAAATGTTATGAATGATAATTGTCTAAGATACTTAACAGTGTGTGAAAAACTTGTTCTATATATCATTCAAAACAGCCAAATTAGATTTTTTTTTTTTTAAATGAGCTACTATGGCTGATGTTGTACAATCAAATGTAATGCTCCAAAATTATTTTGACCCAAACTAAACAGATGGGATACTGTGAACCCATAGAAATACATGTACATCTTGCAGAGATGCTGGTTGATATATTGCTTATTGAAGAATGCACTTCATTTTCCTGATCATTACGATATTGTTTTAACCAAAACCTCTACAAAGCATTCGGTATTAGATTAAAGTTTAGCGATCACCTGAAAAAGAAAAAAATTGTGTACAGCTAGAAAGCATAAAATCAAGCTCAAGAACTTTATCTGGCATTCTGTAGGTCAACAGTTGAGGAGTATGAAGGAAATAAACATAACATGAAGGTGCTCTTGTGGAACCGAGTGTGGTTCTGCACGAGCCCTTATCTTGGCGGGCGAGTAGTCTACTCACAAGTCACTTTTACGCTTATATAGAGTGTACTTAAACTTGCAATATATATCTTTAGAGAAGTAAATTTTAAGGCCATATTTTGAATATAGTATGACAGAGCAAAATACTTTTTGGTGATTGGTATACTTTAACTCTTGCTGTGCCCGTGTTTCATATATGTGTGAAACAAAATTAGTTATTGTCAGTCACACATTGCTCCGCCATATTATGGTCAATTCATGTTAATGTTAGAGCCTGAATCAAGCATTCCAAATATCTCAAGATATGCTACCATAGAAATTTTGTGATGAAATTGCAGACTTTGTTCTGATGCCTTCTCACTTTTACATTAAAGGGAAGGTTGAGTTCTGGGAAATGTAAAAAATAATTTATGAGCTTTCTCATTTCTTTGATGTCAGTTTGGAAGAACATCATAGAAGAAATGTCCCCTGAAAAGGATTGCTCTTCAAATGCCCTTATATTAGAAATATGACTAGAAACAGCTGAAATGTTTGGGCCGAACATGTGTATGTTCCCATATATAGTCCCATACATGTGTATGTTCCCATACATAGTCCCATATGCACATTTCTATGTGCAGTGCATGTGACTCTCAGCAGGATTGAGTCAATTTCTTCTCGTTTCGGTGATTTCAAAACCTTACAGCATACACCAATTCTTATGTACTATATCATCAACCTTTCCCAATTGATTTGAGACAGCTTCTTTCGCAATGTTATCGCATGACCAGAACTCAACTTTATCTTTAAACAAATGAGGAACAGAAACATAAAAGTCTCAAAGAAAAGTCAGTTTTATTTTGAAATAACTTTCATGTATGAAAGTGATGAAAGTAATTACGGTTAGAATGTTTGGTACCATTAGAAAGGATAGTACATTTGTACTCAACATTTTGCAGTATATTAAAGACATGATTAGAGAAGTGCAGGAGTTTGAAAATGAAGCATTGCTTGTCAATATTTGTTAATATCTCGAAACAAGCAAAAGCCCTTGGCACAGTAAGAGGTGAAGGTCATGTGCCACATACATGCACATGTTGTTTTCCATGTATGCTGCAAGCTATAGTCAGGCGGACAGAGAGGGCCCAGAGAGGCCTATCATCAAGTGAATATATCAGTGAATATTATTTTTAAATGTTTTAATTTTCCTTGTTTTTCATATTATAGGTGTTTTGTACACGTGCAGCTATTACCGGTAACCTCGAGTATTCCTGTACTGTACATGTACTATAATGCGATATTTTCAAAGACAGACTTTGATTCCAAAATTTCAATACTTTTTTTGTATTAAGCTTTAATTGAAAAGCCTCACTTCTTATCTGCTTTAAATTATTCATTACAAGCCATGAGATGCTTGTACAAAATTAAATATTTGTATCTTATCAGTATTCTTATTGAGCAATATATCTTATATTAGTATGCAATCAATGGTGAATTTGTAAATATTTGATGGTTAAAACTAATGTCATCTAATAACTGGTCAGCTGGGTTTTATATTCATTTTTATATATATATATTTTTTGTTTTGTTCTCGTTTTTGTTTTGTTTTTAATATAATTATTTGATAATAATGCAATGACATATCATATTATTTTACTTTTTCATAACATTGTGCAAAACAAGATAAATTCTGGTGCTCATTATAGTAGTACTATTATATATACTATGCCCTTATAACTGCCAGAAATATACCTTTTTTGTCATCAAGTGCATAGATTTCTATTTTTGTATGTGGTTTATGAACAAAAAATGAAGATTTATTAAAATTTGTTGATCATACTTTTTTGTGTACCTGTCATATATGTCTTTGTTACTTGAAAATTGGTGGGAACATCCTGTATCAGTAATTCATTGAACAACTGTTTTCTGTGACAAAGTAATTCATGTGCATGAAAATGTTATACAGGCCTATCATTATTTTTTCCTTCTCTTTCACACCCTCTCTATCTCTCTCTCTCTCTCTCTATCTCTCTCTCTCTCTCTCTCTCTCTCTTTGTTGTTGTTGTTGTTGCTCTTTTAATCATCACCTCAGTCCACTTATCTTGATCTTTTGAGTGAATCTTCAAGAATATGATAATGAGAAAACCCATTACTTTTAAAAAACTCTATTTGTAAATGAAACCAACACAGAACACACACAACCCTGAACGTTTTACCAGTATCGAGATATACGATGACCTAATACGTCATACAAAGTCTTTGTGCATCAACGTCATTTTTCTTTCTATCATTCATCAAATTATTATTGTTCTGGATCAATTACACGTATTTACCGCTTTCTTCGTTTTTTTCTATCTTTACCCCTCTCTGTTTTCCAATTATCTCTCACTATTTCAATTTCTTTTTCCTACTTACCTGCTGTTCTTTCTTCCCCTCTTGAGAATTGACCGCTTCGGTAATGTATGCAAATTTTATACATACCTTTCAAACAAAGGTTGGTCTTGACAACCTGAAAGCTTGTCGGACATACCAACAAGTAATGTATGCAAACTGGATTCCAAGCATTGAGGCTCATTTATGAAAAGCAGGTTAATGGAATAGCTCGTCACTGGGTGCTCAGAGAAGAAATGTGCATAAATTTGAATATAGTACAGAACCGGTCTATTGGAGAATTCCTACCGAAGTCCAAAATACCAGGGCATCGTTTCATCAAACCGTCATAAGTGCAAGTTCGCCGACATCCCATTGAAACGCATGTTAATTTTGATACAGGCGTTTCAATGGGATGTCGGCGAACTTGTACTTATGACCGTTTGATGAAACGCTGCTCAGGTTCTCTAGCTGCAACCAGGTACTCAAATGTTGACACAGAGTCATAATGAGGACGTTTCAAAATATATACAGATTACAGAACAATAACTGGAGGCGCGAAATGCATAATTACGAAGATTAACTCGTAAAGAAGCAATTTAAATTTGCAAACGATATTTTTATGCATTGTTTGCCCTTTACAAACAAGAGAAAGAGAATATAAAAAAGGGAAACATTTCGTTCCTTTCCCGTAATGCATTTTATAACAGATTGATTGCTAAATCGAACAAACGCAAATAAGCAAACCGATCGAGCGCCAAGGTACATTTTGAAACCTGTAATAATAATAATAATTAAAAAAAAAAAAACAACAACAACAACAACAACAACAAATGTAACAAACTATATATTAAATTCTTAAGTAATTAGGGGTTTGGGTATTACATGTTGCAGTAAAATTTCAGGGAAATGTTTATATGGCGGGAGAGAACGTTCTTTGCCTAAGATTATTTCACAATGTATGTATTTCTTATACATGTATTATACTTTTCGATATTCGGCTCCCAGACCACAAATCAACAGGCCCTCAAGCCAAAATACATGTATCGAGCGGCCTGTCGCGGGAATACTCGAATTCCCCATTGCCAGTCCGCCCCTAGATATGACATTGCAATTAATAATATGTCGATATAGATATTATAGTTATAGTCCATATAAACCAAGAAGAGATTGGAAAAAGGAGCTCTTTTCTCATTTGCTCAGTACAGAAAATGTCATGAATTTTCACTTTCTTAGTTTCTGATGAAGGAATAGATTTGTTTCATACATGCTTTGTGTCAAAACATAATGAGCAGTGATTATATCTAAGAGCAAAACTGGGAGAGGTACTCGTAAGATACGTGGCGGAGATGCCAATTTGTGTTTGATTGATTACAAATTTAAAAATTCATAACTCTCTTATTTCTTATCGTATTTTGCTCAAACCTTCACTGATCTGTTACTTTAATTTGTCTGCTTCTTTTAAAATCAACTTGGAATCAGCGTGGACTTTCCCAAGCGTTTGAAAATCAAGCGTTCAATATATCAATCATATACTCCTTGGCCTCGATCAAACTAGACAATTTTTGTTGCTGATATCTTTCATAAGTATGTTTAAAACTACATAACACTAACTTAATATTCTCGGCGAGCAGTGGCGGATCTAAGCGGAGCAGAGGGGGCAATAGATCGAGAGAAAGAGAAAGGGGATTTGAAAGAAAGAAAAATTATGCGCCCCAGATCCAGTGTAAATTGTGTATAAGACTTAGTGTTTCAAAGATGCCCAAATTCCTAAATTTTCTAAAGCTTGGTCGCTTTGCTCCCTCGCATTTCTTCAGGATCTCTAATTTTGGGCCCCCAATATAGCTTTTAGATCATAATTACGTTTTTTAAGGGTTCAAGATTCGAAATTTTCTACCTCCCTTTTCTTTGCTAAGGCATATAAGTTTCATCAGTGTCTTATTAAATCCTGCGCCCCATTAAAGTGCGTAAGGTAGGATTTTTTAAAGTTCAATTTTTTTTTTTAATCCCAACTGTCGTTCACCTTACTACATTTCTCGAATGTGATTCGGTCTCTTGTTAATTCTGCGCTCCGAATAGAGCAAGAATATTTCGTGAAATAGCCGCGTTTTCCATTGTTCAGTATTTGAAAGAAACTTCAACGTTTGGTTGCTGTGCTTTCTTGCGAATTTGTACCAAGGGTGGAATGCATAAGAAATTGCGTTTTTAAGGGGTGAAAATGCCAAATTTTCTATCGCTCGGTCGCTTTGCTCCCTCGTTGTTTTTCATCAAACTTTGGCTACCACCCCGGGTTATGTGCATAAGAAATCATTTTTACGTAGTCTTGGAATTTCTTCATTTAAAGCGGGAAATATATGGTTTATACTTTTGAGCTGATAAGTTAGGTGTGGGGGGGGGGGGGGGGGGCACGCAATTTTATTGTTTGACCCGGGCACCACAATCCCTAGATACGTCAATGTCTCCGAGTCCTTAGCAGGTAGTCAGCAGGGTACGGTACTCCTTCAGATCCGCATGTCCTTGTGAACTTGAACTATTCTCAAGTATGTATAGAGAATACAAAACGCCCCCCCCCCCCCCCCATACACATCTGAAGACAACTCACGAAAATATCATTCAAATTAATTAAATGGAATATTATGAGAAGTGCACCTATTTGGATCCTGGCCAACTTTGCATTGGGTCGATCAAGGGCCGTGACCTCACTGACCTGGTATACCTTTGTGATACAGATCCCAGTGGTGTCGATTTATATCAGATGTGTAACGCATGATATTTAGCATGCAGAGTCAAAAATAACCCCCTTTTTTGCATACTTTCGAGAACAAAAAAAAATTTAAAAAAATGCGCCAGCCCTCCAAAAGTCGCTCAGTGGGGGGGGGGGGGGGGGGGTTATGGGGTCCAGTTCCCCTCCATAATTCTCTGACAAGCAAAAAAAAAAAAAAAAAAAAAAAAAAAAAAAGGTTTTCTGGTCGAAAAGGGGGGGGGAGGGGGCACAATCGCAAATAGGAGGGGCACAATGCATTGTTTTCCCTCAAAAGGGGGGGGGGCACGGGCCGGGATTGCCCCCCCCCCTAAATCCGCCACTGGTGCAGCATATACTACAGTGTATATATTTATAGGCATAATTCATTTCATTTCATTTCATTTATTTTCCATTTTCAACAGAATATAACAACGTAATTACATCATAATTTCATGAACCATTTTTCAACAGAATATAACGTTATTACATCATAAATAATATCATGAATCATTTTCAAAAATATAAAAACAAACATAAATACATCCTAAATAATATCATGAACAAAATGCATCGAAGTATCACTTTATACAAACAACCAAGCTGCATGAAAGCTGTGACCAGTACAGTCTGTATAGCAACTGACATGACTGTTGTAACAATTAACCTGCCATTCCTATATAGTTTGGTAAGTAAATCAGATTTCTTACCTTTTTCTGTTACAAAAGAAAGTAAAAGAACTACGTACATGCAGTAGTTGTACTCTGTTCTGATCCTCCATAATGTCTTTACTATAGTATCTATCGCGCTCCTCCATGCACGTCCACAGGCCCCATGGGTTCCGTGTGTAGTTGCCGCAGACGTACAGGTATCATCAATCCATATGACAGAAGACTCTGACATAAGACTATACTGTACCGTATATTATGTTGTGGCGTAATTTAGAGTCAATATATTGATATAACTGATCAGATAAGTGCTTTATAAATTACTAAACCAATTAACTCTAATAACAACATTCATTCTAGAACTGCTGTGATACTTTGGAAGCAAAAGGAACTTGTGTTATATAGGGCTAAAGGCATATATATATATATATATATATACATGTATATAATAGTGAGAAATGGAAGTGAGAGAATAATGGTTGCGTAGCTTAAATCAAAGTTCCCCAGAGCTGTCCTCCCTTTTTGAAATTTTTGCAAAGGTTAAAAAAAAAAATGTCTCCGCCGGGAATCGGGTCGTTGGCTTAGAACGCCAATGCCGGCTTCAGAGGATGAAATGTGGAGAAAGCTGCACAAAATCCTATTTTTTTTAGATTCTTAAGTTGTATCTAGAGAAAGAAAACTAAAACCCTTCTTTCTGTTATCATGGCAATATACTGGTAATCATATAAAACATCATGAAAATTGCAATATAATAATAATAATCTTAGAGATTTGGTCTTAATTACCTAGGGTAGCCACATCAGTATTAACTCTTCCTGCGGGCCCCTGCGATCTTTATTATCCAAGCATTGCCAGGTACACAGTTAATACACTTAAAGTAAAACTGGACATATGTACATTGGGCACAACACCTTTTCCAAGGATATAAGCACCGGGCAAGGATCGAACTGGGCAGGGTACCTCTCGTATGATAGTCAATTAGGAGCCTTCAA
The DNA here is from genome assembly GCA_025618425.1 of Heliocidaris tuberculata. Taxonomy (NCBI): domain Eukaryota; kingdom Metazoa; phylum Echinodermata; class Echinoidea; order Camarodonta; family Echinometridae; genus Heliocidaris; species Heliocidaris tuberculata. The sequence continues at coordinate 34,128,247 of CM046832.1, forward strand.
CAATATACACAGTGGCGGATCCAGGAATTTGAGATAGGGGGAGGGCGCCAGTGGCGAGGGAGCAGAGGGTGTGCTTGGGAGAGGGTATCCCCTCGCGCCCATGGCGCCCCTGCCTGGATCCGCCACTGCTACCACAGCGCTCACAATAATGATAATAATGAAAATAAATGTATTCCTTGCATTGTATATTATCTATGAAAATCATACTCTACATAACTCCCGAAGAAAATGGATGGGATATATGCCTTTGAATCCATATCAGAAATTGAGGGATATAATTAGGCATCATGCAGCCCGTCGTCCATGAAATTAACAGCTTATTGATTTAAAATGAGACAGATGGTATAACCATTTATTTTGTTATGTTAATTTTTTAATGTTTTTGATTACTTGTCTGGGATTGGATTCTTTCAAAACTGCTGGTATAATGTAACTGTGATATTCTCCAGATACATGCAAGGGATTTGTCCAGCCTCATCAGGGTTAGTCGAACAATACTTATACCTGCATCAGTCTGTGAAAGATGTCAGGGTACATCCAGTCAGCTGATGGAGGAGATTCTGATAGAAAACGCCTCTTATCCCGAAATGGAACAGAAGAAGATCCTGAAGGAGATCTTCAGGGCAGGACGCCAATCAATGCTCCCACTCAGCCTCAGAATAAGGAGTACGTCGTGTATACAGAGAGGTGGTACATTTTGGCCATTTTCTCAGCTCTGGCACTACTCTATTTGTGTAACTGGAACACCTGGGGACCAATAGAAGACACAGGTAAGAATATTCCTTAATTTGAATTTGTTGTATTACGCAAGGAAATATATTATGTTCTGATGCGCTGTTATGAGGCCCAAATTAATTATAAATTTACAATTTGTCTGTAAAAGCAAAGTCCGTTTGAATTATATTTACCCGATATGTATTCCGAAAGTTGAGGATTAGGGAATATGAATATAAATTTTAGAAGATCAAAATGTTCATGTTAATATATAATAGGCAATTTCTTAAATGTAATGCTATATGGTATATCTGCATGGTTATATATAGGCCTACCACAAATTTGAAAGCATACACCGTACTTGTCAGGTCACTGAATCAGGGTGTTTATTATACCAGGACAGAGTGCACAGTGGTAATTGTTCACAGTTCAAAATCCAAACCCATGCAGGTCAAATTGACATAATTATCAGCGTTCAGAGGTGTGTGTAGCATGGATCCAATCACTGAAGGGACACAGGCATCATTTGTGTGTGTGTGTGTGGGGGGGGGGGGGCACATATCTTACTTGCTGAATGGAATTCAAATTTACAAGGCCAAACGATCGGGGGGGGGGGCTGTGGAAGGAGGTAATCTCATCTTTTTTCCCCTCCCCCCCCCTTTTTTTTTTTTTTTTTTATTGTTCTCATTTTTTCATTCTATGGGGGAGGGGAACATGCCCCTTGTGAACCCCTCCTTGTAGCTATGTATATTTTGCCACTCAGGGTTGTCGATCCGTATTCATGATGGGGGGTGGGGGGGGGGGGGGGGAGGGATGACCGGCGAGGGTGTGAAACTTGCATTTTAGAGCATCCCAAAGTTTTAGTGAAAAGAAGGAATGCATCAATGGACCGGAACCCCTTAATTGAGAATAACAATGCGAGCAAACGAATTTTCTTCGATTTTTTCACATTGAAATTATGGCATTTCTTATTTCCTTACTTCTGATCATTAAGGAATGTGATGGTATTTCAAGATCAAACATAATGAGTTTTGATAATTATTAGTTTTAAGTTAATGTATTATAATTCTTATTTATTTTATTCAAAAATATTTGAAGGATGATAATACAGGCCATCCCCCACCTCAATTTTTTTTTGATATATACGCCCCCCCCCCCCCCGGGATCTACACCCATGGTGCTACTGTCAGATTATTACGATTGTCAGTTTGTTGTTTTCAGTGATTATTCTGTTTTTTCTTGTAGCATCTGCGGTTTTACAATGGAGTCCAGGTCAGTTCGCCTTGCTAGCCAACTGGGGTCCCTTTTCATACCTGACATCTGCTTTCTTCTTTTCATGGCTTCTCCATGCCAAAGGTCAGTATGGAATCCAGTGATATACCCAGGCGCGGATCCAGGGGGGGCCCAGCGGGCCCGGCCCCCCCCCCCCCCCCGGCCAAAAAAAAAAAGAGGGAAAGAGAGAAAGAGAGAAGGAAAAGAAGGGAAAGGGAGAGAAGAGAGAAAAGGAAAAGAAGAAGAAGAAGAAGAAGAAGAAGAAGAAGAAGAAGAAGAAGAAGAAGAAGAAAATTTGAAAAGGGGAAGAAAGAGGCCGGGGGCCGAAAGGGCCTTGCCCCCCCCCCCCCCCCCCGGGCCCAAAAAGAGTGAAGGAAGGGGGGGGGGGGAGAGAAAAAAGAAGGCACAAAAGTGGAAGGAGTCCGGGGCCGAAAGGGCCTTACCTCCCATGGTGTAGTGTTGCCTGTTGCCTCCCCCCCCCCCCCCCCATAAAAAGAGAGAGAGAGCAGGAAGGAAAGTAGAAAGAAGAAAAAAGAGGGAAAGAGAGAAGGAAAAGAAGGGAAAGGGAGGGAGGAGAGAAAAGTGAAAAAGGAAGAAAAAATTAAAAGAGGAAGAAGCGCGGAGGCCGGGGGGACCGAAAGGACCTTGCCTCTCCGTTCTCCCTCCCCCTCCCCCTCTCCGGCCAAAAAGAGGGAAGGAAGGGGAAGGGAAAGAGGAGAGAATGGGAAAAGGAAAAAAAAATGAAATGAAAGAGGAAGAAAAAGGGGGGAGAGTCCAGGGACCGAAAAGAGAGAGAGAGGAAGAGAGGGAGCAGGAAGGAAATTAGAAAGAACAAAGAGGGAAAGAGAAAAGGAAAAGAAGGGAAAGGGGGAGAGGAGAGAAAAGGAAAAAATAGGAAGACAAAATGAAAATGGGAAGAAGGATGCCGGGCTCCAAAAGGGCCTTCCACCCCCCCCCCCCCCTCCATAAAAAAAAGGGAGAAGGAAGGAAAAGAGATAGATGAGAGAAGTTAATGTCGCGCAAGTGGTTCGGACTTTCGCCGCCTCGCATCCGAGGAAGATGCGTCTGTCGTTTGTACTCGACGATCCTGGAGACGACTTGTAAGGGTTTAACATGTTTAATAATCGATGAGGCTTATATTATATATTTCTGAAAATTTAACTCGGACCAAGGGACAGCTATGTTCCGGGACCGAGTTGCCTCGGCAAATCCTAACTTTAACCCTAACCGGCTAACCCTAAACTTAATCCTAAACTCCACTCTAATCCTAACTATAACCCTAACCATAAAACCTAACCCTAACGGTTAAGCTTAAACTAAATTCTAACCTAACCAAAAAATAAAAAATAAAAATAATGAAATTTTCAATCCTGCCGAGACAGCTTGGCCCCGGGGCAGAGTTGTTCCTGGGTCCGAGTTAGCCGCTTGCGCGACATTAACGTCAACGTCTACGTGCAGTGCGTCCCAGAAAAGGTGTACAGTTGCCATCTGAGCATTTTGAAATGTTTTTAGGAAATTTTCATACTGGTGGATTATAGCCCAAAGACTCTCCTATCAAAGATTTCAAAAGAATTAAAAGGGTACAAAGCAGGTAGTCAGGGACAAAAATAATATTTTCTGTATCAGGGCTATTTTTGCAATGTCGTCCTACGACATTGACCTGTTTCCGTTCGCGTTCTGCCTTCCTATTCTTCTTCTTCTTCTTCTTCTTCTTGTTGATCTTCTTACCTCAAACTCCTATTCATTTTGCACGTAGTGCTTGTTCCTCCTAATTAGGTCCCTTCCTCTCGTCCATTTCATTTCAAATTTCATAGCCATCTTCCTTGCCATGTCTTGTAGTGCACCTGACTCTTCATTTTCCGAAATCACTCATGCATGAACATCCAGGCGCCATTTTGTCCATTTTCGGGCCATTTTCATGTCTTTCTTTCTTCTTGCCTATCTCCACTATCCTACATGCTACAGACTTCTAACAAAGTGCTCTATATAGAGTAAGACTTGTTCTTCAACTTTCTTTTTTTTACCTAACCTTCAAAATTTCATCTTCATACTCTAAATTCAAATCCGAAATCGGCAACATTAAAAAACATTAAAATTCTTCAAATATTCATTCCCGAATTTGAAAAATTGCCATAACTTCCTCATATCAAGTCATTTTTGTCTCAAATTTTCACTGTGGCTTTATCTTGTCATTGCACACATCCCTGATCAGTTTCATGCTTCAATGATTCGGCATAATAAAAATAGCGCCCTCTAAAGTTTCCAAAATGGCTATTTTCTTGTGGCCGTATCTCCATCATGCCTGGCTAAAACCGTACCCTTTTTTGGATTTAGGTGCTTCAAGATATACTCTATTCAGCCAACTGAAAAAATATATACCTTATCACAGACCAACTTGGCGAAAATTGCTCGTAAAAATCATGAAATTTACGGAAATGCCGAAATAACTTCAACTTGCTCTAAAATTGCGAAATTTAAACCTACATCTTTGAAACTTGGTAGGTGTGTGTATCAATGTATTTGACAACTGTCAGCTAAATTTAGTAAAAATTGATGACGTCATCACGAAGTTATCGCAAAAAATCTCAAATTAATATGCATTACATAATATGGCGTAAAAAGCTTATTTTAAATGGCGCACTAATGACATTCAGCTCAAAATGACCGCAATGAAATTCCCTTCTCAGAGATACCAAACACGGTATAGGGTCTCACAGAAAATTTTCAGTAAATCGCGATTTAAGTCAGGTCATAATACGGATCCTGCAGAGTTTCCGCCCATGCATTACACGTATTGTCTATGGGGCAAATCGGGATCCCAACTTTGGCCCCCTGAACGATCTTTATTTTTCTTGAAATTTTGCAGGCATATTCTTTGAGGCAAAATGAAGAGAATCTCGAAGCCGGATTTTTAAAATCGGTCAAGCGTGACATTTTAGACGCCATTTTGTTCTATAAATTATCATGCATCACACGCTTCGATAGGATTGTCATAAAAATATGAAAGTGGTCCCAAAATGACGGCCATGAAATGCTCTTTCGTATGATACCAAATACGGCAAATAAAGAACAAAAAAGAGCCCAGTTATTAGCAAATAAAGCCATTTCAGTACATGCCATTTAACGACATTTTCTTCAATACAATTCTACGCAAAGCCGATGTGGCGTGGTAAAAACCTCAATTTACCCTTTTTCATTCTTTGAGGCAAAATGAAGAGAATCTCGAAGCCGGATTTTTAAAATCGGTCAAGCGTGACATTTTAGACGCCATTTTGTTCTATAAATTATCATGCATCACACGCTTCGATAGGATTGTCATAAAAATATGAAAGTGGTCCCAAAATGACGGCCATGAAATGCTCTTTCGTATGATACCAAATACGGCACATAAAGAACAAAAAAGAGCCCAGTTATTAGCAAATAAAGCCATTTCAGTACATGCCATTTAACGACATTTTCTTCAATACAATTCTACGCAAAGCCGATGTGGCCTGGTATACTATGCGTCATATATAGTGTGGAAGGCACGTGGCCAGAGGCTATGGAAAGGACATTTTATCCTTCTACCTTTCCCTATGTTATTCTTTGTCATCTTGTCTTTCTGTGTTTTACCCTACTGTCATTGTTCTATGATCTTTGATTTCTTCCTTTCCTTATGTTAAATACCGCACAACCCCAAAGTGCCGTGCGTAGTTTACTATGCTTCATTGTTTTGAGGCCATGTGGACTGGAGCGTGTGGAAAGCCATTTGGGTCAGGGCGTGCGCCACCATCATCGTCATCACCATCATCATCATCATCACCACCATCATCATCACCATTATCTTTATCACATTTATCATTATATCATCGTCATTACCATTTTAATCATCATTATATCATCAATATCATCATCACCACCATCATCACCATTATCATCATCACCATCATCATCATCATTTTATCATCATTATCATCATTATCATCATCACCATGATTATATCATCATCATATCATCACCATCATCATCACCATCATCATCATCATTTTATCATTATCGATCTTTATCATCATCACCATTATTATATCATCACAATCATCATCAACACCATCATCATCATCATCAACACCACCATTACCATCATCACCATCATCCTCATTGTCATCACCATTATCATCATTCTTTGTTTTTTTGTTCTTTTTCCTTGTTTTCATTTTTCTATCATCTCCTAATTTAACAGTATGTATTATTTTCTCCCATCTATCTGATATCATGTTTCAACATGCATAACTTTATATTTCACATGTCAACTTTTCAAAAAAATAACCATCATCATTATCATCATCAACACCACCATTACCATCATCACCACCATCATCATTGTCTTCACCATTATCATCATCATTCTTTGTTTTTTTTGTTCGTTGTTTCTTGTTTTCACGATTCTATCATCTCCTAATTGTACAGTATGCATTATTTTCTACCATCTTATCTGATATCATGTTTCAACATGCATAACTTTATATTTCACATGTCAACTTTTCAACAACAACAAAAAAAGATACGGACGACATTGCATGCACATCGTTCCGATACGATTGCAGTTCTAGTTCGTACTTCTTTTCATTCCAAATTCCATTTTGTATTGAACCTAATAGCAATTTATGGGGGCTCTTTTGCAACTTGCGAGGGCTTTTTCTTTGTTTATATTTGGGGGTGAATTGCCTTTAGCCCTCGTTGCCTTTAGCCCTCGTGTAATTTTTTCCCTGGTACAATGTCCTCCGAGTCGAATCGGTTTATAACCTTCACTATTTGCTGGATTACAGGCGCACGCCACAACGCCTAGTTCTTTGTATCTATATATCAACAAGATAAATGCGACTGCCTATTATGCCTCCGCCCTTTTTTTTTTTTAAGATATCGCGATGTAATTTCATAATAACTTGGCCTCTGTGACCCTTCAGTTTTGACCTACTTCAAAATTTAATCACATTGTCTTCCTAGTCGTTTGATGCAGTTGAATGACCTCACATTGTTTATTTATCTATTTTGAAATGTTGAATTGTTTTTTTTTTTACAGACGTGTATCAATCAGATATGATTATTTACGTCTGGGACCGACCTTTAATAGTGTCACGTATTTTTGCTGATGATGTTTGAAGTTATAATGTGTTTTTATTGTTTTCAATGCTTTAGTAGTGAGTTTAGAAACAAATCATAATTATTGCACTGGTCTATGTACAGAATGTCTTGCTAACGTCATTACAAAATTAGCTAGCCCCATCTCAATTGCTTTGCATACTCTCTTCACTCCTTTTGCTGTGTACTTCTGACTTTCACAACTCACAAGGTTACTCATACTCGCTTCTTCTCTGTTTCCGACCTTCACAAGGTCAGACTTTTCTACTCTATGCTTTCCTCATTTTGACTTTGCCTTGTCCTTCAGAACTTTCACTCTATCTCTTCGCACGTGTTTGCTCAGACTTCTATTCCAACTTTGCGCTGTCATTCAAACATTCAAGCTTGCGTCTACAACTTGACTCTCTCCTGTCCTTGTATCCCTCTCTCTCTCTCTCGCTATGACTTCGAGCTCTTTGTTTATGTGCTCAATGACGTCCTTCTCGCTATATTCTCTGCTGTGCGATAAGTGTCTTTCTTACGACCTTCATAACTCGCACTCTCTCTCTCTCTGACAGAGCAGCTTGCAATTGTTTGAAGGGGGGTATATAAGACAGACCTCACACTTTATCTGGGGAGACCAGGTCAGACTGTCAGATCAGAGAGTGTGTTTTAGCCGCGCGGGGTGTTACCAGTTTTCATTAGAGAGAGAGCTCCAGTTCCCGCTATCTTGCCTCTCTGTTTAGCAAGGCATTCTCTCCAGTGATTCTGTCTACCTTGTAAATGTGTTGAGTTCACCATAATAAACTTGTTAACTTTAATCTCTGTCTGATGTGTGCTCTTTCTCCCTGACTCTCGGTCATCCTAGACAACAAACTACAAATATAACGGGGATTTATTTTTGGGACTTCCACCAGAATAAGGACAATATTCTGCCCATTTTAGACAAATACAAATCTCGTTACAATATCACCATCTAAAAGACGTGAATCAGACTCGATCTAGGGTTCTCTGAGTCTGCCTCAGTTTATAACTCCCACTTTTGGCTGGATTACAAGGCCTATTGCTTTTGCTGTGTATCTTTTATCATTCTTGTCCTATGTATATTTGAATTATGCTTTTATAATTCATCATGTATCAGCTATTAGCTGTCATCTTGAACATTGTTCAATAAAAGCGTATCAAATCAAGTGTGAACGTTATATCTCTTATGAAATAGTATGCATACAGCATAATAGCCAGTGGAACTTTTTTTGTACTTGTATGAAAGAAAGTGTTTGGAACTTATAGTGCACATGATGCAATTTCAGGTGCGATTTTTCTTAGTGAAACGCCTTGCCATTCTTGTGGAATACTGGAATACTCTCTTCTTTTTTCTAACATTATTTTGTTTAACCTCTTATACAGTAATACAAATATGTACAAGCCAACCACTTTTGGTTTTAATCATGTCAACGGTTATCTTTAACACGTTTAGATACTGTTGATGATATTTCCACCTATTTTCAACAATATAGTGGAAAATCAAATTTTAACATTTCTTCAAAATATTCATGTTAACAGTAAAATTTTGCATGGATATTATATTAGTATTATTCTTTTACAGGCACAAAGAAACGCAATAATGATCATGCTTTGGCATGTAAGTGTATCATTATAATTACACTTATTGTTTTATTACATCTTGTGTAAATAGTATGCATACCATGCAGCTTGTGAAACTTTTTCGTACTTTTACTGTATGAAAGAAAGCGTTTGGAACTTATAGTGCACATGATGCAATTTCAGGTGCGATTTCCTTAATAGATATCATGCATATAGAGCATATCAATAAAGTCTATTTTTTGAATCATAATACCATTACCGTGTCCGATATTGTCTTTATTATCTCGTACGACAATTAATGACTGGTTTGCACAAAAAATATTAGTGCTGTTCCTTTTGAAATTTGATTTACAGTATATGCCATTTCAGTCTTTTCAGATACATAACTGTTTGATATCTTCGCCGACTGTCGCCGAGGAGTAATGATTTAATTTGCCACAGTAATGAGCCCTTAGTACGGGTCCTGGCTTCCTGCAAGAGCCGACGCATGCTAATAAGGATTCACGAAACTCAGTGTTTAGGGCGGATTTCGAGGAAGTTAGCGTACATGACCATAATGACACCATCAGAAACAGACGTTAGTTATTACCGAACAAAAGATGAATAAGTAGCCCCTCGAAATCATAGGTGTCAAATTGTAAATATTTTCTTTCGGAATTTAGAAACTTTAGTCATTATAATATGATCTGTATGGACTTTAAAAATTTCAGAATGTTCTTCCGGCGGGAGTGAAAGCCCTTTATATGCCTTTGCACCCCCCCCCCCGAGATAGAGCGTCAGATACGCCATTTGTCACCATTATTGTAGCAATATGTAGCTCACATGATTTGAAATTTGGGCCCCCCCCCCCTAAGAAATCCTGGATCCGCGCCTGGATATACCTGCCAATCTTCCAAAGTAAAAACTAGGAAAAGAGGCAAAAGTAGGAATAAGTGTACTTTGTAAGCTTATCACACAATTTTTTAAAAAGAAAATAGAGGAATCTAGCGTTCGGAACATTAGTTTGAAGGCCCAAAAATAGGAATCATTCCTCCAAAATAGGAATGACTGGCAGCTGTGCAGTATATCCACCATTAATCTCATGATATTTCTTCACAAAAAAATATATGTGTGTCTAATGTAAAAACTCCATTCAAAGGAAATTTTTTTAATGCAGTGATACTTAAAATGAAGTAAAACAAGCTCAGGAAAACTCTACTGTTATCATTATGTGAAGTCATGTTTCTGCATTGAATTTAAAGAAAAGATCTCTACTCATATAAATGTTGAATAATTATTATTTCTGTAAAACCTTTTTTGTGTGTATAAGAAATTCAGTATGTAAATTGGCTTCCAAATAGAGACTGTTCGTGTTATGACTGTGTCAGAGGCCTACGTGTGTGTCTTGTACTTTATAATCATTATTTTTTAAATGTCATTATTTTTTAAATGTCTAAAATGAAATGATTAGCACGTATGCTTGCAAAGATATGAGTGCAATGTAATCTTTGCATTTTGTATGGTATCTTGTATAGGTCTACGAGTTTCAGTTCTGCTCTCGGGAGGATTTCTTCTTATTGGATGTGGCATAAGATGCATTCCTGTACCCATCTCTATGATGAAATGGTATGGTCAGTCAAAAACTGTTTTGATCATTTGAACTTTGTTGTTTCACATTGCTTGTCTCCTGTTAAGTTTAGTCCAAAAGAAAATCAGGGATGTTGGATTTTAAGGTATAGGGGTTTTAATTTATGAAATGTGATTAGGTCATACTAAGAAGTGTCTCCTATCACATGCAGACTATATAGAGAGACGATATAGAGAAATATGACTTCATTACACTTGTGCTTCCTTACATGACTTCGCTCATCTTATCTTTTTATCGGTAGAGTTGATCCAATTTGAACTGAATGTTTAGTCTGAGGTAAGGCAAGAAAATTATAGAATAAAATGAAATCTGGTATTACTAGGCAACATTTAAATTTACATGAAAATACTGCAGTGACCCTACATTCTTATCAGGTTAAATTTGCATTACTATGATTTTAAAAATATCTGATTATAATGGAGATTAACATTTGTTACCTTTAGCATCCACTCGCTTTTCTTGCTTTTTGAACATATTATGAAAATTTATTTTATGCACCAAAGAGAGAGAGAGAGAGAGAAAAAAAAAGAAGAAAATCATGCGGGGGGGGGGGGGAATCTGGGGTTCCATACCCCTCCCACCTCTTTCTTTTTGCTTGTTACATGTATAGCTTCTTGTGTACTGCCCCCCTTTTTTTGCTTGTCAGAAATATCGTCTGTTTGGAGCCAGAAGGGCGTTAACTCATATACTTTAACACAGAGTTAACGCCCTTCTAGCTCTGAGCAGACGATATATGGGTATTCAATCCATCTTTTACAAAATCCTGGATCCACCCCGAGGATGCCTTCTAATTTTATGTGTTAATTGACATGCAGTGTCACTGACTTGGATTAGTGAACTCTGACCCACTGAGCTCAAATTATCAGCTCAGCTTCAAACGTGGATTTGTGATATCCAATCAGGGGCTTATCCGGGGAGTTCTATTAGTTGTATCATATTGAACAAGTTCCTAGTTTGACACATCTCTGCCGATGACATTTGTTATTGGAAATGACTGATTATGTTGACCAACCATGTTTTAAATCCTATTTTACAGTGCACACCAGTGGCGGATTTTTGATTGTGTGCCCCCCCCCCCCTTTTAGAACGAAAACCCTTTTTTTTTGTTTTTTTGTTTTTTGTTTTGATTGTCAGAGAATTATAGAGGGAAACTGGACCCCATACCCCCCCCCCCCCCCCCCCCCCCCCCCACTGAGCGACTTTTCGAGAGCTGGCGAGCCCCAAAAAATACGGGTCTCCTTCCAAGCAGTTTCCAAAAAATGACAAACCTGCATTTGTGTGCCCCCCCCCCCTTATACAAAATCCTGGATCCGCCCCTGGTGTATACATTTAACTGTCTTAATACAGAGGAGAGGAAATACACTCTAGGAGTCATATTAGACATCACTTCATTTTTTTTTCAGATTGAATTCACTCCAAATTATAGTGGCTTGAAAGTAGTGGTTGGATTACTCTTTTGAGAGTGGATTCCACTTTTATTGAGTGTGAATTCCCATCCCAAACCAAGTGATAATATGACTATTAAAAGAGTGGATTTCCACCCCTTTATATTTAGAGAGTAAGAGGAATATGAAAGGGATTTTTTCCTTTTATCGATCTTGCAGGACCATGAACATTGGGCACCTCTTTATTGGACTGTCTGGGCCAGTTATGATGGCAGCAGTCACAACGATATCTGCCACCTGGTTCCCGACGAATGAACGTACCACAGCTACAGCCCTGTCAGCTACCATGCCCTACCTCGGACTGGCAGCATCCTTCATCATCGGACCAGCCATCGTGAAAGAAATTCGTAGTCCAACAACTGGGTATGTTCACTCCAACCAGGGATTACATTTCCCTGTATGCTCCAACCATTTTCATGAATCTTTATCATGCAATGTGTTGGGTATACAGACAGGGTGGCGCCAGAATACTTTGTAAAGGGCGAACAAATTTTTCAAAATCGCTAACAAGCAAAAAACAAAACAACAAAACAAAACGAATGGGGGAGGGGTCTCTAACATTTTACTACATGATTACGCCTTGGTAGGTACTCTCTAAAGGAAAATCCAGTGATCACTCACGTGACCCCCCCCCCCCCCCAAGTAGTGAAAATTCACTCTTTTCTCTTCAGAGAACACTCTGAATTTGAATATCAATAAATTGATATTCAAATTCAAACAAATGATCTCTGACATGACTCCTGGGGGAGTGAAAATAAGTTCACTATTTTTTTTTTCTTTTTCTTTTTCTTTTCTTTTCTTTTTTTTTTTTTTTAGAGAGAGAGAGGGAGTACATTTCTGTAAAGATATATGCCTCAATAAATATCAACAGGAAAATTAGATATGCTTGAAAGTGTATAAGGCTGCTTGATGATTGGACTTATTTAAAAGTGGATTGCCATTCATTAAAATTAATTAATTAATTAATTGAAACAAAAGAAACAATCAGTTACTTTATGGGTTAATCTTCTCTACATATCCTTTAGATTTTATTTTTGTTAAGCAGAGAAGTAATGATATTATTTATGTGTTTCTTTCACATGCATAGATCTCCATTTACAACACCAGGTGGAAATCTATCAGAACAGTACTACATAGGTATGAGGTGCAACATTATTATGACAATATTCAGACTATATATTACGGAATGTACAGAGTAAGAGAAACTTTGCACTGAGTAGCTGAATTTGTTGTAGAAATAATAGCCCTCGTTTGTATTATTTGCCTCTGATTAATTGCAGATAACAACTTCTTAAATTGCCAATTTTAAAATTGGCATCACATTGAGAGGTTCAAAATCACTGTTTTGGGGGATCAAAATTAGCAATTTGTTCAACTTTTCGACAAAGTGCCTAACCATGTATGTTGTTTTCAAAGACATTACATTTTATTAGAATCATGTATAGCATTAAAAGAAATTTGAAAAAAAAAATGTGATCAATTTTAATTAGCCCTTAAATAATTCAAGGTTCCAGGTTCAAGGTTTCTTTATTTCCACATGTCTTTCCGTGTTTTACATATATACAAATTGGTATAACATAATATCAAACAAAATTACGATAAGAAATGTTTACATACGTAAATGGAAATATTAAAAAATTTTAAGTACAGTGATTACATATAATGAACAATTATACTATATAAGTTTGGCAATATTTAGCATAGTAAAGAAGCAAAATTGGAGGAGTCTATTAAAAAACACAGCTTGTACTTTATAGACCCCTTTGTGAGAAAAAGTACTTACATTCAAATGCTCTGAATATATGGAAATAATTACTAATTCCTGTCATATAGGGTGTCATTCACCGATCGTGGCACTCTATCTAAAATAAACGCTTTTAATACATATGGCAAAAAATTGTTCTTTAATTTGTACATGTTGTCCACAAAATTTGTTAACAGAACTATTAAAAACCTTTCAAAAAATAAGACAGGATGAGATGTTCTACTACGTGAATTGTAGATATTTAGATTAGCAATTCCCCAAATTTGTAAAATTTGACTAAGTTTAATAGACCTGTTTACTAATTTTATGCATACTTCTTGAACAAAAGTTTCTCTTGACGACTCAAAAGCTTGCCAGATGCTTGTCCGACATAGCAACAACTAATGTATGCAAAATGGATTCCTTTCATAGAGATGCCATTATGCATAGCAGGTGCACTATTAGTTGGTAACTAGGTTTTTTTGAGAGAAACATGCATGAATTGAAATGCATTTAGTAAACAGGTATATTGCTAACTGTTATTGTCTGCAGATAATGATGACGACATTCAAAAACATCTCCAGGAAATTCGAACACTCATGTATGTAGGTGAGTTTACAGGGGTTTTTGTTTGTTTGTTTGTTTGTTTGTTTGTAGAGGTGAATGGAAAGCTTGTGTGTTATCATGGGAGTTTATTCAAATCATGCATTCCAATGTTTTGAAGAAATAAAAAATCCCTTCATCTAAACATGAACAGAAATGTAAGAATTATTTTTTATAGCTGCTGTAGACTAAAATATGATACTGCATGTCCTTTTAGGGACGGCTTCAGGATTTTGCAAAAGGGGTTCAATCCCCCCCCCCCCCCCAATTCTGACAAGCACAAAAAAAGGGGAAAGGTTATCAGCCCAAAAGGGGACGAGGGACAGACCCCTTTGACACCCCCGAATCTGCCACTGCCTGTTTAATTGGGAAATTCACCAAATAATATAAAGTGGTTTTGAAAGGATTTTGTGTCTGATCTGCAAAATGGAATGTTTTTCAAAAAGTCTTACCTCCCCAGGGCCCCGTTGCATAAAACTTACCATTAACTGTAACTTTGCCATCAATGGTAACTCTCATGGAAACCTTGATTTTGATTCGGATTTAAAAAGTTGTGCTTGCTGTTTTTAACAGCTGCATAAAAGAGCAATAATTGCGTGGCTGGTGAATTGTTAATGATATAACGATTTTTGAAACCTAAATTGACTATGCATTTTGATATATTTTAGGATTATATCTTAATTTCAAATGCTTAGACCTAATGCAGTAAGCAGAAAAAGACATTACTTTCCATCTGTTTTTTCTGCATCTCCAATCTATATGCTTAATAGATCTAATGCAGTTTGCAGAAAAAGACATTACCTTTTCATTTTTTCATCTGTTTCTGGGATGATAAATTAATTGCATAGATTATGTGAAAGCACTTTGTATATACAGTTATATGAATCAGGTTTTGTTCAGTGTTGCCAGTATAGACAGTAGTACAATAATGTTATATTGTTTTGCATGGATTACAGTTCAGACCTAAATCTAATAAAAACTTATGATTAATTGTACCCCCAAAATAGTCGTTGTTTATGAATGATGTGAACTTAATTTGGAAGGCACAATTGTTTAGAAGTAATCTAGTTTGACCTCATTATCTTTAGTACACATAAGTTTACATATCAGTTTCCACAAAACATCTCTTACACCACTTGCTTAACTTAGTATAAAGAAAGGAAATCATTTTGGTCAAAATATCAAGACTTGCTCTATTATTGTTTATTTTCATATTCTTAATTTTTTTATCTTTTGTGCCTTGAGCACATTAGTCATGTGGAGTTGGGGTATCAAAAATACTGTTAATTTTGAATTATTCATGCTGTTGCTGTTAATGTTGTTAATGATCTTATTGCAGTTGATATGTTTTTACTAGATATTAAAATGTTTCAATATTGGAATGAATTCACCTGCAACCATGCTATTCCCTTTTGATCTTTCTAATACTTCTTTCTCCTTCTCTATTCCTACAAGCGCATATAGCGACTGCATTGTGGTGATATCCACCATAAAAATACAGTTTATTTCTATTATTGTTAACGTTGTTGTTGTTTACTATCATTATTATTACTATCATTATCATTATAATTACTATCATTAAAATTCTTAATTTCATATACCTCATTTCCCTATGCTTTATGACAGAATTTGGTCTAGTTGCTGTGGTATATTTAGCAGCTCTAATCCGTTTCCCTGCCAGGCCACCATCCCCTCCTACAGCGTCAGCTGTAACTGAAAGAGAAGATATGAAAGCTGGAATCATTGCTCTAGTGAAGTGAGTCCAAATTTGTCTAAGGAGTTTTGCCTTTTTTACATCGATTTCTTCTGTCTTCTTCCCTAGATCTTGTAATGGCTGTTTATGATAGTTCAGGGGCGGATCCAGGATTTTGTAAAAGAGGAGGCACAGAGCCGGAGAAGTACACAATTAAAGGAGGCAATTTTTTGTACTGTGTACTTAAGGTATGCCAGTTGGGTTTCAAAGGGGGGGGGGGGGGGTTCGATTCGCCCCCCTGGATCTGCCCCTGTAGTTGGAGGGTTCTCGGTTATGAGATTATGACATTTACAACTGACAAATTTAGACGAGAATTTAAAAGGATATATATTTTCGAATCATTATATCATAATAAATCAGTGTGTTGATTTCTAACGTGGAGGGGGGGGGGGGGGGGAGCGCTCTTGAAAAATCTGTTAATAGTTTAAGAAAAAAAATTACACTGGGTACATATGATGTTCATTTTAGTTATATGCCGGAGTATGTTCAAATTATTAGTACCATCGTCTGTTTTATGAAAAAATTTGGTTTAAATATCACAAAGACTCACAAATGCTTGCAAATGTTGAAACATATGTTCTCCGCAGAATCATATTTGATAGAGAATGGAAAATCTACAACAGTTAAGATTTTCTGCGAAAGAAATTACAATTATATCTTACTGTAATGCAAGATTTCATTTGGAAAGCACTCAAAGCAGCCTATACCTGTATTATCATAATTTTTGTTTGTTTGTTTTTAATTAAAAGGAAAACATCATTCTGGATACCTGCCATTGCTTATGCTAGTATCACTGGTGTGTTCTATGGATGGACTGCACAACTGGGAGCTATATTCGGTGACAAAGTCAGCCAGGTATTTGGAAGTCGATGCTACAAACATATGAACAACCCTGTATTTGCTCCTGTTCCCAATCTTCACGTTCATTTAACCTCCCCCATCCCCCACCCCGTCCCTTATTCTACAACTCCCTCTTTCTTTCTCCCTCTCTCTCTCTCTCTCACTTTAAACCATACTGTAAATTTCGCCATTATTTATCACAAGTTGCTGTAATATGTTTGACCAAAATTCTATTATGTAACTAAATCTGGGAGGCATGTACCATACAAGGATTGCTCTCTATAAAATGCCCCTCCATTTCAATGTATCTTTAGGTCAATAATGATTCGTTTTTCATTAATACACACACTGTTAATACATTAATACAGCCATGTGTGCATTAATGTTTAAGAATAATGTTTCACATCGTTTTTTTTAATGAATAGTGTTTAATTTGAATGGGATGGCTATTAGCATCTTCAGGAATGTACTTTCTGTTGTCTATCATGAGATTCTTATAATCATGAAGATATTTACTGAATAGAATTCAGAAATTCTTCTCATCCATGTAATTGTCATTTTTCATATACATGATTTTAAACCAGTTATGATTATTGTGAGTGAAATCATCCAAGATGTAGCGAAAAACAGAGAGTGATTCAATTTGGATACTTTTTTTTTTGTCTTTGCCTTCGAAGGTCGATCTTTACAAGTTTTGTAATGTTTCATAGTACTTTATCGCACATTCATATATTTTTTTACATAATAATGCTAATCTATGTGTTGTTACATTGTTTATATCCATAGACCACAGCCGGCTGGATGGGTTGTTACACAAATATAGCATCATTAGTTGGTGGGGCAGTGACTGGCAGGTAAGGAGAAGTGGGAATTCATTCTGGATAAATTATAATGTATAGTATTTCATCTTTACATGATGATGATGATGAAACTATGATTCCTCCTCCTCCTCCTCCTAATACTACTACTGTACTTTCATGACTACTATAACTATTACCACTACTAAATTATAGTAATAAATAATAATAATAATGATAATGATAATAATAATAATAATAATAATAATGATAATAATAATGATAATAGTAATAATAATAATAATAATAATAATAATAATAATGATAATGATAATGATAATAATGATAATAATAATAATAATAATAATTATAATAATAATGATAATAATAATAATGATGATAATAATAATAATAATAAATAAATAATAATTAAAAAAAATAATAATGATAATGATAATGATAATGATAATAATAATAATGATAATAATAATAATAATGATAAAAATGATGATAATAATAATAATAATAATGATAATAATAATGATAATGATAATAATAATAATAATAATGATAATAATAATAATAATAATGATAATAATAATGATAATGATAATAATAATAATAATAATGATAATAATAATAATTAATAATAATAATAATAATGATAATAATAATAATAATGATAATAATAATAATGATAATAATGATAATAATAATAATAATGATAATAATAATGATAATAATAATAATAATAATGATAATAATGATAATGATAATAATAATAATAATAATGATAATAATAATAATAATGATAATAATAATAATGATAATAATAATAATAGCTACATTTATACTGCGCACATATCCATCCCAGGGGATGCTCAAGGTGCCTACAAAGTACTACTATTACCCTGGCTTTTAGCCGAGCTGCCCCAACGCGCTGAAAGCATTCAAGGAATAAATTCCTACCAGGTACCCATTTGCTACACCTGGGTGGAGAGTGGCAAATGTAGATTAATATCTTGCCAATAAGAACAAAAATAACAGTAATAATTATAATTATCATTGGCAGTCATGAAGGTAATGCAACCTTCTCTTTGTATGTACATTAAACTTGTTTTGTATATATATATATATATATATATATATATATATATATATATACATATATATATATATATATTATATATATATATATATATATATATATATATATATATATATACATATATATATATATATATATATATATATATATATATATATAAAATTCTTTTTTTTAAATATATTAAATTTCTCCAAGGAACAATCCCTTTTTTTAAACCAGTCCTATTAATTGAATTTGTTGTTTTTGTTCCAGATGTGCGGATTATTTCACCGGGAAGATGAAGCCTATCCTCCTAATCCTCATCATAACGTCCTCTGTTTCTCTGACCTGGGCTATTCTTCTTGCTAATGAATATATCCCTTTCAACTTGGGTAAGAGTTTTGATACATATATTAACAAAAGTCATTCATGATGAGGGGGGGGGGGGGTGAAATCATTGACATTACCAGGTGACTGTTTGTTTTATTCCATTGTTGTAATGATCGATGCATTCAACAAGAAACGGTTCTTTTTAACATTTTGAAAGTCTTCCTATGTTTTAACTGCTTAATTAAAAAAAAAAAAAAAATTTTTTGATTATGGAAAAGGCACATTTGAAATATACAAGTAAAATGATTATTATACTGTGTTGGAAAACCAATATTATTTACCTTTGTCATTATGAAGAGGATTTGCCAAGTGCATGTCCAAAATACAGCTCATTGAAGCCATAAATTTCACTTCATCAATACGGTTCACTGGTTGTGTTTTTACAACTTATCACTGATTTTACCTAGTGAATTATTAATGTCACACTGTACCAGGTTTATTGAGAATGTTTGTAGCTTCATTTCATCCATTTCAAGTGCGATTTAGTCATCCTTGATTGTCACTAATTTTTTTGTGGAGAATTATGATTAGCCAGATCACTAAACATGCAGCTCTATAATCCGTATTTTACGACAAGAATCCATACTTTTTTTTCTATATGAACATTCGTTTTGCATTAATAAACAGTGATCAATGTAAAACTTTGCCTTTTCTCACAGTTTAGGCCAGATTGATTAAATAACTTTCAAAACCATAAGAAAATGTTGATTATTATGTTGAGGCCAACTTAGCTATCGAACTGCGAGACACTCTTTACATTACTACTAAACTCCTTCCCCAACATTCATAACACTCAAAAATCCCACACAAGACGTACAACTCACATCAAAGTAACCCTCAATTTTTTTTTCTTTCATAGTCTGTCTGTATGTCGCTGTTGTTCTATTTGGGTTACTCCTAAACTCCACCATACCTCTCTTCTTGGAGGTAACCGTGGAGAGTGCATTCCCCATCGGTGAAGAAACAACTACCATTCTAATGACCTGGATGAATAACATAAGTACTCTTGGCTTCCTCATCCTGCCTATGATCCCATCCATAGGTGTGTAATACAAGCTGCCATGTTTGTATTTGCTTACATATTCAGAGAGAGGAGGGGGGGGGGGGAGGCATCCCCCAGTCAAAGCTTTTGCTACATATATACCCTCCAACTCAGCTCTGATACAAAGGACTACAGAGGGGGTGTTCAGGGTCTTGTCTACTTTGTTTATTTCAAAATATAATTACTCTCATATCCCTTTGTAGACTGAGAATTTGTTTGGCCCCCTCATCAAAATCCTGGTGCCATCACTGGGCACCGAGTCAATAAATTGTGAAAGTTCTTGTGACATTAATTGAATTTGCTTCTTTATATTGTCAGACTTCAGTTAAACACTACGATCCCAGCTTAAATTCAATCACGGTTCATTAATCTTTTCCAAACACTGAATTAAACATGGGGTTTTTTCCCCAATTATTCCCTAACTTTGTCAAAGAAACTTTATTAAAACATCAGCATGCAAGCTCTATCCTACTTCCATTTCCTGTGCAATTTTTTTTTCTTCATAATAATTATCTTAGACTGTAAATAAAACTGAAGTTAACTCTTGTCACCAAGAGAAAGATGTAATCCATAGTAGAGTCACAGGGGTGTTTGTGCTCTAATGCTACCCTTCTGCCCATCTCTCAAGTACTAATAAATGGAGATCTCATCAGTCACCATGTATGGGCGTTAAAGGCATTGATTAACTTTGCCCAGGATTGAAAAAAAAATCACTGTTCCAGCTAATGCTGTAATCATAATTGCAAACCTTTAGCTCAGACAGGAATCGCCTGAGTTTTATAAGCTGATCGGTCGTTTATATATCAAGATATTTACGATTGAACATTGATGTCGGGATAGAGTACCACCGAACCCTAAAGAACTCTTACGGTTGGCATACCTCGCTCTATCACAGAATACCGTACGGGCTGGAAACCCGCTCTGAAATCGCCAAGCGCTGGTGCTTGGTTTTTGTGACTGCAGCGCAGCGAAGAAGCCGAGCGACTTGCGCCAGCGATTGATCGCGATTTTCTCTTTTTTAGGATAGTAAACAGGTTCCATTTTCTCTCATACTTTCACATATCCTTAATTATATATGTAGTTAGAGGACTGCACACAATTCACTGGCATTTGAGCTGATTTTACAATTTTTTACAAAGTTAATCAATCACTTTAAGAACCCACTGCACTATTGGTAAAAGAGCAGGGGGGATTTAATCCTCAGTGAAGTAGTGCACCTGCATATCACCGTCATCCCATTTTTACACATAGGAAAGACCTAAGGGTGACAATGATTAAGTTTGCCTTGCCCATCCCAGGCAAGGGGGATGTTAAATACATAATAAGCATAAATTTTGTTTTATTTTTATCTTCAAGTTGACTTTTCCTGGCTGAACTGGGTGATGCTTGGATCTGTGGTCATCTGCATCCCTCTGATGATCTTCTACAAAGAGCACTACAACAGGATAAACTTTGATGCAAGCCATCCGGTCGATGACAGCAATACACCAGAAAACCAAAATGGAGAATGTTCTGTGAAATGATTTCCTGTTCTACAGAGTCGCAAAGATTTCCCGAAGCTTTTTACTGCAATGGGAGATATTTAATATAATTATCAATTTATAACCCACATTTTAGCACATATATTGGGGACAAAGAAAGCTTGTCTCTTTTTTTAAACATTCAAAACACCACATACTGTATTGTGACTGAAAAGTTGTCTCATGAAAATGTTCTTTTTGAAAGACGTCTGTAAACTTTGTGGCACTGAAGGGTTCAGATTCCGTCTTGTCTTTTCATTGGCTAGAAGCTCAGAGATGCTTGGGAATCATTTTATCTGAAAGGTTATACATGTATTTCATATCACTTTCAGATATCTAACTGTATATTCATTGTGTCTAAAAATGTAAATGTTTCCATATAGAACAGGTAAAAGTATAACTCCCTGTGGACCTATTGGAAGGACTGTGCATGCATCCTGGCTAGCTCAGCACACATGTTATCACTGGCATGTCCAGAAACTGATAAACTGGGGAGCGGAATTCCCTGCAGAGTGCAGAGGGCAGGCAGAATTTCCCTTGGTAGCCCAGATGACATACATGTATAAACAGGCTGCAAGTTGTCTAAAGTTATATGATAGGCCCACAGACAGGAGGGCGTATGTCAGCCCTACCCTGTGATGGATACGCCACGGGTTATGACCCCATCTTCTTAGCAGATCATCTGCTTGTATGTACTTGAATATCACTACACAGTAAGGATGGCTGAATTTCTGTCCTGTGCATGGAGCACAACACCTACCTACCCTGCTTGGGTACATCACTTGCAGTATCTAGTACTGCCATGTTTGTTATTTATTAAGTCAGCAAATGAAGTTCAAGTACACTTTACTTACACTATACTTCTACAAAACAAAAATGTGCGGTATCAAAGCTCTATAATGGGCATTGTACATCCAGATATAAAAAAGACATCCTTGTATGCACAAAGACAATGCAAGTCATAAACTCACAAGTCTTGTTTGTGCTATCTAGGTTTAGTGAAAAAAAGTGTCTCCTCCATAACTTCCAGAGTTTGGTATGTGCCATATATTTACTCCACCAGTATAACCTCAGGTGCATGTATAATAATAATATATTTGCATGGCAATTTTTATGAAAGTTTGTATTTATTTTGAATGAGCCATTTTGAAAGAACCAACTAATCTTTGATCTTTTAATAACTACATAAGGCAAAGTAATGATATACGATTGAAGTCTCTGTATTTGCTCTTTCTATTTTTTTTTTGTTGGACAAATTATGTTAATTTATCATAAATCATGTAATCAAAATCTAAAGATGAATGTATACATGCACATCAATTTTAGATACTACTTGAAAGTAAAATTCATACAATTATATTTCTTTGTTTTACCCACTATCTTTATCCATGAAATATTCTAGAAAGCCAATCATGTAAAATCATTCTTTTCTGTATCAGTACGCACAAAACTTATTTCTGTCACATCCAAATTATTAGCAATGCTTTTGAGGTTTATTAAGTATAAATGTTGATTTGTAGTTGTATTCATTTATTTTTCATAATACAGTGGAAACTCACTACATGTATGAGGACCTTGGGACCGTAACAATTACCCAAGTTGATATATCAGAGATCTCCTCATGTCAGGGTTAAAAAACAAAAGAACATAAAGACCTGGGACCAGCAAAATTACCTTGCTGTGGGCTCCGTTTCCTAAAACTTGTTATCAATAACATGAAGTTACAATAACTGTTATAAGCTACTGAAATCCTTGAATCCGCTTGGCTGAGAGCAAATTTGTCACAGAATTTGGGCAGTTGTTATTGCTGACAAGTTTTATGAAACAGGAGGACCCTGTATAATTAGTTTCCACTGTAGTATTGTGTACTTAAATTTGCTGTCCTATTGATAGTACTAGTACATGTAATGAAGTCATTTTTCTCAAATTCTATGTATACTGTTAATATACAGTTATACAGTGTTATTTCTGAAAATATTTTTATGTGAAATTAACCCCTTCGAGACAATTGACCACATTTTGTGGTTTGGCTCAATAACTTTTGATCCAGAGCTCTAAAAAATATACCAGATACATGAGTAGAAAGAGCAAAAATTTCTGCACACACTATGTCCATTTTTGTTGCATTACCATATTGCGTTTGATGCCAGGAATTTTGAATAGGAGAATAAGTTTTAAAATCCTTAAATTGGCAACACATTGAGAGATTCAAAATCCTTATTTTTTTATCAAAATTGGCAATTTTTTCAACTTTTCAACAAAATTCCTATCCATGTGTATTATTTTCAAAGACATTACACCATATTAGAACCATGTAGCACTAAAAGAAAAATATTATTGTTGCCAATTTGAAGATCAAAATGTGATCAATTTAGCCCTTAAATAATTCCTGTCCTGAAAGGGTTAATATGAAATATATATTTTTTTTATACTACTCTGGGAGGATAAGGCAAACTACTTTCAAGTGTAAGGAAATATTGATATTCAGATTCTACTAGTTATGAAGTGTATGTGGGCCATATCAAAGATATGCAATGTGTTAGTATTCATGTACATGTACTTGCAAAAATCGATTTGAATACTGGAGACCATGTAAATGTATTTTTCAAATCATAATTAATGGGTATCTGTGTTTTGGATGTAAAGTACTTTAATAATATGGACAACTTTTTATCTTCAATTCAAAATAGTAAATTTGTATCTGTCTATGGTATTTAAGCAGAACCGAGTTATCTTCCCAACTTTTCTTACTCTCTTTCTCTTGAAGAGTCTGTCTTCTCATTTCCATCCAGTTCTTGCTTTTTACACCATCCCCTTTTTCTTACTCTCTTCTCTTTCTTACATTTTTCTTTTTATCTGTGGAGCCTTAAATAACCCCAATTTATTTATTTTTTTTCTCTTGGATTTTTTCACCTTCCGTGAAGGCAGACAATCTAAAGTAACACTTTTACCAAACAAACAAGACAAACACCCTCAAAGGCTCCACCCCCCCCCCAAAAAAGATTCATTGAAAGAATGTCACCCCAATTCAAAGTTTACAGCAGAAAACCATTTTCTACTACATCCATGGCCTTGGTAAACAATATCCATCACAGTTATTCAATGTATATCAAAATTATTTACTCTTTTCCCTGTCTTTTTTTAAAGACTTTCTTTCACTTATCATTTATGATTACAGAGTTATGGCCTGCCTCGGCATTCTCAACTTCTCACTGCTCTCTTTCAGTTACATTCAAAATACACATGTGTACAACCAACACGCTCTTCAATAGTCTTCATATCAGATCTGTGTGCTTTATACTGTTTAATCAGATACATGTATATGTACAACTTTTAGTGGAGGAGATTGCTCTGGGAGTAAATGAAGTTTTATCACCGATGTCAGGACTTGTTAGGATTCATTAAAAAATGTTGTATATGATTCTTTAAGATTAAAGCTGAGGCACTTGGCACCTACAAGCCTGTCCTACACATTTTCACATATGCTCTCCTGACTGATTGAACTTTATAGAATCATGAAAACCTTTAAAATGTCATAAAATGCAATATCTGCAATATTTCTTCGTTCAGCTATCTGATGAGTTTTACAAATATCAGCCATAGCTGAGTAATTTGAAAAAAAAGACCAAGATTTACCATTTGAATATCCAGATAATTACGGGAGAAACCTCATCCGTCTGATTGGTGATCAATTTTACATAGTTCATCAATATCATTTGTCTTTCCATCATCATAAAGACACTCTCTTTGTCTTCTTTCCTGCAGTCCTGACACCCTTGGCTGATTTTACTTTGGAAGGCACCTTAGCACTCTGGGCTCCCCTCCTGGTTTTTTGTCTAGGCTTTCCTTCTGGAGTGGCTTTACTTTCAGTCTGTTTACTCTTCCTCTCTTTGCTAGTAGTTTCTTTTTTCTCCGGTTTCCCTTTCTTTGTCGCGGTTGTTAACCTCGGCTCTGACACGTCACCAGAATCACTGACCTGCTGCTTCTTCTTCGACTTGGGTGCAGCTGCAGACTTGGTCATCTTCCTCTTAGTAGGACCTTTCTGTTCTTGTTTTATGGCAGGTTTCCTCGACCTAGATGGTGTCTTTGATGTTGCTTTTGAAGTCAATGCCTTCTTTGGAACAGCGACCTTTGGATCGGGGGGCTGGGATTCTTTTAGTCTTTCCCACTCAGAATCCTTCCAGAATAAACATGAAATAAATCAATAAGTATATAAATCTCACTTTTCCAGCCATAGATATAAAATGAGTGGAATCTTTATGACTGTAACATTTACATGCCAAACTATTCAAGGGAGCAGGTTGAGAATTCAATTCAATTGTTCTCTCTGATCACGATCACAGAAAGAGAAATAAGGGAATATCCAGCTATTGTAATATAGTGTTGGATCAGTAAATTTACTTCAACTCAGTACATGATACAGCAAGTAAGGCTTATATGCACAAGTTCTTTGCAGTGTTCCAGCATCAGAATAAGTAATATCGTTCATTCAACTGTCACATGTGAGAGGTGAAATTGAATATTTGTCTCATCATTTGCAGGAACCACTGTTTTATCAAACTATATATTCAATGAAGAGTAAAATAACAATTAGAATCCTTTAAGGACATAATATATATTTTGGATTCTCACAGGGAATTTGACATCACTTGGGTATTTACACAATAATAAATGTTTTATGGGTCACTGAAATCAAATTTCCCTTTTATGACTGACAGGTCTTATGTAATGCACTGATTTCATAAGGACTTCAATCAGATTAGCCCCTGAGAGGTTAGTTTTTCCACAAATAAAATGTTCTCTTGAAGTAGAATGAATTTCCTTAAAGGTATAGGGTTAGAGTCACGGTTGCAATTGGGTTAAGTTTCAGATTGGGATTAAGGACGGGTATAGTGTTTGCTTCATGGTTAAAGTTAGGAATTCAGAAAGTGTAGGATACTGACCACAGAGAAAATGTCACTGGAGTAAGCGTTGTTCAACAGAGTATCTCCTATTAGTCCTGAATAATACATGTATGTCTCCTCACATACAGTTAACCTTGCATAACTCGAGGTCGCATAAGTCGAACTTTCCCTCAGTCGATTCAATTTTTTTTACCAAACTATGCAAAATATGTGTTATTTACATTTCCCAAGTCGAATTCTGCATAGGTCGAACTACCTTTTGTGGTCCAAACAGATTTGACCTATGCAAAGGTAACTGTATTTCTTTACTCTTCATGGTAAATTAATTCTTAGAGATAATTGACACCAGTTATTTTAAACTTTGGAAATTCATCTCAAACAGTGCAAGTGATTTTATTTCATTCAGGTCCAGTATTAAACATGGCAGCTTAATTGATTTTTTTTTCCTGGAGGGAGGGGGGGGGGGGGGGGAAAGCCACGTATGTTGTAAAACAATAACTGCTAAAGTGTCTGCGTGCAACATGTTACAGTTCGTGCACACAGGACTAGGTAGAAGCCCAGAGGAATTGTCAACGGAGAAAATGTTGGAGCACCAGATACTCACCACGCCCTCAATCTTGAAGTCAATGCCAAGTTTCTCAAGCTTCTTCTGCTTCTTGTTGAGACCAGCCACTCTGCGCTTCTGACTCTCCAGAATATGGTCTTTCCCGCTCTCCAACAAGCCATTGTTTCTGGCTGCTGCAATCTCTCTTCTTCGGGGGCTTTTGAAGTGACGGAAGCAGCCCTTGAATGTGTCAGCATGGAGCTTCTCCTTAGGCACATAAAAACCTAGGTTGTACAAAGAAAAGGTTGAAAAGAAATATTTAGAGAGATATTTGCAGGAAATCCAACCGTGGTAGCAAGTTGCTTTGAGGAAAAGTGAGAAGAAAGAAAAAAAAAAAATCAGGAGAAATTGATCGGTGAAAGCTGAAACAAAATCTGATAAACAATAGGAAAGTCAAAAGTCTTTTTTTTAGTTTAAGAGTTGATCTAAAAATAGCCAAGAACAGAACGTGCATTGCCACTGACTTAACTTCACATGGTTATTGACACACTGAACATCTCTGAAATTCTCTAGAAACCAAATGCATAATACAAGCATTTCTTATTGGTCACAAAAACCTCATTCAGACCTCAGACAACTAGCAGGTCCGCACTTCTCCTCTTAGATCATAAAAGGAGAGTACTGTTTCTACTGAAACACAGCAAAATTCTTTTTACACACAGCACACTAATAGAAACCTGAAGGAAAAAAAATGAATGGATCCTGCATCAGAATAAGTAATATCGTTCATTCAACTGTCACATGTGAGAGGTGAAATTGAATACTTGTCTCATCATTTGCAGGAATCATTCAGTTCTATTTTGCAGTATGAATCTTTTAACATGTGCAAAAAAAAGAGTCTATTAGAAGTGAATATTGCAAAATACGTACAAAACATGCCATTTCAAGAAAACATACAACATTTTCATACTCACATTTTAGAAGCTTCTGATACATTAGGTAGTTGTGCATTGTCTCAGCCACTACCTTGGCGACTTCGTTGTACTCAAACTCGATGTAAGCATAGCCCTTTGACTTGCCACTCTGCAAAATAGAAACACATCGACATTTCAGTAAAGCAGACAGAATAATAAGGCCCCCCCAAAAAAAATTGTTTGGTTGTCCTCCAGTGACATTTTTTAAAAAGAGGGTCGGTCGGTCGGATTTTTTTTTTTTTTTTTTTAACACTGAGAAAATAAAGGAGGCAAAGCAAGTTTTAATATTTAACGTTTTTACATGGTATTTACATTTATTAATTATCACCCAGAAACATAAAAGAGTTGTTATTTCTCTTACACTGTTTAAGTCTTGTATATTAAACAATTTATGTAATACAAACTGTTGTTGAAATTAATTTCACTTTTCCACGTAAGTTTTGCCGTGGTTGGGTTTAGAAAAAAAAAGAAAAAAAAAGAAAAAAAAAAAATTGGGTCCCCCATTTCAGAGGGTCGGTTGGTCGAGGACAACCAAACAATTTTTTTTTTGGGCCTTAGAAAGAATCGCAAGTATCATACCTGAGGAATGGATTAAGTCCCCATCTCTGTTATTTAAAGTGATTGATTAACTTTGTGAAAAATTGTAAAATCAGCTCAAATGCCAGTGAATTGTGTGCAATCCTCTAACTTCATATATAATTAGGGATATGTGAAAGTATGAAAGAAAATGGAACCCGTTTACTATCCTAAAAAAGAGAAAATCGCAATCAATCGCTAGCGCAAGTCGCTCGGCTTCTTCGCTGCGCTGCAGTCACAAAAACCAAGCAATGGCGCTTGGCGATTTCAGAGCGGGTTTCCAGCCCGTACGGTATTCTGTGATAGAGCGAGGTATGCCAACCGTAAGAGTTCTTTAGGGTTCGATGGTACTCTATCCCGACATCAATGTTCATTCGTAAATATCTTGATATATATAAACAACCGATCAGCTTATAAAACTCAGGCGATTCCTGTCTGAGCTAAAGGTTTGCAATTATGATTACAGCATTAGCTGGAACAGTGATTTTTTTTTCAATCCTGGGCAAAGTTAATCAATGCCGTTAATATAAATGCATACAATATCAATCACTGCAACATATCTAAATGAAGCTCCCATTCAGTAAAAAAAGGTACACTCCACTGTTACACAAGAAGCCTTCCCATAAGATGTGACCACTAGAATAACAATCATCATGATGTAAAATCTCATATATTTTAATGCAATCCACATTATGCCTTATGATATTATGACAGATACAGTGGCAACTCACTATATCGAGGACCTTGGGACCAAGAAATTACCTTGTTGTATCAGGAATCTCTTTTTATCAGGGCTCTTTAATAGCGAGTTTCCACTGTATTGCACATGCAGACAAAGCTCCCACAACCAACCGTAACCAAATTATGTGACTTGGGTTCTTGTAAATTTTCAAAGGAAACCTTCAATACTCTTAACTTTAAGTCAGCTGAAGGCATCAGGACCATCATCTTTTGTTGCCACTCTCCCTGACTTTCTTACTGAATCTGAACCCAACATTTGCATTGTTTGAACACAAGTAATCGCATCTTATCCATCTAGGAAGTGAATTGTTTCTGCCACACATGACGATCACCTTTTTACTTCTGCTGAGCCGTAACCGCTTGATGTTGCCAAACTGTGAGAAGAACTTTTTCATCTGAGGCTCATAGAATCCATGAGGAATGTGGGAGACGTAGATAACACCGGAGTCGGGATCCTCTTCGTGGACATCACGTTTCTGCAGGAAACATAGGATTTGCATAAAAATTCAAAAGTTTTACAAAACAAATAACATCAAAGAGACATGCTTGCCATGTTAAAGAAAAAGTCAAGTACTGATAAAGGTGACAAAAATATAGTGTGCTTTCTCACTCTTTTAGTCCCATTTCTACAGATAGTTGAAGACTTTGAAGTTGAGAACCAAATTTTGCTTTTGTATCTTTGTGTAGTCTCATGTGAGCCTACTAAAATCTGTGTTAAAGCTTGTTTAAAAAAAAAAAAAACAGAAAAATTAAAGAAACAGATCAATGACAGTTTGAGCAAAATCTGATACGATATAAGAAAGTTCAGAATTTTTGAAGTTATAATTAACAGGCATGTGAGTGAGGTAAGAAAAAAAAAGAGGAAAATAAATTAGTGACATTGCGAGGGAGCGGAGCGACCGAGCGGGGGACCGAGCGGGGGGACACCCCCCTCCCACGGTAGGGAGCTTTGCAGTTTTTGAACTTGAAATTGTGCAATCTGGTGCATACCAAGAGAGGAAATTCAGGCTTAGGATTAACTGTATCTGGGTAGGTGTGTTATGATTTGATAGATAATTAATTATAATAATTATATTTTTCTTGAAAAACACAAATAATTGACACACTAATAAATTTGCACGCTAACAAATACACACACATATTATTGTATTAAGTATCTAACATTCACACTCACAGTTCAAAATTACTTCAGTTTTTAATATGGTACTCACAGACTATATGCTTTTCCTACTTTTCTTGTTTACTAATACTAATCTCTTTAACGAGAGGGTCTTTCTTGTCAATTGATGCCTTATCATCACGCGAGCCCCGCTCCACATAATTTTGATCCTTGGAAGTAGAAGCCATGATTTAAGTTCCTCTTGTGAAGTTCACATCAGTAAATAAACAATTCAAAACAAGTACCAAGATGGTGCATAACTGTGTTGGAAACGCGGAAGAAATTTATCCAAACGAACTCGAAGTCCCACTCGAAGTACCACTCGAAGACACAGCTAGCAGCTAAAGCAACTTGACCAACGCCGCGTGATACATGCGAGACCGGCTATCGCCACCCAGAGCTTCCCCGTGCCACTCGATTGCTAGACCGGCGCGGCTGCTTAGCAGTGCACTGCTAGGCCGCCACGCACTGCAGCGTGAAACCAGAATACCGGATTGGATAGTCTCTATTACCAGGCGTTTTTAGACATTAATAATAATTGCTCGTAATGAGCAGCTCAAAATACGTTTATATTTTGACAAAAAGCATGGTACGAGACTAGACTGTGTTTTTCATTACCCAGGGAGTAAAAAACGCGGAAAGTGAAAAAAAGACGCGAGAAAATGATTTTAAAAAAGCGGAAATTCGCGTAAACGCGGAAATTTCACATGCCTGAATTAATCAAACATAAATTGGCAACTCCATGATGTATCTCACTATCTTGCGAGCTTCTCTCCCATTTGCCCTGTACTGGAAAAATCATAAATTTCCAATTTCTCTAAAGAAAACACTTCTTGAAACATGTACATGCACCCTAAATATAATCAATTCACTAATGTTTTTACACAAAATCTGTATACGTCACAACGTTGCCAATTTGTGTTTGACTGGTTAAACATTCAAAATTGATAACTTTCTTATTTCTTGTCCGATTTTGCTCAAAACTTTTTATAGATCTGTTTCTTTAATTTTTCTGCTTCTTTTAAAACCAAAAGTGCTTTTAATTGTTTGTAGTTTTAAGCAATATTAAGTTTAATTGTTATCAAATTTTAATGATTCTAAAACCTCAAAATAACTAATTTTATTTACTATATTTTACATCAACAAATCAGGATACCTAACATTAATACCACTAGGCACTTTGTGGTCTAGTGGATAAGTCCCCAGACTGAGAACCACAAGGTACGGGGTTCAAATCCCTGGCCCAGCACTAGTGTCTTTTAGCAAGACATTAATCTACATTTGCCACACTCCATCCAGGTGAGGTAAATGGGTACCTGGCAAAAATTAATTCCTTGAAATGCTAGAGCGCCTTAAGTGCAGCCATGCTAAAGCCAGGGTAATAATTGTGGAGTGCCAGGAGTGTCAAGTCTGACAGACATGTGCGCTATACAAGAACCCACTATTATTATTATTATTATTATTATTATCAAAATGCTATTGCCTGACCAGGTAGTATTCAATTTCTCTTGAAGATTAAATTTATCAAGTCCATTCAGTCTCCAACTAAGTTTAAGTTCCGAGTGCATACATACAATTTTTTGAAATAGTCCTTCAGACCATCCTGGGCAACAAAACGTCCAAAAGTAAAAGAATAGTTAGAACCTCACTAGAGCCGAACTTGGGACACATTATGAATAACCATATATATATATATATATATATATATATTATTATTTATTTTTTTTAATTCCTGCATCAGAACCAGTAATATCGTTCATTCAACTGTCACATGTGAGAGGTGAAATTGAATACTTGTCTCATCATCTGCAGGCATCATTTTGTTGTATCCTACAGTATGAAAATGTATTGCAAAAAAGACAGATGATGATGTTCATTTATAATATGAACAAACAAACAACAAAAATATGTGTTTTTTTGGCATCAATTTATGTGCAGACGTAGATGATAGCTCCTTTCGCAGGATGTTGTTTGAAAACAAACATGTACTGGTACATGTATTGGCAATAAAGGTGCACAACCAATAGATGTACAGGTATGGGAGACTATTTTACGTTTGGGAGACAGTCTCCATTCTGAGAGGTTTTTGTCAAGATTTTTTGGTAGCCTGTTTGGGAGACTTCTCCCATTATGGAAATCAATTTTCTTTGCTTAAATATGCTGCAAAGGGATTATGATGGCTCAAATGGAAAATGTGATAAGCAGACTGCCAATGGAAAATGTGATAAGCAGACTGCCAATGAAAAATTACCAATTTTGACCATTTAGTTTAAAAATTAGGATTCACCCTCTAATTTTGTGTTCATAACAATTTTTGTTTTGATGATCCACACACAAAACAAATGAGCTTAAGACCTCAGAGAGGCAAAAATTTGGCAGGGAAAAAGTGCATTGTTGTTGGTGTTGTTTCTATTGTCCTATTGTAAGCTAAGTCTCCAATATGTGAGAATGTCTCTCAGGTGGGAGAGATTCTCCTGATTGGGCAAGGGCCATGCACCCCTACTCATTGGGGCACTTATTGACAGCATAAATATAAATATATTTTTCTTTTAATGTCGACTAGATCTATTCAAGATTTAAAGGGCAAGTCTGGTCTAATAATAACTTACTTTCATTTCAATAGATGCAGAAAAATCAGTCACTAACAGGTAAAATATGTTTGAGGGGAAAAACATTTGAGGAAAATCGAAAAAACTAACAACAAACCAATCAGTATTTTTTTTGTGACATGAAAAACTATGGAAACCTACATGTATGATATTCACTAGACACATTGGCAACTTGTTTATAAATTTGTGACATCATTCCCTCACTATTCCTCAATTGCTTTGTATATTTTGATACTTATGATTTAATAGTATCAAAATATACAAAGCAATTGAAGAATAGTATTAATATCCCCTTTTATTCACCTCTACAATCTTTCAATTAAAAAATCAAGACTGATGCATATTCATAATAGACCCCCTCCCCCCCCCCTCCCCCTTTGTACAGGCTAGGGATACCTAGGAAAGATAGTGAACGCAGGCACTACGCCTCTGTATTCAGTTCCAGTTCATGTTCAATTTTTCTCAAACAGTTTTGATAGCTGTTTGTCTTAATTTTTCTGCTTCTACTAGGCCTATATTTGACTGAAAGTAACTTATTTGGGGACCAGACTATATTTTAGAGTTTTAGACCCATTTCCAAAGCAAAGACTGTCTCCAGTAATTTGAAAGTACATGTAGATCTATACAATGAAGTTGACTTAAAGGAAACCTCACCCCAAGAAATATTCTGACAGGCCTTAAATTTCGTCATTTTAAGGGCAAGGCCACTTTGGCCTTAAATGCTTCATAATTTTAAGGGCACCAAGGCCACTACAAAGGGCACCAAGGCCAAAATCATTTTATAAAAAGGGCATCGAAGGCCAAAATTTTTTCTGCATACTTTTTTTTTTAGATGTGTGTAATTATATTAAAATGTGCGTGTTCAATGTCCCATTACACAAGTCTAGTATTACATGTACTAGTAGAATTGCCACTTGACTTTTAATTATTAAGTAATTATTATTGTGACTGTTTTTTTTAATATGATCCTCATACATGTAGGTGCACTAAACAGAATAATTTTATAATCTAAATGCAATTTATTGAACAGAATGATGAGGATGTACTGTAACACAGTAACAGTTGACCTGCAGAACTAGCACAGTACCACAACACCCCAAGTGCAGCTTCAATATCACATACAGATCATTCTCACATTTTAACTTACAATTCAGCCTTAACTTTTATCCTTGTTTATTTGCTCTGATTTTTAAATCAATATTTTATGTTCTATGAGTATCTATTCATATCATTTATATGTGTGTGTGTTTGTGTGTATATATATATATCGTATGCGTATTTTTGTGTGCATGGGTGTGTGGATGAGGGTGTGTGGGAGTATGTATAATGGGCAGGGGCGGCAGAGCGTCTTTTAAAGGGGGGGGGGGCACCAGCAAAAAATGGCACTTTTTGGGGGTGAACAAGGGGCACCTCCAAAGGGTGAACATAAATCTGAAAAAGGGACCATTTTGTGATATTGGTATTACCCTACATGCATCATCTAACTAATTTTTATTGTGGCTCTGGAAAGTGCTTACTGTCATTTATCAGAAAATGGGCACATATCAGGAGTAAAAATGCACTTAATCAAAGGAGAAAGGGCACATATTAGAGAGAAAAGGAGGAAATTATCAGCTTTGAAAAGTGGTACTTATCGAAGGGAAAAGGGCACTTAGATAATTAGGCATTTATCAGATCTGAAAAGGGGCACTTATCAGAAGGAAAAAAAAAGGGGGGAAGGGCACTTATTAGAAAGGACAAGGAAAATTTTAGTAAAAAAGGGCACTTATTAAAGATAAAGGGGGCATATTTTTCAGAAATAAATAGGGCACTTTGGGGGTATTTGGAAAAGTGGGGGGGGGGGCACTGTTCCCCCTACCACCCCCCCTCTCCCTCTCTGATAACGGGGTACATATGTTTGTGTGACTTTAGTTTTACTCTTTTTCTTTTTTTCTTTTTTTTATCTCGGGGAGGAATGGGAGAACAGACAAAATTTTTCTCTCGGAAGTTCTACAGAGTATTCTTTGATGAGTGTATGAAAAAATAATTATTTTCTAAACAGTTTATGAAAATGTACTTTCTGATTTATTTATTTATTTATTTTGTTTTTTGTTTTTGTTGTTGTATTTTTGTTTTACCGTAATTAATGTTTAAGTTCAGTCAAAATATCAATGTATAATGCATCCGGTTTTGTTATGATTTGATAGAAAGAAAAAAAAAACAAACTATAAACTAACGGGTTTTAGAATGATTAGGGGAATAAAATGTCATAAAAAAAACATGAAAGATATCGTGGAGGATCAGTGAAATATTTTGACAAAGAAAAAGACGCAAGCAAAGTCACGATGTAGTCCACTAGCACGACTAGGGGGCGAATACAGGTTGTGCTTCGTGCAGGCACA
Organism: Heliocidaris tuberculata; assembly: GCA_025618425.1. Classification (NCBI taxonomy): domain Eukaryota; kingdom Metazoa; phylum Echinodermata; class Echinoidea; order Camarodonta; family Echinometridae; genus Heliocidaris; species Heliocidaris tuberculata. Next base: position 34,163,671 of record CM046832.1, read on the forward strand.
GGTACAAATACTGAACGAGATTGGATCAAACTAAGCTTTAAAACAACTAAAATACCCCTAAGAAAAAAGAATTACCGTAAAGCAATTATTTGCTTTTGAAAATCATACTATTGTTACCCAAAACAACTCCCAGAAATAATGACTTTCAAGGAGTTTCGACATAAAGACGTACTCCGGAACGGAAAGCCAATATGAGAAATTATAATGTTTTTGACAGCAGAAGGCAAACTCATGAATATTCAACAAGCAGCCCTGAGTATCTCGATGACGAAGGTATTTATTATTCATGAGTCTCTACCGCGAAGTTTGAATTTTCCTTTCACCCCGAATACAGGCTGTGCTTTGTGCAGGCACATGTACAAATATACTGAACGAGATTGGATCAAACTAAGCTTTGAAACAACAAAAATACACCTAAAAAACAAAAATACCATAAAGCAATTCCTTGCTTTTGAAAATCATACTATTGTTACCCAAAACAACTCCCAGAAATAATGACTTTCGAGGAGTTTCGACATAAAGACGTACTCCGGAACGGAAAGCCAATATGAGAAATTATAATGTTTTTGGCAGCAGAGGGCGAAATCATGAATATTCAACAAGCAGCCCTGAGTATCTAGGTGACGAAGGTATTTATTATTCATGAGTCTGTACCGCGAAGTTTGAATCTTCCTTGCGCCCCACCACATTTTTCGAGCGATGAAAAAAATCTCGTTGTCGTTCGAAAAAATATAATTCTATTTTCCTATTAATCAGAATTTTCAAAATCAGTTTAATACAATGTGATATTTATTTTTGAATCGTGATGGTCTGTGACTGGGTGGGTAACCGTTTCTAGTTGTGCTATATTTTAAGTGACTGGAAATGTACTGTTTTGGGTGGTGACGTTATATAGGCGATATTGACAGCTGACGATAATCGAATAACCCAGTACGCCATATCGAGCAGCCCTAGTATGCACGATATCGCGTATTGTCAACAACAACAACCCCCCCCCCCAAAAAAAAAAAAAAAAAAAGAAGAAGAAAAAAAAAACGGGGGTGTAAACATACCAGTGCGCCCTTTCTCGTTGTAAACACATCTGACACATGTACATGTACATGTACATACACACACACACACACAATAGCTACATCTAGGTACCTCTCTCTTGCTACATTGTAGCTAGCTCTCGTGCTTGCTTCTACAGCTTGCCAAGCTGAAATACTAAGTATAAGTGGTGTGAGTCGATGTAGCGAACGCATGTTTGCGCGGATTTTGTAGACATCGAGATGAAACAAATCTGACATATTTACTTTATATGTAGAGCATATTATCAATCACAGAAAAGGGCACGACGGCCAGTTTGAAAAAAAGGGGCACGGCCTCTTTGGCCGTGAATTGATCATTTTTTTGGAGGGCATCTCGGCCAGTTATAGGGGCATCGACGGCCTGGCCGTCGATGGCCGTCGATTAATTTATGCCCTGTTCTGAGTGATTTAGTGTATTATTGCAAGTAAACTTACAAGATTCCCCATCAAAGTGTACGAGAGGTATAAATTAAAATATGAGCGTAATGTAAGGTTTCTCAGCACAAAATGGGCATCTCCATTTTCTTTATAACTGACGTATTAAGAGAAGTCGATTAGCAATTCAAATTATTCAAATTTATGGATGCTTCCTGCCCAAATGTCTGTGGTGCTGAAGTATTTCATTCATCTGCTATTACATGTATCTTTTGTAGTGCTGGTATCGACACGCCTGATGTTGCCACTATGGCAAAAAAGTACTGGTTTTGGACTTTGCCGACATGTCGACACGCATGCTCCGATGGCGACATAAAATGGGTCTTTTTACATGTACCTCGCCGAGGCGTCGTCCGCGCGTACGTGATTTGTTTCACATACGCATTAGCAGCGCGTGCGCGCGACACGATCGCTGCGTAACTAGCTGCGACGACCGGTATACATTACGTACATGTACATGCCTAGATATGCGACACTAGCTGACTCGCACCGCATGACTTTCATTAATGCTTGATAAATTGGATCATACAAAACAAATTTTGGGGCAAATAGTTGACAGTGTGCATCTTTGAGAACTGTAAGTGAGTATGACTGCGAGTGTGAGCCCGTGAGGACATAGTGCATGTATTCCATGTAAAGCTCTTGTGAATTTGTGTCGGGTAACTCTGGTTTAATAGTGTACGGTCACTACGGGAGCGACCCGAGTTTAGACTTGTTTGACTCATGTCCAGATGTCGAGACATCGGCGTTAATTTTATTGCGACATGGCGACATAGATTTTCCATGCCGATACCAGCACTAATCTTTTGTACCATAATTGTCAGACCGCAAATTGCATAAATATACGTTGTGGCTCTTGCCAGGAGTAGGTTTTATATACATAGAATTGTTTTGTCAACTGCTATATCATAGTTTTTTAAATAAAGGAATTACATTTTCCCCCCTCTTTAAATATTTTCCACCAAATATTATTTTTCTCCTTCCCAGCTTAGATTTTCCCTCATTAAAAACCCTGGGAGGCCACTCAGGTATATGGTGTACACATGCGTGTCCATGGATTTAAAAAATGCCCCCTAAACAAGTTTCATACTTTGGTGAAAAGACACCCCTTAACAAGGATTTCGCGTGCTTTTTTTCGTAAAAATTACCCCTTAACAAGGATTTTGCGTGTTTTTTCATAAAAATTACCCCCCTTAACAGGTTTGATTGAAATATTACCCCCTAAACAAGTTTGTCTTAAATATTACTCCCTAAACAAGATTAACATAAAAAATACACCACTTGAATTCAAGATCACCTTTTGCAAACCGACATATTCTTCACCTTTGCTGGATAAATTCTTCACACAAGGCAAACAAAATAAACTGCACATATAGGAACTGCTGTTGGTTAAATTACAAATGTTATTATTTACTTCAATTATGTAGGACAGGTTTCAAACTGTGTACTCCGTTAGGTTTAATAAATACACGATCATCATTTGCTTACTTTTGAAAAAAAGAACAACTTTTGTAATTTACTTCCAGAGAAATAAAAAAAGAGGTGGCAAATGCATCATTGCAATCCTCACACCGACACCGGCCCTCAAAGTTCGCCATGATGTCCCTAGCTGTAGCGCCTATCTAGCCAGCGCGCGCTACGGTACGTACCATACCGCTGCACTAGGCCGGTGTTGTCTGTGTTGTTGGACATCCAGCTCCGGGCGGGAAATAAATTTTCCTTGATTTAAGACATGCCAATTATGCAAATTTTCGAAAATTAAGTAATATTATCATGTAGATCTAGTTTTTGTCCCTCGACAGACTAAAATTGCTTCTAATACAATTCATGTGATTCTTAGTCTTCAAAAACACACTCACACATCGTCACACACATACGAGGTTAAGTTGTAAGTTAACTTAAGGGTAGATTATATAGATCTAGATAATGATTCTTACTAATCTTACCATTCGTTTCAATTGTCCCATCTTCACGCTGAATGCACGCTGCATTTCAGCGTCAAGAGCTTTTAGACCCGTTTCTCCCATTCCATGTCTTCTTCTTGGCTTGATTGATGCCATGTTGCTGATGAATAATATCTAGAGATATAGACTGTATTCTTATTTCTTTCTGTACCTCACATATCAGCAAAGTCAGGCACGGTCACAGAAATCTAGTATAACGTTGCATGCTATGAGAGTATACAGTACCAATCGAGCATGCTACGTACATACACGTAAGAGCATGTACATGTGTGCGCAATATAATAATACTGTTCTGCAAAGCTAACTAGCTACCTATGGAAGCTACCACGTGCCTGATAGTTGCACGCTAGAATTCGGATAGAGGGAGCTCTCTCGGATGGGATCTGGGATCTCCCTTTTTTTTTTTTTTTTTTTTTTTTTTTTAGCTCTGTTTTTTTTTTTTTTCCATAGAGATCCTAATAATATCTGTGCTGCTTTTCTTCGTTTGATTTTCCTGTAAAAAATTCGTTTCATTGCCCAGATGCCTTATGGCTATTTAAAGGAGAATGAAACCCTGGGGAAATACCCATTTCAATGAAAAGAGAGGATAGAGAGAAGCAATTTTTAAAAAGTTCCATCAAAATCGGTTACAAAATGAAAAAGTTATGAAAGTTTGAAAAATCTCAATTTACTTTCTATGGTGATCCTGTTGCTTCAACATGGCAGGTTTAGTAGTACAACTCTCAATTAATATATCAAAATTTCATATTTTTTCCATTATCTCTAAAGATGCTGCTTGTCTTTTTGTGAACTCAACATATATATTTAAAGAAGGAGACAAGCTGCTCCTTGAGAGATAATGGGGAAAATATAAAATCTTGTGTACAAAAGATATGGAGACTCAGAGTTATACTACTAAACCTGTCACTTTGAAGCAACATTGCCAGTTTGAGGGTCGCCGTAGAAAGTAAATTGAGACTTTCAAACTTAATTCATAACTTTCTCGTTTAGTAACCGATTTTGATGGAACTTTTTTTAATTGCTTCTCTCTCTATATCCTCTCTTTTCATTAAAATTGAATTTCTCCAGGGTTTCATTCTCCTTTAATGCAAGGTCCCATTCTGACCAAGCGTGAAACATTTAAGATATATAGACTATCTATATTTGGCCCATTTTATAAAGGCACAATCTACTCACTGGCCCCTCGTGAGGTAATGACTGCATGTGTATTATATTGTATTTTTCCTCCATGATTAAATCTGTCAGGCTAATATGTGGATGATGGACTAAATGGAGGGAAACTGAGAGAAAAGGCATCAAAATCGTCTAAAAAAGGCCATTATTTGGCTTGATCATACTTGAGAGTACGGTAACGGTATATAAGAATAAACCTAGCTAACAAAGCACCCAAAATAGACTGTACCCATTTAAGAAAGTGCAAATTTTGTCTTAGATAAGTATGAAATAAGGGATCATCAGATAAAAAAGGATTTTTTTTTAAACCCCAGAAGAGGAGCACTTATTATTATATCGGAGGGCAATTTTCTCCTTTGCACCTGGAAGCCAATATAGGCATTTTATTTAGCCGGCCAGGGGGAGCCGTGCAAGCACCAGTCGACGTTTCCAACGGCCGTATAGGCAGGGGCGGCGCTACAGGGGGGCAGAGGGGGCGACCGCCCCCCTATGATTTTTCAAGTAGTGAAAAAAGAAAAAAAAAAGAAGAAAAAAGAAGAAAAGGAGGAAGAAAAGGGAAGAAAGAAGAAAGAGGAGTATTAAAAAGAGAGGTCTTAAACATATAACTCTATATTACCCCTGTTATTTAATGGAGAAAAAATATGACGTCATCTTTAGGTCGTCTTGCCCCTCCTATCAAAATACCCTGGCGCCGCCCCTATAGGCCTATGTTATCGGGGAAACGCCAGTGGTGCAGGCATCTAGGCCAAAAGGCATATGTTTTTACATGAATGGTATGAATTAAGGTCAAAGCAGAGACAAACTGGGTTCAAGTCCACATACATATTCGATCGCATGAAGGATTTATTTCACTCACTCGATCGGAAGGCAGTTTTTGTAGTCGTCGCATTAAACATCGTCTATATAGAACGTTATAGATAGGCTATACTTTGGGGAAATAGAACCAAGCACGCACATAAAATAATGATAAGAATGAATTAATAAATCAATTAAGAAAAAAAAAACCACAGGCAATGACAAGCTATCTATTGGGAAAAGGATTTTTTTGTCATTAATGGGTATATAATATCATAAGTGGGCACATGACCTTTAAGGAGGGGCAATTTATCTTTTCGGAGCCTGCATTCGCTGGAGTGGTATTAAATTTGTTGACTTCGGAGGGGCTATCCATACGCCGGGGGCATGACAAAGGCCTTTTGGCTACTATATCTCAGGGAACTGCAAACGACGAAACATAAATGGGTACAAACTAAAGCAAATCAGAAAAAGCACTTTCAATTTCACTGTAAAGATAAATACATGTAACGGTTATCACGATAGGGGCCTTTGTTCACTTGGCATCCGAGGAACTTTGTCTTGAAGATTCACTTTCATACTTAAGGCAATATTCTAAACTTAGCCTCAGATAATCTATTTAAAGACATTGATATATCTAAAATCAAGAATGTCTTTATCATTTGAAAGAAGAATATAGATGGGATCAGGATGTATTTTGGTCCGTACATTAAAAACAATAAAAGATCCTTCCTGGCTCGCATCAGTATGTTCTGTAAATTATTCACCGATTGAAAAGTGACATAATTAAGTTAAACTATTACATTTTCAATGTAAGGACTTTAAATGAGCCATATATGCTAGCTTTTCGGTAGCCAGGGACTTCACTATAACGTTTTGAAAGTGGTGGGGGTGTGTCGTAAAAAACCCCAAACCCCGGTCCGCATGTAGCTGAGGAAGATTTTTTCCTTTATGATTTGCCTCTCTAATACACCATAAGTGCTTATCGTTCCACATATTTGCTCTCCAAATTCAGTAGTGGTGCCTGGCAACAAAAAACAACTTTTTGAGAATGGCAAAGTTTGTGATTGCAGGTGAGATTATCGTAATATTTAAACATGATTCGTGGAAGTGCGTATGTTCATATTAGTTGAATTCACACATTTTACCATTTGATTTCTGTTAATAAGTAATAGTAAATGTGACAATAGTAAAAATATGTGAAGAGTTCTGACAAGGTTTTATCTCCTCGGTCCCACACGTTGCAATAGATGAGGTAGATTTAGAATTTGTGATTTTTTTTTTCCACTGTTGCCCACAATAAGGAGTTGGTTATTATGGCTCGAAATGAAAAAAAGAGAAAGATACTCATAATAAATGAAGTAATTTGGTAATGATAGCTTACTATGGCAGTAGCTACTCTAGTTAAGCCTGAGTTGAAGATGAAGGTGAACAGTTGGTGAAGCCAATTCATTGGCCAATGGCCACTTATATCTGAAGATAAGCTTGTACTCCAGACTAGCTTTTACGGGTGAATAGGCTTCAATAGCATTTGTGTGTATCAGCACACTGGGCTTTGCAGTGATATTGTTGAAAGCAAGGCATGCGCATTTGATTTTTTTGTTGGTTTTTTGTGATTTATAGTTTATGATCACTTATACATCAGCAGGCCTTTTTCCAGGGTAGATCATTCATACATGAGAGGAAAATAATTATTTAAAATTTCACTTTCAATTCTGAATCCCCTAATTTATGGCACAGTAAGAGTTGAAGAGTCCATGAATCAGGTAATTAGCAAATTTAAGAAAATTAAATCTTGCTTAGAGCAATTTTGTTGTCTGTTTTTGACTGCTGCAACAGTGAATGTTGGACACAGTCCCACATAGGCAAGGGCCCATGAGTGGTTTATGATGTATTACAATACCTTAATGAGAAAAAGACAGATTAAATTGAATGCAAAATTTAAAAATTACAACATTGGGAGGGTGAAATTACAAAATTGACAAAAAATTTCAGAGATTATACTAGATCTAGTTATCTGTATCTGTATCGTTCCGTCAGCAATATGTCGTGTTACATCCCGCTAACTTTAGTTAGACACTTATACTATGATGTACAAGCTTATCTGAAGATAAGCTTGTACTCCAGACTAGCTTTTACGGGTGAATAGGCTTCAATAGCATTTGTGTGTATCAGCGCACTCACGGGACCATCACTAAATGGGGGTGTGTCAATTTTGGCCTGTCACAACCTCTAAGTTGAAGAGGTAAAAACATCAATATAATCCGCAAAATTTTGAGAAAATACTTCCTTCTACATTTTAGAATGATAGAATATCTAATTTCATGCCAGATCCTTCGATAGGATCTTTATCATCTTGATCAAGTGAAATTTTCAGGCTGTTTTTGGTCGGTGATCTTGCTCCTCTCCTGCACACATATGGGCAAGATATCACACACTTGCCTATGGGAGGCAATTGCTCACAGTATGAAGGTACTGAGTGCGAAGTTATCTCCAATAACCTCGCATAAGTGCGAGTGGTATCAGTGGGCCTTTTTCCAGTCTAGATCATTCATACAGGAGAGGAAAATAATCATTTAAAATTTCACTTTCAATTCTGAATCCCCAAATCCCCCCCCCCAATTTTTCGTCAGCCCTCCAAAAGTCGCTCAGTGGGGGGGGGGGTTATGCGGTCCAGTTCCTCTCCATAATTCTCTGACAAGCAAAAAAAAAAAAAAAAAAAATTGGTCGAAAAGGGAGGGGGGCACAATGCATTGTTTTCCCTCAAAAGGGGGGGCACGGGCCGGGATTGCCCCCCCCCCTAAATCCGCCACTGATTGAGTATATCAAATTTAAAATCTTATAGATGTACATGCTCATTAAAAATATTTTCCTCTTAATGTTTTGTGCAGGGAGGGCAAATTGTCCCTATTATGCAAAAGTGGAACTCCTTGCAGATGAACTGAAAGCGACGTTGCAAGACTTCTCTGTTCACAAGATCGTGAAACAGCCAACAGAATGGGAGGTATGTATCCTGGTAAATGAAGATCTACTTTGAATAATATTGACAAAAACAAGTACTTACAAAATACATAAAATTTAGAAATTTCTGGAATGAAAAGAAGATATATTTAGCTTTTGTCAGATGTGGTTAGTTTCTTTTATATTTTACCACCAAAGGTGGTTGTATAGGGATGTCAAGGAATGAACATGCTTTCTCTATATCCTTTTGGTTCTTTCATATAAGGTTTATACTTACCAAGAAGTCAATAATCTCTGTTAAAATAAGTACTACATGTCTATTTTAGTTAATTACTGTATCACAGTTCTAAATGTTCTTTTCCCCTACTTCTTCTGAAGGAATGTAATTTCAAATATTTAAAAACTATTCATACACTTGCTTGCCATATGAATTGACTCTTGTTATCTTACCTTCTGTGTCTATCTACTGTCAAAATAATTGTCAAGTGCTTTGTTGAATTATCTAGGAGTCTGTGCTATGCATTTATTTATATATTTGCTCTATTATGCCTCTTGAGTGGATAAAAATTTTTGCATGAGGCAACACTCACGGTCCTCAGATTTTAAGAGGAGGAGGGGTGCCAACTCTTGGCAGATATGATTAGGGCCCGTTTCATAAAACTTGTTCAATAACAAGTTACAATAACTCTTATAAGCTACTGAAATCAATTGGCTGATAGCAAATTTGTCATAGAAATGGGGCAGTTGTTATTGATAACAAGGGCCCTGGCCTCTCAATATTTTCTGCAACCACAAATTAATATAGGAAAATACAATTAAGACAAAATAACATTTCAACTCATCAGATCCTCCTTAAAAGATTTGTAGTTGCTTTTGATTGAACACATTTGAGGTATGTAGATACGCCAATGAATGATCATATCCTGCATAAATTATTATATTTGTAGATGACATAATCTATAATGGGATACCATTTCATCTTTTTTTTAAAACAGGATTGGTTGCAGCAAGTATGTAAGCAGAACAACTGGTCATTCAAAAAATCACCCATTGTCTGGAGAGAACTTCTTGACAGAGGTGGAAAGGGAGTTCTCATAGGTGGATCCAATGAGTTCCAGGAATATGCCTACAGCTACTATGGGGTCTTATCTGAGCAAATGAGCAGTGATATGACTAAAATTGCCTCCGAGAATTTAGAAACAAAGATTATTGTGGATGTGGAGGAACAACATAGACTGAGCCTTAGTAAGCCCCTCGAAGTTTGTATCACAAATGCCTCCAGCCCAGTAGCGTATCACATGGTCAATGAGATAGCAAGAGGAGATGTGCTAGGTCATGACAATGAGGTGAGCATTAGACTCTTGACAAAACCAGAAGACAAGGACTTTGTGGAGGGACAGTGTATGGAAGCATTTGATCTAGCTTGTCCTTTGCTAAGGGGTGTTCAGGTTTGCACAGATGCCACAGCAGCCCTCACTGGTGTACATGTTGCAGTGTTTCTGGACGAGTTCTGTCTGACGGAGGAAGAGAATGCCAAGCTTGGTGGAGTTAGCCAGGAAGGGTGTGCCCAGTTTGCTCAGTATGGACGCATTCTCAATCAGTTTGCAGATCAAGATGTCAAAGTATTGATTGGTGGCAGAGGCAAACTCAACTTCTCAGCGCTCATGCTCAAACACAATGCCCCTAGGATTGCCCGACAGAACATCGTCATAACCCCGCGACTCCAGGAGAATCGAGCCAAGGCTGCCATCGCGAGGAAGATCAACGTCAACTCTGCAGGTGTGGCCGACCTTATCATCTGGGGAAACATTGGTGGAGTTACTCATAATGACATCTCCCAAGCTCGTGTCTACAAGTATGAGGGGGCCATCTGGGGTCCTCCGTCATTCTCCAGGCCTGTGACAGAGGTTGTCCATGATGAGAAGTGGCTCCAGACAGAATACCCTCAGCTGCTCAACAATCACCCTGATGCCCTTGAGACAATGCTGAACCACAAGGTTGCTATGTCAGAGGCCCATGCTCTGACCAGTGTTCTCACTCACTGGTACAATGGCTCACCTGGAAAAGAAATATTTTCACTTGGTGTTTACTCAGATGGTAAGCCTTAGGGTTCTCACAAGTGCATAACACCCTTGGTGCTAATTACCAAGCTTTGGATATTTAAAAAAAAACAAAAAAACCAAGGGCAAACTCTGCACGACAGGGGTACTGTCAAGTGTAAATATGTCAGTGCATACTTTCAACCTGTAAAATTGCTTGGATCCTCCCAAATCACCCTTTGAAATACTGCAGGACCATATTTCACTCAATGTGGAAAAAGGGTATAAAGTTTTCTTAACTTCTGTTAACTTCCTGCCCTGTCTATTAAAAAGAAAAAAAGTTTCAGATCTTGCAGAGCGGAAATGTTGTAGTTCCATTGCTTTTCTTTTATTTTTTAATTTCAACTCAATGCAGTTTGATATAATTTTGCATACATGTGGAAAATTGGAATTAAGAGTTTAAAAAAATATATTGACATATCATGTTTTGTTATTTAATTCTTCTTCCCAGAAAGGATACACAATAAACTGCAATTTTTCTTTTCAACTTTAATTTTTTCCCCTTATATTTCAGGATGGTATGATTTACCAGTGGACATCTTCTTCTCCCTCCCGGTCAAGTTCCAGAAAGGTGCATGGGAGGTTGTCCAAGATCGTCAGGTCACCCCTGAGATTCAGGCCCAGCTGGATCGGATCACGAACGAGTTGATCCACGAGAGGTACATCATCTTCCCCCCGCCCAAAGCTGATACCCCGCCCCCTGAGCCATCATCTGCCAAGGAGGAGCCAACTCCAGTGGAGGATACGGAGAAGAAGGTGTTTGGGGAGGAGGAGAAGGAGAAAGAAGGGTCCTCAGAAACAGAAGGTGAAACCACATCATCGCAGGAGTCAAGGTCGGGGAATCTCTCAAGGATTGCAGAGGAATCTGAAAGTGATGCTCCCAAAGGAAGGCCTGGTAGTCAATCTGAAGCAGAAAAGTCTAAACCAGAAACACCTCAGGCAGCTGAAGCTGTATAGATAAGAAACCAATAACTGCAACCCCAGAAGAATGATCTGATCATGAAAGTTTATTTCATTGTAGCATCAAACCACTGAACGCCTAAAATGGAAAACATTCATGTAACCCACCAGCAATATTCAATATTGCTATATACATTTTCTCAAACATTTTGAATATTACCATGTGATATAACTTTATATCAACTACATGTAGCTAGGTCTATCCAGGTTCTATCCATATATTGGTTATATTATTGGTAACAAGAATAAACTGATGCCTGTGAATTCTGAGGAAGTATAGATTGTTATCAATCCTTTGCAAAAGGGAAATGTTATGTTATACTAGAATTGGATTATTGCTCTATATCACAAATGTATCCGCAAAGATAAAAGAAATAGCATTTTGCTTACTTCAGAGATTTCTATGTTTTCTTGTGATGTGTGTATACTTGGTTGAAGAAAAATAGGATTTTATTTATTTTAATACTTCCAAATCGAATTTTATTTCCATTGTGCATTACCTGTGAAGTGTATGGATATTGTCATGTTACCAGCAGATACTTAATTACTTCATGGTATCTTAATTTTCTTTGATTCAAATGGATGTGTTGACTGATCTTATAATGCTGTACTGGAATTAGGATTTGAGAAAATGGTTCTCCCAAGTATTTTTTAGGTCGCTTTAGTATTGCATGGGATCAGAATATTTTCTTTGATGAAAAAATGTAAAAATATATGGTGCCCAGTAAGCAGAAGCATACATGTTCTTCTGTATTCTTTACCACCAAAATTTGTGCTTTCTTGTGCTTTCTTGATCTTCATTTCATGTGGCTATATTTTTTGCTTCGAGATAATTTGTAATAAATATTAGACTAGTGAACGAAGAGTATGAATTCACTGATGAAAACCTATTTTTTCTAAATGAGAGCATGTATATACTGTTTTATCAATGATATCTAATTTAGTGTGTACACCTAAAACACTTAAAAGCATTTATCTTCAAATGAAGAAATTGTAAATAAGATTATATTTCTCAGTAGTGATATATGTGTTTAGTTCTCACTTATTTATATTTCTTGTCAAACAAAATACTAAACTTTAAAGAGATCACTGTACACATTATTATGCACTGAAAGTTGTTAAGCAAGAATGACTGTGCCATTATGATTGAAAAAAAACAACATCAAACAAATGTTTTAGAAACATGTACACATGTGGCTTTTGTTTTCAGTTGGTAAAACGTATTGCAATCGTACAATTACCTAGTTCAGATAGTATCACTATCAACAAGAATGTGTGTACTTTCTGCATATTTCATGAGAATAGGCATACATTGACTTTTTGATATGTGATATACTGTCATTTACTAAGTTTTAAAAAAAATATAAAAATAAACATATTTTTTTATTGGGCTGTAAGGTGCTTTTGATGCTTTCTTTTGTTGATTGCTAATTCCAAACAGTTTTAAGCCAGTCTGGTGCTCTTTTTTTCCATTTTGAATGAATTCTTTATTTGACTGATCTATTGAATGCTGATAACTGTCTATCACCAGTCCACTTATGTGTTCAGCCACGATGTTATTCAAATTTGTTTAAATTTCCATACCAGTTTGTACATGTATGAGATTGCTTATTTTTTCTCTTTTTTTCCTCCTTTTTTTTTTTTTTTTTTTTGTATGATAAAAAAAACAAACTGTTTCTGAGATTTAAAGTTTGAAATAAATGTAAAGTGTCATCAGATTTGACAAGTTTTTGTTGTCTTTCATTTCCATCATTTGGGGTAAACAGTACTATACACAACTTGTAATAATCATGTGGTTACACTGTGACACTGAGTAAGACCCTGAGAGTCTTGATACATGTAATAATGTGATACATGTAATAGGAAAAATATTATGGTTACATTTAGAATCAGTATTATGGCCAGACGTTGCATTTCAAATGTGAGAGTAAAATGGATGTGATTAGAAATGTTCCACAAAGAAGACACCAATTTTTTAAAAAATCTGTTGTGCTAATTATCATTTCGATTATGAAAAGAAAGCAGTAGAATCAATTATCTTTAAATTGCTTGAAAATACAGTATATTTCAAAGTTCCTGAAAAAACCAAAATTGTAGAGTATTTAAAAAAATTCTTTGTTTTTGAATATGTTTTATGAACACACCTGGCTGAAATACCAATATTTGTTTGAATAGAATAGATTCTCTTTTAAACTAGATTTTAAAATGTATTTGTTGTTCTCAACCATATTGTTTTAATAAATCTGTGATTTTTAACACGTCTCATCTCTCCCTCTCTCTCTCTCTCTCCGTCTCTCACTCTCACTTTTTTTTTCCTTTTTGCTCTGCTCTTTCTCTGTCTCGATCCCAATACTTTTCGCATTCTATTCTCATTCCTTTTGTCTTTTTCCTTCTATATTAACTGGAGGATATTTGTGGAGACTGGAGCAGATTATTAAATATCGCTTCTCGCTCGGACATGCATTCTAATCAAATTATCTGATTACAGTGGCAGTATTTTATTGAAACGCCTGCAGCGGCACAGACGAATATCTGAATATTAAACATTTCTTATTCTGAGATATATATCTATTGGTATATGAATAGTTATGGTCATATGACAGGATGGAGACGTATAACAAGAAGATGAATGCCTCTTTAATATAACAGTTTTCACTGTAAATCCCATCGCGCGCTATAAGATGTAATTACGACGAAAAGCGACGAAATGGGGGGGGGGGTGATGGTGAACAATTTTAAAAGTAAACTTAAAAGATGTCTGCTCGGCCTATACCTTCTGACTGAAAACAGGAAAAGTCTATAAAAAATAAACAAACATTCACCCTTTTCATGTTTTTATGTGAACACGTACCTAATGACCCTATTTTTGTTTCTGCTCTCAATATCTCTTCCCTTCTATTCCCTGTCTATTTTTTTTTTTATGCAACTCCCCCCTCTTTCTTTTCTTATAAACCAATGTAGGCATACTGCAAATTGACCAAAATTCTATCATGTAATTAAGTCTTACATCATAAAGGCTTTGCTTTGTTTAGCATGCCCCTCTGTTAAATATGATAATGATCCATTTTTTCAGTGTAAATTATATCTTGTACTCTTCTCACTACCTTTGTCCTTGTCTTGTTATATACATATCGATTACATTGTTTTATGCTTAATATTGAATCAATATGTATCACTTACGTTTAGGAACGGAAAAATCAAATCAAATCAAAATCAAATCAAATTCATTGGTTAGAAAATGACTATTTATTCAAACTTTTCATATATGTAACTTCGAATTGCACAAATTTTGCTGAGATATATTTCCAATTGGCTACGAAATCGGCGTGCAAGTCTGTTTGCATATTTATCCCCGATATAGTCCTTGGGCTTTCATGACATGGATGGCTTACAATATCTCGGAATTTAGAAAGTGATATTGATATAACTAGATAACTAGATTTGTAACCTTCCATATCTTACTCAAAATTCAAGTCCTTCTAATTAAATGGTTGTGAAGTCGGTTTGTAGATAAATTGGGCGGTCTTTTTTTTTCTTCGCCTGGCAAATAGAGGCCTCAAACTCTTTTATTGATCATGTTTTCTTCTGCACTTCGTAGAAAAGAAATATCTGCCTATTGTTCTTGGAAGAATTCTACAAGGTTTTTTTCCATATTTAGCCTATCTATTTTCGAAGTAACCAACTGGTGTGGTAAAAAATACGTCATATGCCTGGATGTCAACTTGTTCTTTTCGCAAACACTATCTTTTCCTCTTGCGATGATCGATGATTCGCATGCAGGCTACCTAATACAATCGCATCGCAGCGGAGAGCACAAATCCATCCCCCTTTCCGGCGGAAAACTTTTCCCGATACATCTGAACTCTCACTAATAATTATCAAATTACTATGCACACGCCCACTGGATTTGAAGCCCCGGAATCCAATCATGATGAACGCTACCGCGATTATTTGCGCATCTGATGGTTAAATTGAAGCGGAGACATGAATGTGGCGCAAATCTTTCCCCCTCGATACTCTCAAATCCAACCGCCTAAAAAAATACAACCCAAATCCGGGATCCATGGTAGGCTGAGTATACAGAGAGATGCAGCGTATCGACTAAACGTCTTCAGTTATCAACCGCAACATCTCCCCCCCCCCCCCTCTCTCTCTCTCTCTCTCTCTCTCTCTCTCTCTCTCTCTCTATCTATCTATCTGTCCCTCTATCCTTTTCCTTCTCGCCCGTCTCTCCTTTTCCATCTCTCTCCCCCTCCCTCTCCCCCCTCTCTCTATCTGTCCTTCTCTTACGCACATACACAAGCAAGCACCACACACACTCACACACACTTTCTCTCCCTCTCTTTCTCCTACTCCATCTCTATTTCATTTTCCTTCTCCCTCTCCATTTTCTTTTCACTCTGTCATGTCTTTAGTGATTTTTCATCTATCTATCTTTCTTCTCTCTATCTCTCCCTTTCCCTTTCCATCCTCTTTCTCTCTTCCGCTATATACTCTATTTATATCATTCATCTTTTTCTCGCTCTTTATACTTTTTTTTTGGTTGTTGTCCCCGCCGAACGAAGTTCGCGAGGGGACTATGAAACGGGCTCCGTTCGTGTGTGCGTGTGTGTGTGTGTCCGTCCGTCCGTCCGTCTGTCCGTGTGTGCTCAAATGTTAGAAAATGCTACTTCTCCGTCATTTCTTGGCCGATTTTGATTCCGATTGTTTTATCTGATAGGGCTGGGTGGGGGCTTCCAAACTTCTACACAGAATTTTGAAATTAATTAATTATGCAAATTTATGCAAATTTATTCAAAATTGACGAAAAATGCTACTTCTCCTCTATTTCACATCGGATTTTGATTCCGATTGTTTTATCTGATAGGGCTCGGTGGGGGCTTCCAAACTTCTACACAGAATTTTGAAATTCATTATTCATGCAAATTTATGCAAATTTATTCAAAATGGCTGAAGGTTCATAATGTTTTCATGTTTTATATTTCAGTTGTATACATGCATTGTTGGTATTCTCTTCTTTTGCATGCAGTAACATTATTATTTTATTCACTAAAGTTTTTCACTGAAGTTTTAAGGTTCAGGCTAGTTAATTTCCACAGATCTGCACTTCCGGCGGGGACATTTATTACGCATTGCGTAATTTACTCATTCACTTGTTACTGTAGTGAACAAATAGTTCAGTAATGTTTTACAAAATGCATCTATCCTTCTCTCGCTAACCTTTTCTCTCTTTTTCCATCTCTCTTTCTCTCTCTCCCCTCTTTCTCACTCTCTCTCACACACATACACAAGCAAGCGCCACACACACACCAACACATACTTTCTATCCCTCTCTTTCTCCTCCATCTCTCTTTCACTTTCCTTTCTCCCTCTTTTTCTTTTCACTCTGTCATGTCTTTAGTGATTTTTATCTATCTTTCTCCTTTTTATTATCTCTCCCACGTCCATCCTCTTTCTCTCTTCCGCTATATTACTCTATTTCTATATTTCATATTTTTCTCGCTCTTTATACATTTTTTTTTTTTGCTATACGAGCACTTTCTCATAGTGATTTACAAATATATAGGGCCTACCTCCTATTTTTAGATTTTTATACTGAATAAATAGTGCAGTCGTGTTTTGTTTTTTGTTTTTTTTACAAAATGCATCTATCCTTTTCCTTCTCGCTTACCTTGTCTCTCTCTATCTCTCTCCTTTTTCCATCCTCTTTCTCTCTTCCACTGTATTACTCTATTTCTCTCCTTCATATTTTTATACATTTTTAAAAACTTGCTCTTTATACATTTTCAAAAACTTGCGAAGTACTCATTCTAACCGTTTTTCACATATAGGGCCTACCTCCTATTCTTACATTTTTACTATACTCAATAAATAGTGCAGTAATATTTTTAACAAAATGCATCAAAATGATAAGTTTTAAAAATACTATTCAGTATCTTAAATGAATTAGTATTCTCTATTTTCTGAGTATAAATGCAATTATAGGGGTTATGCAATTATAGGGGTTGTGCTAACTTTCCAAGAGAAAGTCTTGTTTTGAGACAAACATTTCATCTAATGTTAGTTTTTATTTGTTGTTTTGATATCCCCAATACTTTGGAGATGAGGGATAAGGGATTAGGGATGTTTCGTCATAGCCCCTGAAATGGTGAATAGTACCTTTGACAGTTTTCAAAGATTTTTTAAAAGTCCGTTCAGAAAAGGTATACATGCATTTATACTTTACTTCTAGCTGATGATTTATTTCACTTGAGCAAATTGAATAAAAGATAGAAAGGCATTATTTTGTTTAAGGCATTGAATTACACGGAATTCTGTCGAACTGTAAAGTAGTTTACCCATTTGCCCATTTTTCTTAAAGACGCTTTCGGTTCTATCGTTACTCCATTATCTACAATATATGGGAAAAGAGATATTTGATAAGGAATAGATGAAGTTTTTAAAACTAAAATTCATACTGTAACTGTAGAAACTATCAAAACTACTTTAAAAGCAAGGCATAATACGTTTTCTGAATTAGCCTAACAATAATGAACACACAACACATTATCCACATGCATTTGGGGGTGTTTCATCAACTAAAATCGATTTCTATTTTAAAAGTGATTCTAGCTTAAAATTGATCCTTAAGAGGTATCTACATCTAACTATCATTTCAGAACCTAGGATGTCCCATTGAACATTTTCTTGAACAAAACTCAATTGTTACCCAGTGTTACAGAGTCCAGACATTACTCTAACTTAAGTTAGATCTAGGGTCTGTATGACACAGGCACAAGACCCATTCGTGACTTTCAAATGTGATGATTCATACGCCCCGGCATATTGTGGTAAATTAAAAAAATCTAATAGACTACTAGTCTAACGAGTAACGTTCCTGTAAACTGATATTTACGCCGGTAGACAAAAGTTGAGTTTGACTTGCATGAATTTATATGAAGGGGACTAAAATGCCTACAGCTGGGAAATTCGCCTATCTGTAACCCAGTCGGGGATGTCGTATTAAGCTGAATTATTACAAATACCAATTGGTTCTATGAATTTTCCTTCAAAAAAGGAATGAAAATTCTTTCATTCTACCAAAATAATACAGCTTGTTATCGATTAAAAATATTTTTTAAAAGAAAAACGGTATTTACTTACTTTTTGGGGACCCCTCCAGCAGTGGTTTGGCGTCCTTAATTCCTTTATTCTTCTCCTTTTCTCCCTTCTCCTTGCTTTACTTTTTTTCCATCTTTTTTTTTTTTTTTTTCGTTTTACATGTGTATGAGATCTTAGCATTTTTACCAGCATGTTTATCTAGGCCTTTGTCTATGAGGGGGATCTGAAATCAACAATTCCGACCTCAGATTTATCAAAACAATATGGTTGAGAAGAACAGACCGAGCAATACATTAGTTCTGCAAATCTTTTCATCGAACAAAACAGTATATAAAATATAGGTAATAAACCTTGAAGGCCTGTTATTAGAAATGTTATTTTAGATAATTACAGCTTCTGTTATATTGTCTAAGAAAATGGTAGCCGAAAAATCGATTGCAGTATTGTGACGTGTGAAATAATAGTGACAAATTAGTCTCATTACACCTGGCATATGTGTAAACTCCTATCCGAAATATTTTGCAGCAGTCAGACCGTATGTCTGTGTAGACCTACTCGGGCCATACGTTTGTCGTTATTACTGTGTCCTTCTCTATGGTTCTTCTAAGTTCTAGTACTCTGATTCACAGAACTGTAAACCTTATATTTTCCTAAAACAATTGGTATTGACAGAAAATAGAAAAAAAACGGTATTCAATATAGACTCATACTCTACATGCATTTGAAGGCACCAGGTTAATAGTTTTGTTCATTTATTTGAAGTCGGCCATTTTGTTTCTATCCCGTCTGTGTTGATAACAAGGGATTCGCTCTGTCGGCCCAGTAGTAATCAGTGTGTTGATTCAGCTTCTTCTTACTGAGGAGCTTTTCTTGTTTGGTAAGACGAGAACCACTCGTTTCCAACTCACAAGCAAACAAGGTGACGAGAATTAAGCTACATCTTCGAGCTCAGGGCCAGGAATGATGGTGAGGGTTAAGCAACATTTTCTTGCTCCGAGGAATGTCACACCATTTTCTCAAAGTATATATACTTGAATCCAGGGGCACACTAGGGATTTTGTTAAAGGGGAGAGGGCGGGGGTACAATACCGGAAAATGTCTGACAAGAACCTCCCCCCCCCCCCCCCAAAAAAAGGGGTGGGGTTAACATTGTTTTCAGATGCCATTCGGATCGAAAAATGTTAATGCGAGGCACATATTATTTGGGTTGTTTTCGGTATGCCTCTTGGGTTTCAAAAAAGGGGGGTGGGGCAAAAATCGGTTGTGTCCCCTTAAATCAGCGCCAGTGCTTGAATCCTTTCACGCAGCATCGATGATTATCAGCGGTAGACAACAACTCTTGAGAAAGAAATGAAGAGGATGCCAACATTAAAAAAACCCATGCGATGTCTTTGATTGTTGATATCATCCTCTTAAGAATATTAAGTAGCCTAAAATCTACTCGGGATATGATTATCAGTGACCTGTTGATAACATAATTACGACTAGGGGGAGGATCCAGGATGCTGTAAAAGAAGGGGCACCATTCCGAAACATTTAGGTCCTCATTTACTAGCTGAAAAGCAAAAGAAGGAAAGAAAGGAAGGAAGGAAAAAGGAGGTTATAACTTTACAATGTGCCCTTTTGAGTAGAAATTCTTAAGGGGAGGCTCGAAAATGCAAGGGGGCATTAATCTTTTGAGTATTAAAGGTGTAGCCACTTTAGGTTTTAAAAGGAAGGGCACGGGCAAGTTATTGGAATCTCCACTGGGAAGGGGTGGATTTTTCTTGAGCCATTAAACGGAAGGGGGGGGGGTATGCCTGCTTCACCCTACGGAAAACGGCACCATTAACCTAAATTGATATTTGGAAGCTGATGAGTGCGCATTTTTGGAAAAATGCATAGTAAAATCAAGTGGAATAATAAGTTTAAAATAAACTTTGTGGTATGCATAAAAACCCTTTCATAGTCATCTCTTAATTTCAAATGTAGTAAATTCCAATCAAGTGCAGCTTTAAAATACTGAATTTGATGGTATAGTACTCGTATTAGCATAGGACAGTTCATTGATGGGTAAATGAATGGAAAGCCTCTGCTCTAATTCCATGGTGTCTCCGCCATAATGACTGTGAACTGAAGAATTTCCTCCAGCATCAACTTCAGTGGCGTAGCTACGGGGAAGGGGGGGGGGGGGAGGGGTACGTGACCCTAAGAGAGGAGAGGGGAAAAGAAAACGTGAAAGAAGATGATAGAAACGCCACCTACATCCTCACCTCAGTCGATACCTTGTTAATTCGTATTCATTCATCCACAGATTAAGACTGGTGCCCGCAATGATGCCAGGGACCCCTAAATGGCTGGAACTACGCTCCCACACTGATGAAGTTTGTGTGTAAAAGCAAGCTTTGGACGTAGTGGAGGCTCTTTCGATTAGACCAATACTACAGGGATGGAATGTGTTGGTAATGACAAGAAGTTCTAATTTCTGCAAAGATTTTTGAATGAATTTAATTCCGATGGTGCCACCGTGCTGCGAATGCAATTGTGGTTGGGGAATAACGAACAAACTCGAAGCGAATTTTTCATAATCGTTTGCAATAGCAATGTCTTAATTGTCAGCGATGCATGAGCAGTATCATTTCCACAATGATCTTATTAAACATGCAGAACTACAAACAACGTTATAGTTCTTGCCCTTGAATTGTAGTTCATATAATATATTTCGTCTGCATGACATGAAATAACATTATGTTTCACAATTATATTCCTTTTTTATATTTTTCTCCAAAATATAGGTATTGCCATGTCAGAGGGAATAACACATTTTTTGTAAACGATTCGCATATAATATTCATATTTAAGGTAGTTTTCATTTGGCAATGCAATAATTCACCTGAATAGCATATTCGTGGAAACAATCACTAATATCAGCGAGAAAGATATTATAACGAACTAGATCTTAAGTATTTGCCCTCAAAACATGCATAGAAGAGATTTTTTTAAAATCTATTACAAACGCGGTTTGAAACTTTTGTTTAAATTTCAGTTCGTTGTCTTAATTTGTTTATTTCGCAGTGAGCAATTCAATTTGCACTGTTTTGCAATACATTTACCACTAATCTTAAACTCTTACGGAAATGAAACAGGCTGACTTTCCAAAGGGCTATGAAGGGGGGGGGGGGGTCTGCTTCAGTCCCAGGAGTAAGTGGTTACAGTCCCTGGTTGCCACTACTTTCATTAGATTTTGACCACTTTTCATCTTTTTGATGGTTCCACACTTCCACCGAGTAACAAAATGAAATAAAGAAACAAACTCTGTTAACTATATCAATTTGGTTGATTTCTTTTCCAAGGATAATGTTGCGATATTTCCATAACATTAAGGAAACATTTCCTCTGTTTCATTGCTATCTAATATGCATGTAATGATTCACTATCGCCTCCCCTGTATTATCTTGTTGTATTATGACTTATATTATATTTTTTTTTATATGTTATACCTTCTCTCTATCTACATTTTCTGATAATACCTTGTCTATTGTTATGGATAAACGCCATGTATATGATTTATATTATTTAGATGTTGACAAGGACACATTGGGGATATAATATGAATTATATCTCTTGCTAAATACTACATACCTAATACATTAATGATTTCATGTAGACAAAACAAACAAAAATTCTATTTCAAAGCTTTGTGTGTATATTTCCATAGATGTACATGTAAAACTCACAAATATCTTTTATGATACTATTCTACATTATTTAGATTCAACAGTTCATATTTTTCATTATATTATTTTTGTACTTACTTTCCATTTGACATATATGGTATACTTCTGTTATACGCTCTAAATATCTGTATCTATACTTTAAAATATATATATATATATATATTTTTGAGATATCCTTTTATATGTTTATGAAGATAATATTGGTGTAAATCAATGATGTTTAATAGATAACATATACGTACATTTACATGTAGTTACTGACACAGCAAGGAGCTATACCGCCATTTGTGCATGCTCTATATAGATTTTCTCTCTGATCGTGATATTGTGTATAGTCCTTGTTGTCTTGACGTTAACAACATATACCGTCATATTTGAACTGAACATCAATAATTCTGCCTGAACAGCCCGATGTTTTCACTTGGAAAAAAGTAAGTATCAAATTCAGCATTCAATGAAATTTGAATTTATCAATGAGTTATCAATCAGTGCTATGTTTGCTCTCGGAAAAGGAATATCAAATTAAGAATACATGGAAATTTGTACTGATCAGTGAATAATCAGTATAATGAGAAATCTAGCTCCTTCAACCAGAGAGGAAGTGATCTTCTCTATTTTTTTTTATAATAACCGCTTTCATTCTGATAAATGCATATCAAATTCAGAATTCATGGAAATTTATCATTATTAATGATTAATCAGTAATATGTGAATTTTGATTCCACCAGACAGGAAATGACCCTCTCCTACCACTGCTTAATTTATTTCTAAGATATTCCGAAGAGACTAAAATCAATACAAAGTAGAGGGTCTCTCTGATTAGTAACCAACTCTAAAAGGAAGCTAGAAAATAAAGGGGTTACTTAGCGCACCGATGTAACATCGTTAACTTTTCACGGTACAGCCGACCTCGGATGGATGCTTGCTTGACTCAGCTGTGTGTATCCTTCTCATTTAGGGTCGCCATAGGCTATGTTTTCGTTCCCATCAATATTTCAGAGGAAAGCTTGACGGAGGGGGGAGAATGCCAATGCAATGCATCGCGCTCCCGTGTTTGGATGTCGGGCGGCCGAGGTTGGGTATTGCAAAAAATCAATGGTCGGACGGATGGATGGATGGAGTTGGAGATGGATATTCAGTGGCGATTATGGTTGTGATTGATCAGCCTTTTATAGAGGTCATCGCACGGATGGAGTGATAGAGGATAAAAAAAAAAGAAAGAAAGAATAAGGAAAGGAGATGCTTGGCTGGATAAGAATGTTCGCAGAGGAATATGATATTATATTTTATAAATGTCTTTTGGGGGGGGGGTATTATATCGCGTATTTGAATTATTTAAATTGGGAAAGAAATGTAATCAAAGAAAAATATCGGTAAATGAGTAAATACGAAGCAAGCATATACATAAAACTACAGAGTGGTATAGTTAACAGAGTGAGAGGGGGTAGAGAGATAGATAAAGAAAGAGAGAGAGAGAGAGAGAGAAAAAAAAATGAAAAAAAAATAATTTATAACAATAAAGAAAGGGAGATAATCTGAAACAAAAATAAATGAATGAGAAAGAAAAATAGAAAGATGACCGTAAAAAATTGACGCCTCAAAAGACATCCAATTAAGAAATATTGCATGTCTTAGAAAATTTTGGTAAAGGTTAGATAAAAAAAATAGACCTCATTATTACATGGGCAAAGAAAAATGGGGTTCTTTTTTCAAACTACGTAATAATTCACATTGTAAAAATATTTCTGGTAGAGAATGACCAGAATTATAATAAATACTATACGCAAATTATGCATAATTTGCGCATATGCCATGAAGTATTCTCATGTTTGGTACTTTTTAACAAGTATTTCTCAGTTTACTGCTATTGAGGATTAGAATGCATGGGGAAAATAACAAAGGATACTCTATCAAATGGTTAAAGTTGAGTTTCGTAATAATCAGGATGATCAAATTACACTGTTAAGGTAAAATTAAACTTTCAATCCACAATCAAAACCCTTCATGATCCCTGCAGCAGCTCCAATGTCCGTTGGTAAGATATTATTCTACATTAAATTTTGCCACACTCGACCCAGGTGTAGTAAGTGGGTACCTGGTAGGACTTATTCCTTGAATGCACTGTTGCCGGAGCTCAAAGCTGGGGTAATAAATTTCCAAATCCCTTTGGTGGTGTATAGAGACGTTATATCATATTGTGATAAACGCTACACGAGAATGGAATATCATAAACTTTATTATTGTTATTATAAGATAAAATATATGATTGTCGCCTCCTAGGCCTCAGATCATTCCAGCTAATAGTAACCTCGTGAGCTAACCTCCTACGTGCTCTCAGAACAGAGGGTTAATCTTGTATATATGATTCTCATATCTGCATATATAGGCTGATGCACTCCAATGAATATCATATCACGTGATAAATAATAATTAGATAGGATAATCATTATATTTGATAGGTTTTTTGAATGGCAACATCTGGCAGCACATTTGATTATAAACATAACGATTTTTGGTGTTGAAAAACAAACAAACAAACAAACAAACAAAATATTTTCATGATCGTAAATCTATAGCTGTAGGAATATACATGTATATTGGATAATAACACTTCCATAGGCGTACACAGGATTTTTAAAAGGGGTGTTTAAGATTATTCTTCATTAATAAAAACTACTTTCGAAAAATAAACTCAAGGGCAATTTCAAAGGCCTATTGTACTGCCCATAGAAATCAGGTTCGGATTACGTAATACACCATTATAATGTCCGCACATTTCTAAAGGTGATAGACAGGGCTATTGAAATTATCTTGAGTTTATTTTTCGAAAGTAATTTTTATCGTGTTATTTTAACTTTATCATTTAATGACAGGAGTGGCGGAACGCTTTGGAAGTGGGGTGGGGTGGAGCTTTACTAATGAGCCTGAAAAATGGTAATAATAACGATAATCATAATAATAATGATAATGATAGTCACGATTATAATAATAATAATAACAATAATATTTTTTTTACACTGCTGCCACGTTGCAATCTTTGTGCATGCGGTACCCGCCACGTTTGTTGACGGTTTTTGGTGATGACAGCTTCAAAAGATCGAGTGGTCAGCGGTGCACGGAAGAAAATGATTATAATTTATTTTCTCAAAAGTACTAGATCAAAGCTTGAGACGGATGTGACAGTAGGTGTTGGATTCACTAACTGCCCACACTGCATTGGGAGAAATTGTTCTTGTTATTACCCATGTTCTACTATTATTAGTGACAGACCTATCAAGCATCAGTATAGTTTCCTTTCAGAGACCCCAATTTCATGAATTACTTTTACTTAGCCTAGCCCCCCTCCCCCCGGGCCCAACGGGCTGCAACACAGAACAGAACTACTGATACTGGCAAGTCGTGACAGGGCCAGGGGTGTCGATCGCAGAAAAAATCAAATTATTGGATACTATTTAATCTTTAAATTTTTTTTGTGTAATCATGAGACATAGTACTAGTAGGTTAACTTTGGAGGAATTAATAATTATTCAATTTCTGGACATGAAAGTGGCAGCTAGAGGCTTTTGTTTTTATCTTATTCTTAGTTTGGATCCCCCCCCCCCCCCCAATTAACTCTAATTAAGAACATTCATATCATTGGGGCACTGCATTGTGTAGTTTGTACCACATTTTTGTTTTCTTTTCACTTTATATTTGGGGAAATTGAGGAAGTTGATAATCTGGCAAAAGGTTCAGCCCCCCCCCCCCACCGGCAAAATTGTGCTCATTATTACCCATGTTCTACTATTTACTAGTAATAGACCTATCAAGCATCAGTATACATGTAGTTTCAATTCAGAGACCCCAATTTCATGAATTACTTTTACTTAGCCTAGCCTTAGCCTCAGCTTAGGAATGTCTTCATAGTCGATTTTAGTTACAATAAACTCATAAACATTAAACAAGAAACATAGACTTGTAAGTTGTAGTAGAGACTTGTCTGTTAAAACTTACTCCCCCCCCCCGGGGGGGGGGGGGCATGTCTCATTGAGGCCTGTACATCATTCGCGTACACGAAAACGGATAAAAAGGGTACCTTTTCAGCATTAGAGGAAATGAAAGAAGGATAAAAAGATAGAATAGCATAGCATAAGGAAAGAAATTATCCGGCGGCCGCCAGATAATTCACTGGTTCTTATTCTGTAATAGTTTTCTTTTCTCTTTCATCTATCTCCCTTTTTTTTACCCTTGATATGGAGATGTGGGGGGGGGGGGGCTTCTCAGTCGTTTTGGTTCCCCCTCCCTTCTTTTAAGGAACCTTATTTCATTTTTGGAATTAAGAACCCTATTTCATTTTTGAATTAAGAACCCTATTTCATTTTCGGAATTACGAACCCCATTTCATTTTCGGAATTATGAACCCTTTTTCATTTTCGGAAATACGAACCTTCGGAATTATGAACCCTTTTTCATTTTCGGAATTATGAACCTTCGGAAATATGAACATTAATTCATTTTCGAAATTATGAACCTTCGGAATAACGAACCTTCGGAATAATGCAACAAATGTTCGGAATTATGAACCCTTTTTCATTTTCGGAATTATGAACCCCCAGGCATGGGAAATTTGTGTTTCGGAATTATGAACCTTCGGAAATACGAACCTTTGTAAAAACGAACCTTCGGAAAAACGAGTGCCCCCCCCCCCCCGGTACGCCTATGAGCACTTCTACCTATACCGATTAAACATCATAAATGTATATTCTTGATGTAAATCTGCACACAAAACTAATTCCGTCGCAAATCTATATCTGAAATGAGAGTGTAATATCATTCCGTAATGCTTGACTTAAGTTCAATTCATTTCGCTTTATGACTGATTGTCTCATAAATATTATTACGGGTTTTTTTTGGTGTTTTTTTTTTACTGGCTGCTCATACAGCTACAAAATATAGGACGGCTTTGTAGGATACACATTGCTGACATCGGTGTTTCATAATAAAGAAAATACAGTATTCATATCGAGGATCCTTCTAAAGGCCAAGACACCCTTTTCATATTTACACATCATATTATATCATGCCCTATGGGGATGGTATGCAAATGAGAACTTTTCAATCTCGTTAATACCTCTATTAGTAGTAGCGGAATCTAAGGTCAACTTTAGCATATAGAGAGGACAGCAGGAAAACACTGATGCAGCTATCTTGTAGTAATAATGATCTTGAAGTATCGTATATTGTGATATTACTTTCACATAAAGTTTATGTTGAAAGGGATATTCCTTTACTTTGAATAATAAAATATCATTCGGAATTAGAAAATAGTACACCTTATACACAGATTCTAAACTCAAGGCTATATCATAATAAGATATTTTCAACAGCTGTACCGAAAATATCTAATTGTATTTTGCGGCAACTGCGGTGAATAAATGCTATAGATTACATTTTGTAACTGTATACATCTAATCCGAGTGTTGGAATCTGATGATGAGAAGCAAACAAATCACAAGAAGTTTTATGCTTTGATCCAACAGTTTATTATTATCCAGCAATAATAATCATAACAACAATAATAATGAACGATTATGAATATCATTATTATCATTATGATAAGTACTTATTAATTCCGATGTAAATGTCAGCCATCATTTTGTGTTTTTATGGAGTCCTGATGAAGATCACAGATCGAATGCTTGACGAATACAGGTGGATAATAAAAAGCTCATAGTGATATTTTCTTTCACTATATATACCTTCCACCAAGCAACTATGAGTGACCACCAGCGTTGTGTTCGAGGAACATTTCGCACAATATGTATGTATATATATATATATATATATATATATATATATATATATATTTTGCTTCATTCTGTTCCGTCATATCTATTTACATACCTCAATTAAACATGGTTCAACCGAACGATACATATATCCACACCTCTCTAGCTCTCTCTCCTCTTTATATATATATATATATATATATATAAAATGTATAGCTGTTGTATATGTTATTTCCTTACAATTATATATATATATATATTATATATATATATATATATTTATATATATATATATATATATATATATATATATATATTATATATATATATAAGCTTTATCATTTAGGTTAATTTATCCGTTTGAAAATCTACACTTGATGACCAGAATTTCACATCTACTTTAGATTTTGCAAACTGTTCGCAAAAGAAAACCTTTAGTCGCTCCGTTTCACCATTCATCACAAACGCCGCCCCACTGTTTATGCTGATCCGATATTTTCTTATTACTGAGTATACACATTTTGATTGACTTGATTTGATTATCTTTCAATTTAGAAGGCTAAGAATAAGGATAGCCCTAGAGGACAGCTAAATCAATCACATCATCGGCTGGCGGGAATCCTGAAAAGAATATGGACCTCGACAGGTTTGTGATTGGTCGTAAGAGAGCGGGAAATGCATTGGAAAAAGCCAGAAATGAAGCGTAATGTAGAATGGCATAATCTCGTTTAGGAAATAGCTTCATATCCATTTCACGAGAAGGGTTGAGGGGGGGGGGGGGGGGGGGTCAGGAGTTATGTGTCGGTTTAGGATAGCTTTTTACTCCTTTTTTTTTGGGGGGGGGACACACTTATGTGTCTATAGTAGGTGGTTATGGATTCATGTCGCTAAACATTCCTA
This sequence comes from Heliocidaris tuberculata, assembly GCA_025618425.1. Lineage (NCBI taxonomy): Eukaryota > Metazoa > Echinodermata > Echinoidea > Camarodonta > Echinometridae > Heliocidaris > Heliocidaris tuberculata. The sequence goes on from CM046832.1 coordinate 34,192,613, forward strand.
ATTTTATCGCCAGTTTTTATTATTTCAGTGTTCATATCCGATTTACCTTGTTTTTTACCTTATTTTAAGATAAGAAGAGAAGTGGACATAGAGAAAAAAGAAGAAGAAAATAAGATAAATGGGAGTGTATGATATCGAATTACAGTTCATGACTAAGGCTCAGTCGATAACGGTGACGATAAGCACATTTTTTATTTGAAAAAATACGTCGTTCTTTTTTAATTTTTGGAGTTATATTTAAAGATATATACATCACAAATGTTACTATTGCAACAGAAAATAGTTACCAAGTGTTTTTGTTACCTGTTATATCGATACCCACATACAGAAAAGGGGGAATCAAAACATTCTTATCCTCATCATTATACCTGATGGCTGCATGAAACTAAACCTTTACCATGCCTTACTTGATTATATTATGTTCAATTAATATCATCCGAACATGTTTCCAAAATCATCCTATGTAAAAATGCCTGTAAATATTACCATATTGTACTCTTCACTCCTATCTTCCCTCTATTGTTTTTGATACATGCCATATACAACCCAATTGCTACTATGTTGCAGTCCTCTTCCTTCCTCTGTACTCCAAGTTCCCTTTCCTTTTCTCTCCCTCTCTTCGTCTGTCTGTCTGTCTCTCTTTCTCTCTCTTCTTTTTATATTGTACTTGTGTATTCAGGCGTACCCGTTACAAGTGTATGCTTACTGGGATTCGCGCCTTCTTCCATTATTGAAAGTTATTTCAATATATTCACGTTACTTCATATCAATGTGAACAGATGTTAAATATCCACAAAATCGATGGAAGAAAATAGATATTAATTTGAAATGAACTGAACTGAGATAAAGAAGCTGATAAAATGGTGAAGATAATGAATTATGAAAAATGAAGGATAAAAGGAAAGGGATGGAAAAATTAGAACATGACTGAAAAAAAAAAGACGACGACAATGATGATGTTGTTATCTTTCCTGCTGCTGTTGTTGTTGTTGATGATGATGATGATGATGGTGTAGTTATGTTGCCAATGATGATAACGTTAATGAGGTCGATAATGAGGGTGATTTTGACGACGATTACGATGATAATGATGATGATGATGATAATGAATACCATAATTATTTATAACCCATAAAATTCACTGACGGTGAAGTAATCTTCACATATCTTTTTGATCAAACTAATAATTCATTTGTAAAAAATAAAAATTAATTTCTGTTATCAAATATAACAACAACAATTTGTGAGGAACAAATGCATGTTTCTCTCTTGTGTCAAATTGTGCATGACAACTCAAGATTCGTCTAGTATTTGGGTTAAATTGAGCATAAAATACGAAGCCTAGTTTAATCCATTGAAAAATGCACGTAGCTCAAAGGTATCATTAAAATCCGGGGATACTTTGAATTTTGAATTTGTAATATTACTTGTCTTCCTTAGATGATAGCATTAGTTATGTGGTTTGAGCTCTTTGTGAATGAGACAGACAATACCAAGTTTGATATAACATCATTCTATTTACACAAATGAACTGAAGTCATATTGACGGTAATGACTGCCGGGAGACCAATGCATCTCTTTGAAATCCTTTCCATATTCCAATCAAAAGTGATCTTTTGAATTCAGATGATATCATCTTAGTCTTAGTAAACAAATGTACTGATTTGTGGCATCTAAAGCTTCTATTTGTCAGAGTATTTGGAGAATTTGGAGAAAAATTGATAGATATGATAAATGACTAGATGAATCCGGATAAAGGTGTATGTACTTTTGATATGCTGGAAGATCATTCTATACAGGATTTCTTCAAAATATGATCTTATTACTTCGAATGCAGTAAGATGATGTTAATGATAACAACAACAAAACTAATAATGATTATAATGATAATGATAATAATAATAACAATAATAATAACCGTGATAATGATAATGATATGATGATGATAATAATAATAATAATGATGATGATAATGATGATGATAATAATAATAATTATAATAATAATAGTGGCAACAACAACAATAATGATAATAATAAAAATATTTCTTATTTATCCATGGTTGCATTATCAGTAACTAATACTATTCTTCCTGAGGGCTCTGCGTTCATACAATTACCCCGGCTTTAGCCGAATGCAGGTGACTTCGAAGAATGCAGATTTAGAAATGACTTAGGCAACATTGCATTCGAAGTCGAGGATAAAAATTCTGGTTCTCATAAATAGTTTCTAGTTTAGCAGCATGATTAAGATACAAGCTTTCGTGACATGAAAGATTATTAGGACACCTGCTGTACTGGGCACTCCTCAAAATGTTCGTCTTGTCTGCAGGGGGTTATAGAATGGAAAGATCGCGCATGCGTCAAGAACAATAAAGTACTGAGCGCACACAGTCACCACGACACATTTTTATCCGGTAAGCGAGCACTCGCATTTCAGAATTTACAAGTTTTATCCATGAGCGCAGCTCATGTTTATAAGTGTAGTATAGTGTGGTAATTTTCGCATGGAAGAACGTCGATACATAAATTATCAGTGAAAAAACGAATAGATAATCATATTATGTAGCATATGTTCTGAATGAGCACGCGCTTAAGGTGAAGTACTCTCCAGCCAAGCGAGTTACTTTCTTTCAACCCACCTATTAATAAAGACTTGCAGCGTATCTTAACTAAACCTGGAAACGAGTTCATATAGCATTAAGCTACCTGTAAAGAGCAAGAGACATCTGTTTGTGGAAGTTGAAAAGTCTGATATAATTATACCAGAAGAAATTGGCAAGTTTAAAGATTGTTTTTCAACAGTTCCAAGGGAGAATTGCTTTGAATTTTGATCAAGGATGCCACTTGTGACGAGACTGTCTGGTGAAGGGGTGATTCTATCCGACTCTAATCGGATCGAAACTGTGGAAGAGGAAGAGGAACTAGACACCATACCGCGATCTCCGGCGAGTCACGGAAACGGAGGCGTCGTCGATGGCGGAGGTGGCAGCGACGGCGGAGACGGAGGGGAGGATGATGCCGATGGAAACAGTGGTGGTGGTATGCATCAGAGCAGAGCTATGAGGTTGCTGCAAGATAGAAGGAGGCTCGTAGATCGGACCGTGAGCGAGGGCCAGCTGAGGATCGTTCCAGTCGGACTTAGGGTGAGGAGTAAGTCCACGGATGATGACAGTGAAAGACCAGACTTCTTCGAATTACGCGCCAAAGGTAACAATTTATTCTGATAAAATTATAGATTGTGCCAAATGTAGTGTAAATGAACATGGTATTGAAATCATGGAGAATAAGATAATCGATGGTTAATCCCACAAAACCCTATCCTTCATACCTCAAGTACACATTAGGTAAAATAATAAATATGCCCCAATACCCTGGCAGCAATTCCAGGCCATAATTATAAAAGGCACCTGAAAGTGTGGTTACCTCCTGTACTGTTAGAGATTTTTTGAGTAAAAAAAATTTGAACTTTTTAGCGAAGAGAATTAAAACAAATGATTTCGGCTAGCCAACGCATCTGCTTCGAACAGATTGTGTTTTGAAAAATACAAATTTAAATCAAAGAGCCGTGCTATAAATACACATTTTGTTGGTAACCAACATGTACTTTACGAGTTCAGCATATCATGACTACATAAAATACGTGTAGTCTAATACCAGTAAAAAGCATAACTCTGTCCTTTAGGTTAACCATTCGCAGGCACCAGAAGAGGGGAATAGAATATATCTCGAAGCCACGAACTATGTTTGTTCTGGAACGATAAGATGGTAGTGTTACTCATTTTACAATTCTCAGGTAACATGATTTTCGCATGAACCAATACTATATTCTTTTCCTCCATCTTCCTCGAAATGATAAATAGAATTTCGGACTGCCCTTGAAATTTCTTTGGCCGTCCACAGATGAAGAGAGAAAAACCCATCTTCGTCAATTCCACGACACTGCCAGACAACTTTGTTTATTTTTCTCGTCAATCTACAACATGAACTATGTATTGTTCATGTTCTTTTTTTGTGGTTGATTCTAAGTGACCATGAATACAAGTATTAAGCTTAATGGTTAAACTGATTTCTATGCTCGCAATATGTAACATGGCCATGTGGGTTTGAATTGCACTGGGGGAGAGTATATATCATCATAGTTTTTATTCTAAGTGACAGTCAAAGATAGCAGATAATGGTCTGACATATAAACGGTGGGCCCAGATCAACAGAAGTAAGCTATACTGACCTTTTGATGAGCTTTTTGAGTATTATTGGTGTTTATTCTCGCACAAGACGCACAATCAGATTGCATCGTCTTCCAGTATATTATTAACAACGATTTCAAACAATGTCCTTCAAAGAAAATTCTAAACGAGTTATTTTCGAATAAGTTATGTTTACTTGTTAGTAGTATTTTCAATTAAAAAAAAAAACACGACAAGAACACCGAAAACGGCTATGCCGTGCCAAAAGGACTCATGATTTACACTTGAATAGTTCTGATTATACGCTTTGGAAATATTAATGATCTCCTTTGATGACATACTTTATTTATATCACACAAATTATGGTTTAAATTGCCCCAGAGTTACCTTGTATTTACGTTGATGAAGTATATAGATTTTCATTTCAGGCACAGCTGTGTTTAGGAGGGAACACATTTTATGGAAATATATAATTGCTTCTCTTTAAACGGATTTTTAAAAGGGGACAACAATGATAATGGCAGGTTTTTAAAAATCTATCTTTGGAAAGAGTCTGGAATAATCATTTAAGGGCTGTGGATGCTGTAAACCACATTTTGCAATGCACTTCTTAGGTGACAATTTGACATTTTGGATGAAAGTATAAAATTGGAGGGGAAAAAAAGCAAGCGACGAAACATTTCTTTTCTTTGTTCCTATTCGGTAAGGAGAAAGAACACGTAACCGAAAGAGCTTCCCTTTAGTCACAAAATGTACAATGGCACACCGTCGTACTATTTACAGGTAACTAAGTAATGGACGTATTTTGGTTTTTAGGGAGTGTGTGAAAGAAGACTATTTATCAGTGCGAACAGAGAGTGAAAACAGTCATGTGAGCACACTTTAAGTAACGAATAGCGATATTCCTAACAGGTCGTGAGGCAAAACGCTTCACGTTCTTTCCATCTCTCCCTCATGCACCCCAAGAGGTAAACGAGAGAGAGAAAGTGGTGATTTCGTTGAATATACAATCTCCCTGTTTGAGTTTTGCTTCCTAAATTTGTTTCACTGTGTTTACACTTCCACGACAGGCCAAAATCGAATTTCCAACCTGGTGTCCATCAGCAAATACCCCCAAATGGTGTCTGAGCTCGAGTTAACCCATTTCCACCTTTTATGGGGTTGATGGCGTAGAAATCCCTTGCTGGTTGAGGTGACAGTGGCATGCGCAGATTGTTTGACTACTTTAATGAATACTATACAGATCCACTGATGTAAAACAACTCTTTCTCTCTCTAATTCGGCTCCAGATGTTATGAAAAACTATTGGCTACGGCAAACATTCACGAGTTGGTGGGCTCTGAGAAGCACGCCTTTTGCGGCAGGTAGGCAATGCAAAAAGAAAAAAAAAAGAAAAAAGCCTCGTCAAAATATACATTAGCTTTTCACTCCAGCTTGGTATAATGAACTAACTATCAAAACAAGAATGAGAACGACAGAGATCAAGGGCACAGTGTGATTTCCCCCCATTCCAATCGACATTTACGGGATTAACCCCCCCCCCCCACAAAAGAAAATGAAATACAGTTTGTAAAAGTTCTGCACCCATTCATGCTTCAACATCTTTCGATACACCTCTGAATCTGTCTTGCTTTATTCGAAGACAGATTAGCAAATTTCAGGAGGAAAAACAGTGGTATATTTTGACGGGGTCTTCTCTTTCGTGGTTCAAAGTGTCGCAATTCGTTGCTTTTAGTGTGCCCATGCTTTTGTTTTACATGCATGATTACCAGCTGGTTATTTTGTTCCCTCGTGACGTGATATGCATCCACTTACCTACCTGTCACCGAATATAAGAAGTAATATACGTATCTGAATAATTTGGCTCCAAAACATGCTACATCCGCAACACTGAGCTCCGAGAAAAACAAGATTGTATTATTCTCCTATTTTGCATTATTGATTAAAAAGAATCTTTGTCTACATGTTCTACAGTATAGTGGGATAATAAAGCGGGGTAACCTCGCTAGTCATAAGGACCGCTATTCACATGGACCACTTGTTCATATCAGGACCGCTATCCATAACGCGTGACTAAATGAATAGCGTTTTTGTACGAATAGCGTACCTTCTGAATAGCGAGCAAACCATAGACAAATTACCTCGCTATTCATAAGGACCTCCATTCATGAGGACCACTATTCATAACTATTCATAAGGACCGCTATTCATAACGCATGTTAAATGAGTAGCGGTTCTCTATGAATAGCGGTCCTTACAAATAGCGAGCGGACCCGAATAACGCACTCGTTGAATAAATCCAGGTGCTTTATTTGTTTGTAGTTAACTGTTTATGAGTAAAATTCTGTGAATGTAGCATGTTTTAGAACCGAAATAATGATTCCCCCTTCATACAATGCATAAAGTGCAACAAACCACCTTCTTCTGTCTTGGAAACTGATTGTGAGGGCGCGATAGCAGCATGTCATGCTGCTATGTGATTGGTCAGTTCCCGAAGAAGGCCATTGTTTTATGGATATAGCATGTTCTGGAACCAAGCTGAAATGGAGTTACCATGTTTTGGGAATCAACTGGTTCGATTTTGTCCCTTCCTTGAAGAAAATTCGATTTTCTGGACGTGTCAGTCTATGTAGCTACAGGGGATGAGTATATTAATTTAAAAAAAAACAAGCAGACAAACAAAATCAATTTAAGAACATGGATGTAACATGTTTCGGAACCGTAAGCTGTATTTTTGTGGTTTGCTATATGATGGATCAGTCGATCAGTGTAGACTATATTCCTTCCTTATTGAATATTTTCTGAATGTGGGGATGTGCATAAAGTTTGTTATATCTTGAGGAGCTGGCATACGTGTGAAATATAATGATAACGTGTGACCACAATTTGTCATTTTGATACTCAAGATCACTTATTTATCATGTGCAAATGATCTAAGCATTTTTTTTTTTTTTTTTGTCTTTTCATAATTTTTTATTCCTTGATTCAGTTTTTCAAAATGAATATTACAAATTAAGCATTAATTACACACTATAATTCAACATGGCAATAAACACAATTACAAATTATATATTTCCATAACATGCCATCTATAAATAAACAACAATAGTACAATTTAACTGAACAAGGTATAGATTAAAACCTGATAGGTGCAAATTCAAAGTATATAGGGCAATCGTAATAATGAATATATATATTTTTTAAAACTGTTTTTGATATTATAGTGTATGTCCTCCTTCCGTCCAACATTCAAAATAATTCCATTTCTTTAGATGTAGACTTAACTTATTTCGAGCTATTGCCCTTTTACGTTCGTTATCTTTACTTTCTAAAAGTGCATTATAGATTTCTTTCTTTGTTGGGGCGTTCCTTTTGATCTTGCATTGTATATTATATATTTTATGAGTATAATTAAATGGTTAATGTACATATGCTTTTCTGATTTTCCATCTAACCCAACCAAAATCCTCTCCCATTTCAAAGTATAGACACACACACACACACACACACACACACATATATATATGTATATATTTACTGTCCGTATTTAAAGCTTGTCTAAATGATGTAGTCCACCAACATTACTTCCAGTCAACTTAATAGGGAATGTAATCTATATAACAAGAATATGAAAAAATGGGACCAGAATTTCACAAGCAATATTATTGTTATCATTATCTTCAACACGTACATTTTCTTTTAAGACGTATTCAGTTAAATGTATCTAACCATAAATATCTCTCTGCCTATTATATATATATATATATTATTATATATATATATATATATATATATATATATATATATATATAATATACCTTTAACTCCAAACTGTCTTTTAAATTCTCCTTTTATCTTTAAAAAAAAATGAACCGGTAGATTGGACACATCTCTGCGCATATGATACAGCTTCCAGCCGTTTAATCTATTAGGGTATATAACAATAAAACTATTCATGGATGATAAGAACTATATCAAGAACAAGATGGGTGCAAGGAGATATCAATTTAACCTTTGTTATGTCATTCGCTGTTATTTTGCACATATACTCTACACACAAATCGCATAGACCAGTGTTTTATGTGGCATACATAAGCTTCATTTTCTGTTTCCCCCCAACTACAATATCTTTTAGCACTTGACCTTTATGTTAAAGAAACATTAACATGCACTGTGCTGTAACGTTTTCCTCTGTCCACAATCTCCTGGAAACACTGAATATGCTTTTATCCACAAAATACCAAGCAAAATCAGATCTTTTGCCCTTCCGTGCTCTTCTGTCAGGATTGTCAAAAAAATCAACCACTTTTCGTAATTAAACCTTTTCGATAGTTTCTAAATGATGAGTTTATATATCACCAGTGATTTGCTCCGAGTCATTTTAATATATTAAAGTAGAACTGAAATAGAACGCTAACAAGCACTGGCGGGTTGGGGGAGGGGCACACAACTGGCCCGTACCCACATCCTTTTAAAAACCAAATGTAGCATACGCTAAGTATACAATAGGTCTTTGACTCTTCGACCGAAAGGTATCTGGAAATCGGATAAACTTTTGTAATATCATTTCCGTCGTCAATTTTTTTTTTTCGAAATGGTAACCCTTTTACAAAAACCTGGATTCGCCCCTGATATCACAAAAACATCATGATCATCCGATGTAGATGCACAGAGCCATTTTCCATATTTCTTTATAGCAACTGAGTTGTTTAAATGATCAATACACCACTGTAGTTTCCATGGAGTCACATTAATCTATTAGATTTCAGTTGTCAACATTTTTGGTCGGTCACTGATCAAACTGAATGAGAATGAGGGTAATGTAACCCGATTCTCAGCAAATTACCCGATTCTGGGAGAACATTCGCTGTTTCTATTATTGGGTAAAGCTTTTACGAACATGACATCATGATAATCATTTTGTGGATAGTTTAATGGCTTGACTATATAGCCATTCAAACGCATCAATTATTCAGATGAACAATGTCTAAATGCACGAGATAATTATTTCGGAGTTTTGGTTTTACCTCTTAAAGATATAAGTTGAGTAATGTTCTGGTTATGCGATTACATTGTGAAAGAATAAAACAATTGGGAAAAGCTGACCATGTCCACATAAGAATTAATGTATACTGTGAGGTGTTGGAATCATCAAAATGATAAGAAATTGACCACCCCCCCCCCCCCCTCGCTGAAAAGCACATGCTCTGCACACATTAATGGTTATACCGAGTGTCAACAAAAAAAAGTGACACACTTTTAAAACGGCTCCCAAATAAAAATATTTAGTGAATTTTGGGGAATTTTATATATATATATATATATATATATATATATATATATATATATATATATATATATATATATATGGATATCTGAAGGTCTCTTCTATAATATGACACCAAAAAAGTTCAAAAATATTTCATGCTTGGGGGAGCATTGCCCACTTTTGTAAAGGAAGTGAAAATTAGGTTGCGCAGGAATTCACTATCCAGTTTGGGAAATGACAAGTTCTCCAGCTTAGAATTTGCTTATGGTATGATATCTTCTTCCAAATATTGATTTGGAAGAAGATATCGGGTTAGCTTGTTCAATCGCTACGCCAGCGATTGATTTCCTGGCTCTGTCTGGCTGTTTTAGCATCTCATATCCAGGGAAGCTGGTGGATGAGAAACTTTATGGTTTATTGTAGATTATGGTGGATATGGATTTGTGCGGAGTATGACATGGTGTTATATAATAAAAGGTTTATGCATCAGTGATCATAATTTGACTATGGAAGTTTTAAAGGCATTACCCGCTGTTGAACTGTGGTAATTGATAATGAATTATTAGGGTTGGGGTTTGTGATGGGTATGGCATGGTTTATGTCACCATTATTCAGGAACAGAAATTTGATAATTCAGAATCAAACAATGATCCAATCAATCAATCAATCAAACG
>CM046832.1:34207744-34255833 GCA_025618425.1 Heliocidaris tuberculata
ACCGACTACTTTTAACCGGAAGTCTTGAAGGAATACCTTTTGATACGGAAGTTTCCTTCCTGGCCAACCTCCTTAAAAATCATATTATAATAAACCAGTTCGTAATTAGTACATGGTACAAATGACGCTGAAATAACCCCAATTTGTACGCGCACGCGCTTTGTTTTTGTGGATGCGCAATTTGTATAACATATAAAATCACACCGGAGTGCGCATTATGGTGCGCACACTATGAAAGCGTATAAAGGTCAATTGTACTCAGTACAAATGACCTTTATCTGCACATGCGCAAATTGTAATTACGGACTGGTTTATTATTACTACGGTTTTTGAAGGTCACACGCATAATTATCAAAAATGTGTTTTACCATGTTGTACTGCATGGAGATCAATCAATAGTCCTTCTCTATATTGGACATAATCAAAAGCTACTTCAAATTAACTTCCTAAATCAATCCGCCATTTGGGAAGTGTTGTGCTGAATTTTTTATCATCTTCCTTGCGAGGAGTATATTTTCTTGATTATAGAAAGAGAAAGCTCAGAATAAATTTTATTTTTAAAAGGGTTTAAAATGATTTTTTTCTTTCTAACGGTATATTGCATTAATTATTTCATTTCCTTAGCCATACTATTTATTATACGTCATAACGGCCAATTTATATAGGAATATATTTTCTTGATTATAGAAAGAGAAAGCTCAGAATAAATTTTATTTTTAAAAGGGTTTAAAATGATTTATTATACGTCATAACGGCAAATTTTATATAGGAATATATTTTCTTGATTATAGAAAGAGAAAGCTCAGAATAAATTTCATTTTTAAAAGGGTTTAAAATGATTTTTTTCTTTCTAACGGTATATTGCATTAATTATTTAATTTCCTTAGCCATACTATTTATTATACGTCATAACGGCCAATTTATATAGGAACATTAGCTTGTCAAGTTGTTAAAGATTCTAGTGATGCTATCTTCTACTATACTATGCATTAATTTTTTATATGTCCCCGTAAAAAGTAATATTTGTATTAAGAAGGAATCAAGAAATCATAGTTTTTACCCCCTCCCCTAACAAAAAACAAGCAAGATATTAACTTTTCGTTTTTAATCTGAGTTTAAATTTTAAAAAAAATGATTGACTTGTGTGTTCGTATAGCTTCATTGTTTCATTTTACTACGAATATTTTAAAGACTTAAGGCAGTGAGAACACAGCTTTGACTGATCTTCAGGGAGGCTAGTTTGAGCAAGTCTACAGTCAGATCGTGCCTACGCTTGGCTCAGATTCATTTTGGCACTGTTTTATTCTGTTAACCCTTACAGAACTTCAACCAAAAAAATCACTGTCTACAAGGTGAAAGGCGATTAAGGGAACAAATACATTATGACGAACATTGTGTTTCTTAAATGCTCAGAAATTTAAGAGCTCTTGAAATATCAAAGTCAACGTGGGAATATAACTGAGAAGAAATAGGCCAATTGTTCCTTTTTTTGCATCGTATTCTTTTTCTACCAACTGATTCCATCTCAAATTTACCAGTGGAAATAAGATATTTTTCATGAAGAGATTGAAACACACCTAAGATTCTTCTGAAAATTAGGGCAAATATCTTTATTTAGCATATCATACAAAAAGATATACTTGATTTTCCAAGAAAAGTTGGTTAATATCTACATGTTTTATGGCCGTTTTACTGATCAGGAAATGTAGCCGAATAATAATTCCGAATGTTCATAATTGTAAAATTGCAAGAGAACCCTGCATCATTTTTCGGAATTCCGAACCTTTGGAATTATGAACCCTATATATATATATCATTTTCGGAATTATGAACCTTCAGAATTATGAACCTTCGGAATCACGAACCTTCGGAATTATGAACCTTCGGAATAATGAACATTCGTAGTAAGGCAACAAAATATGTTTGGAATTAGGAACCCCATTTTATTTCCAGAATTATGAAACTTCAGAAACACGAGTACCCCCCAGTGTCAATATATTCACATCTTATGATGATAACAGTTAGATAAAGCGCTGACAATGGACAAAACCAACGCAGGTTTGGAATAGGTATAATTCACAATATTTGTTATTTTATTATCCAGTTCCAACGCATATCTTAATAGGCAACCGTCTCTCTATTGGTATATAATTCCCGTTTCTGAATATCAATGATATTAATAAGGGATTCTTTAATAATGAATATAATTATCTCACTGTGGTATACAATAATATTTTTAAAATGCAGAAAGCTTGAAAAGGTATTCAAGCCTGAACGAATCACATACAGTAAAGCACTTCGGTATACCAATCTGGTTGTCCCTATATATTTCTAAATCATATATATAATATTCATAGCTTATGTAGATTGATGGCTTGCGTTTTGCTGGATTACCGAGGAATAGTTCACTGGTTTCCATTCTTCATTGTTATGGAGATTTTATGTATCTATAACGCAGCGTATAGAACCTTGATTCAAATGCATGAGAATGGTGATGGATCACAATATTGGAACACATAGACAATAAATTCTGTTGATTTACATCGTATGTGCGTCAGTATAGAAAGGATAACCTCTCTGTTCGTACTGGAGGGCATAAAAATAAGTTGAACAGCATGTCTATTTTTGATGTTTTGTATTCAACACGTGGTGGATTTAATATTCAAGCTTCCCATCCCATCATAAAAGAGATGCCCCTGGATTTGCTAAAGCTGACTAATTGGAATTTGGTAAGAGGAAATTGGAAAGCGGAAATGTGCTCTAACAACTGGAGTGTTAGATCAACAGCCATTCCGGCCGTGGAGTAGTGGCCACGCTTTAATAGATGAAACAATGTTAGTCACTGTTAATTGTTAGAAGCAACTTTTATAATGTTCGATCTGGTAATAAACCGAGTGAGATGTAATATTGCAAAAGTGTGCTCACTTCTGACTCTTTTGAATGTTGATACAGCACTTTCATTTAGAGTGTGGCTACATAGCCTTTCATCGAGGATTTTAGAATATTTACTCCCCTTTGCATGATTTCTTCGTTGATTCTTGTTTTGATACAAAATTAATGAATCGACATAAAGAGAATTATATTTCGAAACCGTTTGGTCTTCCGAACATGGGGAGAAAAAAAAAATACATCAAAGTTTTAGAAGAGTAGATGAATTCCATATAATGATATACAAATATACAATTTTGTTTATTTTGATACAACATAAAGTTTAAGACTAAAAAGTAGTTCACGAGTAATAATTAGCAAGAAGAGAGGGATTGAAGGACTAGGTTACGGAGACAGAGAGAACAGGAAAGAGAAAGAGAGGCAGACTGTAGTCTTTATTTTTGTTATTTTTCCCCTTACAACTCAAACGTTTATGCTCTTTATTTTGACTGTAGTAATCGAAAATGTTGCTGCACTTAGTTTTGTTGTCAATTGTTTTGTATATTGTTTATTGCACAATAGTTATTGTAGTATACTTTGAAAAATGAAAATATAATGAAATAAAATCTAAATCTGAAACCTGAAAATCTGAAAAATCAGAGAGATAGATAAAAAAAAAGTGACAGAGAGAGAGAGGGGGGGGGGGAGAAGTGGGGGAAGTAAGAAAAGTCTTGAACTTGGCTTGACATGGGGTATAGGAGGTCAGCACAGAAAAGGGGTAAACTTAAAAGAGGGCAAAGGAAAACAGGGTAAAGACAAATTAAAGGGACGTACTATTTAAACGAATTCTATGCTCTTAGTAACGGACAGGTGATTGGAACAGATCAAAACAAACGATTGGAGGAAATGCTTTGATAGTTGAGATCGAAACGGCACACATCGCAAAGTGACATTGCTGAATTGTGATGCATCTCGAAGCGATTGAAGACATTGATAGACTCCAGGGAAGAAAAAAATAACCCTAATGAAATGATAGTCATGCTTATTAACCTCGCCTCTCTATGACGTCATCACTGTTAGTCCAGCTGAGTTTTTTTTTTACGTCCCATCTCTATGTGGTTAAGATCGGAGAGGATTTAGAACCTGAGCAGCGGGTTTGAGAGTTGCGGAGGGTATAGTGGGAGAGTGTGGAAGAGACTTTTGAAAGCGAAAGAGAGAGAGAGAGAGAGAGAGAGAGAGAGAGAGAGAAAGAGAGAGAGAGAGAGAGAAAGAGAGAGAGAGAGAGAGAGAAAGAAGAGATATCTAGTGATGGTGGAGAGAGATAGGGAAAGGGGAAGGAGCAAAGAGTCATATGAATAGATAGAGACGAATAAAGTCTGTGTGTGTGTGTGAGAGAGAGAGAGAGAGAGAGAGAGAGAGAGATAGTGGAGAGAGAAGGGACAGACAGAGAGACGAAGAGAGACACACACAGAGATAGAAACAAAGAGAGGAAGAGAGGGGGAGAGAGACAGATAGACAGACAGACAGACAGACAGACAGACAGGGAAAGAAGAAAAGGGAGGGAGGGGCAAGTTGACACAAGATTCAATAATCACTGCAAATGGCGTCGCTAACGCGGATATGAGTGAAATTGCATTATATAGCACTATCGCCTACTCTATTTTTGGGCCCGCATCCCTTTATCTATCTTGGTAGTATTAATTGTTGCTGCCTACCTAATAATCTATACGTCTGATGGACTGTGGATGGGTGGATATTGATACAATGATTAAGTGACGGAATTCCAAGCAATTTGTCTGCATTATTGATGTGAGCGGTTGACCGATGTTTCACCAGCTGATAGTGATCAGCGTGGATCTAATGGGGATGATATGATTCTACTTGATTATAAAGCCAAAATGGCGGAGAGTTTATAATTATTATTTGCGGTATATGGCCACTTTGATATAGATCATCTGGCTCTGTTGTAAACAACTCAATTACAATAACCTGAAATGAATATATACCCCAGTTTTATTCGCAGTGTATTTCCACCTGCGCTTCTAGATATCAAGATTATTTTTAACATACAAAAGTAAAGTGGTAACGCTTTAAATTGTTTTGAAACTGTTATTGTTATTTCAAGCCAGCATTGAATGGAGCACATTTTCAGCTGAACATAGCATCCCATGAAATGCATCAAGACGTTTAGAAAACAAGACAAGAGAAGATGAACAAAATATTTGAGCTTGCGAGGAAAGTACTTTTCGGTGGTTTTATCCTTGGTCACAGCAATGACCATAACAACGTAAACAAATCACGAAAATTGGCGGACCATGACCCAAACAAGCTCGTCAAAAATCAAATGGCAGAAAAACCTTTGTCCTCTTTCTGCAATGATCCAAATTTCCCCTCAATTTAAAGCGATTTACGGACAAAATGTCCCTTTTTTAGCTCCATTCGCGATACTATTATTGGCGAATGCTTTTATCCTTTGGTTTAAAGAGAGGGTTGAGTTCTGGTGAGAATGAAAAATAATTTGAGTGATTTTTCATTCCTTTCAAGCCTGTATAAGATAACAGCATTGTAGCATTGTGTAATGGAACAAATTGCTCTTTAAATTCCCTCACATTCCAAATATAACTAATAAAGAGTATTTTAATTTGGAACAATTTTTTTTTATGCCACATGCATGTACGTAGTCCCATATAACTCATATCTGTGTGCAGTGATTTTTCACTCTTTTGATTTTCTGCAAGCATGCGTCATTTAAAAACAATAATTTTACTCATTCAAAGTCCTAAAAATACACGACTGTTCTTGATTCTTCTGTTTTACATAATAAAACTATCCCGGTATAAGTTCTATACAGTGTCATTCTCAATCCAAGTCGCATGACCAGCAGCAGTCAACTTTATCCTTAAATAACTAAGAGTTGGAGCAGGTATCCCCTGACCATTGTGGATATGTAGACCTGCGTGTCGTATGTCCTGAATTTGTTCTGTCAATATGATGGTGGTGGTGGCCCTGTTTGTCTAAAACACAAGGGATGATCGATGAGAGAAGACAAACGGTTGTAACGATGTGAATGATGGTCTGCTGCTTCATCTTTTTAAAGCTGAGCTGTATTTGACGTTCAGAAGGCTGAAAGCATGCCAGAGTGAACTTTTGGAAGTGACCATTGCAAAAGAGATAAGAAAGAGAGAAGACTGCATATTTGAAGACAGAAATAATCTAAGAGAGAAAGGGAAACAAAAAGAAAAGGAAAAAGATAGATTCAGCGAAATACTTTTTTTTGTAATTCTTTGCAGTATACAAACTTGTGTATATATCTAATGCCACCAACACCAGTTAGCCGAATTAGGTAGAAATGTGCAAGGAGAGAAATAATTAGAATACAAGTACAAAATTAATTGAAATATCTTCATTAAATTTGTGGCTTCTTATGCATCACTAAATTTTCTACTGTAAAACAGGCACGAAATGGGAGTATACAAACTTGGGTATATATCTACTGTCACCAATACCAGTTAGCCCAATTAGGTAGAAAGGTGCGAACAAAAAAACAAACAAAAAAAATAGAATACAAGCATGACAAGTACAAAAATAGCTGAAACATCATCATTAAATTTATAGCTTCTTATGCACCACTAAATTTTCATTTAATTTTCTCATTTCTCTACCTCTCAATGCTTTCCCTCTTACTGTCACCCTCGTTTATGATGTAAACGTCCTCCTCGAATAACGACCCCACCCCTCTCCTCCTTCTTCCCCCTATATTTCCTCTACCTGTCTGTATATCTCTCTCCCTCTCTCCTTCTCTTTCTCCCTTCCCCTGTGAACTTCTATTCTCTCAACTTCATATATCTTACCTTCCCTTTCCTTTCCGCCTCATCCTTTCTCGATACCCGGTCTCTTTATTCAGACCTCCTTCCATGCAAGGGAGCCAGCGGTCTCACGGCCAAGTTCTTGAAGGAGATGCATGACATCCTGGTTGAATATGTGCAGGAGTCCTACGACCGTACCACCAAGATCCTCGAATTCAACCATCCTCATGACCTGAGGGAGAAGCTCCATCTGGAGCTCCCAGACAAGGCGGAGAACCTGGACCAGATCCTCAACGATTGCCGGAACACACTCAAGTACTGTGTCCACACGGGTAATTATGATAATACTGATAATATATTGGCTTCTTGTTTACTTGCTCATATTCACCACGTAATATGCTCAAGGACCACTAATATCATACGAAGGCATTGGCTAAGTTATACCAATTTCATTACGCATATCAGTCGATATTCACTACCCCTGGACAACAGTCATAAGTAGGGGCTCGAACCCTCAACTTTCCCATCTCCGGTCAAATGCTTAAACCTCTTGACTACGTTACTCTCAACAGGTGGAGATGGCTTGGGTTCTTCATAATTCTAAGTTCTTTAGATTCTTAGATTTAAAAGGGATATGGCATTCGTACAAGAAGGAGCAATTCAGTTCAATTTTAATCCCTCGAAATTCCAGTGCATTTGGCTCACCCAAAATTCTTTTTATCGGAATATTTTGATATTGGATTTGTCACATATTTAAACATTCATAGTAAAAGGGGAATGATTTAAGATTCAACCTGTTCTACTAGTTTCCATTAATCTCTGACCTCTCATCTGCATTATTTTTTTTTTTATTGCCTAGATGAATATAAATTTACTTATGCTACATATTTCTTGTAAAGCATATTTTTAGGATAATGGGAGTCTTTTTCATACAGTGATCCTGCAAATGTAAAGCAGTTCCCATTCGTTTCACTTTGGACATTAGTTTTACTTGGAAGTTCATTCTCACAATTCCCTATACCCTCCCGAGGTTTGTCTCATCTCATCCCGATTCTCAATCAATAATCATCCCCTCATCTCCAGTCCACCTCAGTTCGATCTGACGGGTCTCATACCCCGGTCACACAGAGGAGACAGACATCAGACCGAACAAGAAAATCCAACATTTGGGGTCGTTTTGCGATACAACTGGGGTCTCAATCGGCTCTTATCTCTCTGATATCTGTCCGTCTCTCAAACAGGTCATCCACGGTTCTTCAACCAGATCTCACAGGGGCTTGATATCGTTTCAATGGCGGGAGAGTGGCTGACAGCGACAGCGAATACAAACATGTGAGTTTCATCCATCGCAGGGAAGATGGGATGCATGTTTTTGCATGGAACTTTCAGTTTAAGCATACAATAGTCAGTCCCAATTATGCTTCATCCTAGTTGTATGTGGGAATTTGGAAAGTTGAATATTGCCGATTGAAGAAAGCTTCCTTCAGAGTGGTTGATCGAACTCGTTACTCCCACATGGATCGTAACAGTCACCAAAATCAGACACCCATTCCCACCTTCAGCCAAATCATTCATGTAATACTCTCTTAAGTTATTCTTTAACTTGTCTGTTTATTTGTCGCTATTGCCCCTTTCCCGCCCACTTATTCTCTCTTCTTTCCATTTCTTTCTCTCTCTTTTCATAACCATGTTACTCTGAGACCCTCTATCCATCGAGTAAGTCATTTTATGCCTACTATCCTACCGGGTATTAATCTTTGGTTTGCTTGTCACTCTCCACGTAGTACGTTTATTTCACTTTCAGTATACTCATCTGAGATGTTAACATCTCGAAGTAAAAACTTTCGAATTTTAGTTCATGTAAGGCTGGGGAAAGGATTTCACTATTTTGAGTATATGATTTTATCAGTGATACATCTGCTAAAAGGCGGATGCCCCAAGACAAATCTGACAAGAAATATCATAGAGATTTCATCTTCTTTCAAGGATGTAATAGAAACCGTAACTTCATCCAGGTGTTTCTTTTGTCAGTACCAAGTATCCCTTTATCCCCACATCAAAGTTTTTCGACATCATTTTTGTAGTAAAGGCGTGTTTAGGAGACGGAAGACTAGAAAGGAAGCCCGGAGGCGTCCGAAGGCGTCCAGTATATCTACATCGCTTCCCCCCCCCCCCTTCTTCCTAATTATCATAGTATCAGAATTCATGTTCTTGGTTTTGGGTTTCTTCACCGTTAAAATTCTAGGAATGTAAGCTTTATTGTTATGACAATGGGAGAGTCTTTTTTTTTTTTTTTTTTTACTAGCAAATACATCTTATCAGAAATTTGATTATTTTAGGATAACTATGAATATCATCATTTCATAGAAGTCTTGTATGTACAGTAATTAGTGGTGAAACATGGGTCTGGTTCCAGGGGAGGGAGGGGGTGGACTTTATATTAGGTATACAAAATACGAGGAAGCCAAGAATATTACAGAAATGTTACTCTGACGCAATGAACGCAGGGTTAACATTTTCCTCCACAAGACTCGCTGAAATTCCTCGTCAGACCTTTTCTACCAGTCTTCGCTGGTACATGCTCACTGTCATCATGGGCATGACTTCGATCAAAATATTACGTTCGCTTGCATCCCAGAGCATGGCCGTTCTTGAGTAAATGTGAACTAAAGAAAGCCCTTGAGACAAAATGTCAAAACTCCTACACTGAAGGTTACATCAGCGCAGGACAAATTCGATAACTTTATCAGCGCATATATACGACCGACCTATACATGCACTCCTGAAAAACGAGGTGAATTGTAATAAAGCAGGTTCGAGATTCTTCTCATGTCGTCCGCCTATATCGTCTCCAAGAACTTATGAAAATAGGGGGTAGGTATACAAATCTACCTTGCAGTTTGCCCACCATGAAATATTATCATACGGTTTTTCTATATGCACATGGGTTTCCTTCATATACGCATGTAGTAGCGAAACATTTTCATAAATTCAACTTCTCCTGGAGCTAAAACGGGTCTGCCTACATTAGCAAATTGAAATAACACATTATCACAACTTGTGTTACTTTGGAAGACGTTATGTAAACAGCAAGAATCATGATGCTAATAGCTGATAAAACTGATAACAGGTTCTAGCCCTTAAAAGAAATTGCACCATTTCTACTCCATGTTGAGTATAATCACAGTGATGGCATTATGGTAGATTCTACTTCATTGAAAATCATATACGTCATGATAATAGTCCTATCGATATTTTGCACAATAATAAAACGTTGTCCCTAATTTCCTTAACACAGCTGGCGGCTCTTACCAAGGACGGATGCAGCATTTTTTTTTAAGTGGGGGGGGGGGGGGGGAACTCTCCCCGTAGATTCCCAGCAAAAAATAAGCAGATAATTTTGGGGGGTTCTGATCAATTAAAAAATCAGGAAAACAAACAAAAATGGGTTATCACATTTTTCAGGTGCCTTTTCGGTCAAAAATTTGAAAGGGTGTAAATTTTGGGAGGTTGTGTTTAAGGTATGAGATTTGATTTCAAATGGGGGGGGGGGGGAGGAGGGATAGGTTGGTTGTGCCCCCTAAATCCGCTAGTACCTCTAACATCAGAATGCATGTACTGGTTTAAACCCTCATAGTCATGTCTAGGAACATTGATTCGGGGGAAATGACACTGAAAATGCGCTGAAAACATTTTCACGACTGACTTTGATATTCCTAACATCTTTCCATTACAACTAGTTCTATTATGCAGCTGCGATGCATCATCCCTGTTTGCTACGATGTGAATGTCACATTTCATAAAAGAAACTATAAACCAACCTCAATACCATGCTGTTTTCAACTCAATAAACCGGGTCGAAATCATCAAAGATTTGCTGACACAGATTTCTTGATTTGTTCTTGATTCAATTTTCCTTATCGGAGAAACCGAAACAAATTTGTCAACAAAAAAAATGTTGAATATGAACACGTTTGTGTGTACTGGCAGTTAACCAATGCAATTCAATTGCATATTGCTATTTGGAAAAGTTTTTTTGAAAATACTAACTTTCTAGGAAGTCGGTACGATTAAGTAAGAAATATTCTTTGTGGATCAAAATTGGATTTTAAATCTTTACTTTTGTTTGATGTCGACTATGAATTTCGATTTTGAAAATTAATGATAACAACGTCATATATAATATTCGTTCAGCAAGATCAAATCAGGTATTTGAAATTAAAGTTTTGAAATTATCAGTGTTAAATTTTTAAACATAAAAAGCAATGTTTTTTCCCATTACATGTATTTTTCTCAACTCAAATAATTCAATTTTTACTTACAAACTGTCGTTTTATATCACCACAGTATTCTGACATGAAAACAAAAGTTAGATGGGATATACAGAAGTGTACAACTTGCACTTTGTATCATTTGTAAAATCAGATTTGAGTTGTTTTACTGAAATTCAAACGGCATTTTAATCAATATGACTTGAAAAACAATTCTTGATGACATAAACCTTCTTTGGTTTCAGCCATTGAGTCATACGTTAAAGACACAGTGCATTATCGAGGCACTGGTTCTCTGAGTTAGACGGCTTGAATAGCAGATTATTCTGCAGACGACGGTCGACTCACGAGGTCAATTCGTTCTAGAAAGATGGATCACGAATTACAAATTGAACTATATTATACAAAGGAGTATGTGGGCTACACCAAGAGTCTTGATTTTCTGCTTGTTCCTTTTTTCACTTAAAGGGGAATGAAAGGCAACAAACATTAGCCTATAATCATGCAGATATTTGTAAGCCTATTATAAATATCTTGAAATTACTCCTATTTGATTATTTAAAAGGAAGAACAATGTCTCAAAAAGTAGCAGTTTCCTTGCTAGACATTATCCCATGGGGACTGCCATTTTCTTTACAAAATAATGTCAGAGCAGTGCTATTTGTGAGATACCCACTGACCTGTATACTAGCTAAGATGACACACATTATCACTTGTGGAATGCATTATGCTGGATTTTCTCATTATAAACCTTTTTTGTAGTCATGTACATTCAAATGAAGATACTTTTATCCTGTCATATAATCTATTTGTGTCAAGATATTTGGTTCAGCTGTTTCATAGGTGGGGGCACTTTCTTTTGTTAAGCAGGACTTGGCATGCACAAGTTGTTGCCTGTTCAGACAAAAGTTTGTCAATTCTTCAAAGAAGTGACAAAGACCTACATACAACTGCTAGTAGATATCACCTGTGCGAGATGCTGGGGCTACCAAGATGGCTGTCATTTTGCATTGGTGGCTTTAGTTGTACAATAGCTATTCATTATGGAACATCATATCCATTGTGTACAAGTAAATGGACATGTACTATTATGACATCACAGTATTTCAAAATGGCAGCCCCCATGGGAAAATATCTAGCAAGGAATCTGCAAACTTTAGAGAGATTGTTCTCCTTTCTGAGCAATCACATATGAGTATTTTCAAGATATTTTGAACAGGCTGACCATTTTCCACATGATTATCATCTAATGTTTGTTGAGTTTCATTTTCCTTTAAGAGCCCCACCCGTTCGCAAAAAACGGCAAAATTTAGATAACCATCAGGAATGTTTGTTCATGCTATTTTTCCATTTAGTTCTATGATGAAAGACAATCTGAAGTGTTGGAAGTGAATGGCTATGTTTTTATCGATGGTATTTGCAGGTTTACATATGAGATCGCACCTGTGTTCGTACTGATGGAGAGAGCCACTCTGAAGAAGATGAGAGAGATCATTGGCTTCAAAGATGGCGACGGCATTTTCGCTCCAGGTAAACAAAAGAGAAAAGAAATGAAAGACACATGCTCCAGCGACAATAGCTCTGGGGGTCAATTTGCTCCACTAACAGAATTCCGAATTTTAAGCCTGGACCCCCACACTTTTCTTAACTCAAACCCTCACCCTCACCCTAACCTAAACCCAATCATAACCCTAACCCTAACATATCTTTGACGAAATAAAGTACAGTGCAAATGTCGGATGACACACACACACACCCTCCCCCCCCACACACACACAAATAATTACACAAACATGTTACACGTAAAACGGTATAAAATGTTGCCAGTATATATTATAATTTATTTTGGGGGTGTAGATTATGAGAAGAGCTGTGAGGAAGCTTTCCGACACCTTTAATATTGGTTGGGCTACCCAATTCAGACCACAAGAAACCTACTATATAATATTGTCTTGTAGAGCGCTAAAACTGGTTTAATCATAATCTAACTATGAAATATGAATCAAAATTATGAATAAACTAATCAAATTTATGTCTCTTTACCACCAGGACGATGATGCTTAAGTAAAATCAGAGACAGTACAATAGAAATCTGCTATTTTAAAGAAATATAACTTATAAAATGCGCAAGCGCAACATACACTTTCTCAAATAACATTCACCTTCCCCTCTTCAGGTGTTTGACTACATGTGCTAGACATTAATTATCGTCCGTATAAAGAGAGAAAAGTAATGATTCGACCTTAATTCAAGATAAGCATGTATATACCAATCGCTACGTGACGAAGGAAATAATGGTGCAATTATCACCTTGGTAACGCGTAATGAGAGGGATTTTGGTGTAGACTTTTGACGTCTTATTTCAGTCCTCAATCTATGAGGGTGGAGTACTCCATCAAGTGAATCTCACGCTTGTGGAGATGCATTTATTTGCATTTATTATTCGTCTGCTGAGAGCCATAATGGTGTTTAACTCTGTGTGAAAGTGTGTCAGTCAACGCCCTTCTGGTTTTGGTAAAGGAGTTTCAAACTGAATGTGAAATCGCTTTATTTCGTTACCCCAACGTACCAAGTTCCAAGATCAAATATGGAGACTGCTGCAGTGACAGTGGTCATGGTGGTAATATACTAATGGTAGTAGTAGTCGTAGTAGATAGATATCATGCAAGTAGTCATGAAATAGATAGAAATACACAAAACCTGTAGGAAGTAGCAAGTAGCAAGCAGACATGTAGGTAACATTCTGTTATATGAAAATAAAACAGTACTAAGAAAACGGACAATATACAATCATTGATCGTATTATCTACACACATCTTACAGCCATCATTCATACACAAACAGTATTCATATGTTAATATTATATACATCATACTTTTAAATATAAAGTCGAATTCTGGTCATGCAATTACATTATGAAAGAAATTTCCTGGAAGCAGTTGGTAACAGCTGACGATATAGAAAATAAGACTCGGTGTATACTACAAGGTTTTGATATCAAACTGATAGGAAATTGACTCAGCTTTCACTGAAAAGCATATGCACTACACACAGAAATTGGTATAGGAGACTACGTGAAATAATTAATATGTGGGATGACTGTTCGGCCCGAACGCTTTGAACAGCTATTTCTCTTCATATATTTCGAATAACAGGGCATTTGAAGAGCAATCTTTTTTCAGAGGACATTTGATATTCTTCCAAATTGATATAAAAAGAATGAGAAAGCTCATAAATCATTTTCACCTATATACCAGAACTCAACCTTCTCATTCAGCTTTCTTAACCCTTTCGAGACAATTGACCACATTTTGCGGTTTGATTCAATGACTTTTGATTCAGAGCCCTAAAAAATAAACCAGATGCATGAGTAGAAAAAAAAAAAATTTCTCACACACTATCTCTATTTTTGTTGCATGACCATATTGCATTTGATGCCAGGGATTTTTAAATCAAAATTAGATTGGCAACACATTAAAAGGTTCAAAATCATTGTTTTTATTATCAAAATTGGCAATATTTTCAAATTTTCATCAAAATTTCAGCCATGAATATTGTATTCAAAGACATTACACCTTATTAGAACCATGTAGAACTAAAAGAAAAATATTATTGTTGCCAATTTGAAGAACAAAATGTGATCAATTTAGCCCTGAAATAATTCCTGTCCTGAAAGGGTTAACTTACTAGAATACGTTACTGATTATTGTGCCCTTCTCTTCAGTTTTCAGTCATAGATTTTATGCCTATTGCTGCATGGGCATGCCAAAACACTAATATATCGCATGGCGACTGACAGAGGTGAAAAATTATCCCTTCCATCTAGGGTATTTTGTAGGTATGCTCCTCCATAACACAAATATGAACAACATTTTCATGATTTTGTGAGGCGCTCCCTATACTGAATTTCCGAAAGGGTGAGGTTGTTTTGTTTTTGTTCAACTTTTCTATTGGGGGGGGGGGGCATGTAAAAAGGGGAAGGGTGGGGAGTACGCCAGCTCTGCCAGGGTTATGCTGAGTATGTCTCTGTAGTACACTCTCAAGACACTGGTAAAAAAACGCAACAGTTGGTAGCTTCATATTTGACCCGACCATTTGTTAAAAGTGTCTACCAACTGGGGTTGGTAGACATTTTTAACCAACAGTTGGTAGGTTCACATTTGACCCAACTATTTTGTTAACATTTTGATAGGTTGGTTAAAAAATTTCTGAGAGTGTATAATATTACAACACAAATTATAAGAACAATGCAGAAAGATCATGTTCAGTGTCAATGGACTCTTGTATTGAACATGTCTATATAGACTGCATGTTTCATTAATTCCCCGGGGGGGGGGGGGTACTCAGATTATAATCGGACGGGGGTGTGCGGCTGAGAACTCCAGACCCATACCCACATCCAAGGGTCCTTTTGCTGTAAATAGGCACCCATGTCTAAGGATTTTTTGTGAAAAATAGACCCATGTCTAAGGATTTCGAACTTTAAATATTACATATTTTAGCTGTAATATAATGCAATGGCCAAACATTTTGCAGATTCTTGATAAAATTCTTTATTACTCATTAGTAATCTGTACCATACTACATGTAGTTTTGGGTTTACAAGTAGTTTACAAGTGATAAGGGGGTGATCCGGGGGGTGATCCCGACGTCGATGTTCGTTTTACCATGTCGCAGCTAGCCTAGCCGTGCGTGAAGACGCACGTTGTGCAGTGGCGGCACCAGGATTTTTAAAGTGGGGGGGGGGGCAAATGGGGGGCAAAAGAAAATGTTTGGGGGGGGGGCAAGGGCGGACAAAAAATTTTTTGACACTTTTTGTAGTGAAAATGTACAGAATATTCGGCTATAAACCTACCCAGATATGAGGACATTTTGAGCATCTAGCTGAACTGCCCGATTATAAAGAGGTGTTAGTTATATACTGCGAGCGAGCGAAGCGAGCGAGCAAAAATTTTGACATTTTTCGTAGTAAAAATGTACAGAAATTACATAATTATTCGGCTATAAA
This sequence comes from Heliocidaris tuberculata, assembly GCA_025618425.1. Taxonomy (NCBI): domain Eukaryota; kingdom Metazoa; phylum Echinodermata; class Echinoidea; order Camarodonta; family Echinometridae; genus Heliocidaris; species Heliocidaris tuberculata. Next base: position 34,223,698 of record CM046832.1, read on the forward strand.
ACTACCCCAATATGCATGAGGACATTTTGAGCATCTTGCTGCCCAATTATGAGGTGGTAGTTATTTATTGCGAACACTTTTTGTCGTGAAAATGTACAGAAATTATATTCGGCTATGAAACTACCCAGATATGAGGACATTTGAGCATCTTGCTGTCCGATAATAAGGTGGTAGTTATACATTGCGAACGGGCAAAAATTTTGAAACTTTTTGTGGTGAAAATGTACAGAAATGATTATTTGGTTATGAAACTACCCCACTATGAGGACATGATCATCTCGCGGCCTGATTATGTGGTGGGAGTTATAGGCCTGTATTGCGAGCGAGCGAAGCGAGCGAGCAAAAATTTTAACACTATATAGTGGAAATGTACAGAAATTATTCGGCTATAAAATTACCCAAATATGAGGATATTTACACGAGCTGAGCGAATAAATTTGCCCCATGCCCCCCCCCCCACCTTGATGCCGCCACTGCTTTCCAAGTTTCCGTTTTCTTTCTTTTTCCTTCTTTTCTCCATTCCTTTTTCACTTTTTTCTTTCCTTTTCTTTTCTTTTTCATTTTCCACCCTTTTATTTTTTTCACTCCGAAAATTATTAGGGGGGGCAACTGGGGGGGGCAAAGCTTCTGACTGGGGGGGGGGGGGCAAATGCCCCCCGTGCCCCCCCCCCCCCCCCCCCTTGGTGCCGCCACTGACGTTGTGTAATGGCATATCGCGCGCTGCGCAGGCATTATGATATATGCAGCGCAGCTAGCTAGCTCGGGCTCGGCGCAGTCCCGCAGTTACTGAAGCTGCCGCATGTACTACGCATACGAAGCTCGGATCCATATCCCCAATTCCAAGCTCGGGCGCTTGGCCTGGCGCCTAGCGCGCATAATGTAATAAATAATACGTGGTACTTCCGGGGTACGTTCTACGTATAGCTATTTAGTAGGCATTTACAATGTAGGCTCGATTACCTCGAGTATTTGGGTGCAAATCCGAAAATCCCGGACAAATGAGGGAGAAAAGAGAGGAATGAAACAAATGATAAGAGCCGGGATAAGAGACCCATGTCTAAGGATTTTTTGGGGAAAAATGGGACCCATGTCTAAGGATCTTTTTAATGAAAAGGGGACCCATGTCTAAGGATCTTTCTTCAAAAAGTCACCCTTCCCAGCGGCACATCCCCGTATACCCAATATACGTGAGTACCCCCCCCCCCCCGGGATTAATTCTATCATTAACAGTAGAAAATTCGTCAATACCATGATTATGAGTTAAGATACATTGTATTTTTAGAAACATCATTTGATAATACCTGACCTACCGTGAATATCGAAGTCACACACCAACAATGTCAAATCCAACATTTCATTGTTGAAAAAAAAAGAACGAACCAGAAACTAGAACATATGTTTAATACACAAAATTTCATATTTTCTCCATTATCTCTAAAGATACTGCTTGTCTTTTTGTGAACTCAACATTATGTTGTGTCAAATACATTTTCCCATGATAAATCTTGAGCTAAGAAGGAGACAAGCTGCACCTTAAGAGATAATGGGGAAAATATGAAATTTTGTGTACAAAACATAATGGAGAGTTGTACTACTAAACCTGTCACTTTGAAGCAACATTGCCAATTTGAAGATCGCCATAGAAAGTAAATTGAGACTTTTCAAACTTTCATAACTTTCTCATTTCGTAACCGATTTTGATGGAACTTTTTTAAAATTGCTTCTCTCTATCCTCTCTTTTCATTAGAATTTATCTTTTCCCAGGGTTTTATTCTCCTTTAAGCTCGAAAAGGGGATCAAAGTAGACCTACAAGAAAGTACACCTTTGACGATAACGACGCATATTCAAAAATTCTACTTCACACATGTCCACCTATACTGCAAATACCAAAATGACATAGTTCTGCAATGTATATATGGGCATAATAGTGAAGAAAAAATTAGTAGGCTTAAAAATGATACCCAGATCTAAGAACGAACGTAAACAAGGGCGATATTTCAATCAAACTAAATTAAAAAGAAAGAAAGAAAGAAAGAAAAAGAAAACACTTCACACGAAAATGAACCTTTTACATACAGTGGCAACGCATTTTGGAGGGTCTCATTTCGGACCCCCCCCCCAACATGTAGGGCCTACTGGGCGTCCCAGAAACACATAATCAAAAAAAGTGGGGCATCATTCAAGTGGAAAATAGATAGGCTTTCATATGGGAACAAATACAAAGATTGCAGTTGCGTCACGTGCGATTTATCATCGATCTAACTTGAGTTTCCAAACGGGTAATTCCACGGAAAATTCACATGCCAAAAATCATGGAATTTGTGATAACTCCAGAAAAGTTTATGCTATACCATGACAGATTTAGTATCAAACAAAACAGGAGGGCGATTTTCAACTTCGTTGGATACGGTCACGACCTGTCTCGGAGAGCGATTACCCCTCCCCCCCCCCTCCCATTTTGCCATTATTGAAAAATATTTTAGTGGAAACTGAAGGTAAATACAGAATATAACCTTTGTATCTATTTTGGAAATTGATGCTGTACCATAGACTTTGATATTTTGATATTCAAAATTGATGCTAACACCCGGGCTTGAACTGTTAAGATATTTTTTTTGTTTTAAGTATTCTTTTATTCATTTCTTTTCAGTGAATCAACAGATATACAAAAATAGAAACCTTACAATATGAATAAAGTATAAACTGAAACTTATACAATTAATTACAAGTAAATATATATATGGAAAAATGTATACATTCATGGAAGAACAAAGAATCTACACATACATTTACTTGTAATTCACTTAATATCTCAGTTTACTTGAAATTATACAGATATACAACTGAAAAATAATATACCTTGGCGTTATCTGCAAAAAATGTATACATTCATGGACGCACAAAGAATTTATACAACTGAAAATATACCTTGAATATAACCATTCCTTTTATATGTTGTTTTTTTTTTCACTGAAAGAAAAATGTATAAAGATAAAAAGAAGAAAAGAGAGAATAAAAAAAAAGAAAAGATAAAATGAAATATGAGAGAGAGAAGGAAAAACACGATAAAAACTACTTTCGAAAAATAAACTCAAGGGCAATTTCAAAGGCCTATTGTACTGCCCATAGAAATCAGGTTCGGATTACATAATACACCATTGTAATGTTCGCACATTTCTAGAGGTGATAGACAGGGCTATTGAAATTGTCTTGAGTTTATTTTTCGAAAGTAGTTTTTATCGTGTTGAAAAAAAAAAAAACCCGCACATCCTAACACAATACCTTATCCGTTCCAGCCCCCCCCCCCCTCTTCCCCCAATCCCCAAAGATGGCGGCCTATGCTTATAAGGCTGGGTTCAAGCCCCCCCCCCCCCCCCCCCCTCTATCAGCGGAAAGCCAGTGTTCATCGAACATAAGGATATCCCTTCCATTAATAGCACTGACAAGTGAATAACTTTTCAAGTGTATCGATCGTACCACTAAGGGTAGCGGGATCAGAGGGATTCAGAAAATAGACCTGTTCACAAAGTTATTCAAATTTATGGATGTCTCTTTCATGGGGACCTAGTAACGAGGTATCCATTAACCTGTTATTAATGAATGAACTACAATACCTGCATGGAATCCAGTTTGCATATACATTACTCGTTGCTAAGTCTAACAAGCCTCTGACAAGCTTTCAGGTTGTCAAGAACAACCTTTGTTTTAAAAGTATGCGTAAAATTTGAATATATTATTTTGTGAACAGGTCTACTGGAGGTCTGTGGCGTCTATATTTTTCATCTCAAGACGCACGTTTTAATCTCATCACAAAAGGCTTGAATGTACGGAATGTCAACATTGCGGTATATGGTACCAACCCATTTCTTAATGAAGGAATGGATGATTATCTTCGTCTCTTGATTAAGGACATTCCCCTCTCTGCTCACAATTCCCTGATTTGTGATGAGCTTGAGAGAAAGAAGTATAAAATTGTCGGGAAAACCACATATCAACGGCTTCGTGTAGATGGGTAGTTGAAATACTGCTTAACGGGAGATAGACTTATTTACATTCAACAACCATCACAACCCCTCCCCCGTTTCATGATTTTCGGCCTCTTCAGAGGTAGAATCTTTCATTTTGGGCAACAAAATACAAGCAAGGTGATTTGCTCAAATTGTTTGAACGAAGGTCACCATCGTTCCAGATGCACCAACCCTGTCGTTGCAAACAACCTGGACACATCCAGTTTGACTGCAACTCCGTGACAACGCCCACCTCGCAGCGCACGGATGATCACCCTAGCACAGCAGATATCACCCCCACGGCTCAGGCGACAATTGAGCAGTTCATCGCTTCAGAGCGCATTGCAGCTACCTCCGCCACAGAAACGACGCTTCACCTTGACGACCCCGCACACACGGAACCCAAGATTACTCAATCGAAAAGCAGCCGCCAGCCGCAGTAGCCGAAAGCGTCGTCGTCCAGACAACCAGGTATATCTGGAGACATGTGCAGTCATGGTAGTGATAAAGCTATAGTTCGCGAGATTCTACAGTCACAGCGGAAGAAACAAATACGGACGCGACAGACAGTGAAGGGCAATCCGACTCGTCTCTGTCATCAGAAACGCCCACCCTCCCCCCCAAAAAAAAAACTAAGGGAAAAAAATGAGGGTCGCTATACCCTCATACGGTATTATGAATAGCAACCCTCTTCTCCTATTATGAATAGGGACCCTCTTTTACTATTATGAATAGCGACCCTCGATCCGTATTATGAATAGCGACCCTCATTTTGTATTATAAACAGCGACCCTCTTCTTCTATTATGAATAGCGACCCTCTTTCCATATTATGAATAGCGACCCTCTTCTCGTAATTTGAATAGTGGTCCTTATGAGTAATGACCCTCAATGTGAATTAGGAATAGCGACCCTCATCTCACATTATGACTGTTCTTATGAATAATGGTCCTTATGACTTTATGAAGTGACCCCCTTTCCGTTTTATGAATAGCAGACCTCCAGGTATAGGAACTTACACGTTATGAATAGCGGTCCTTATGGCAGTCATTATGACTGAGCCGTCCTTATGAGTAGCCCCCAGGCCCCTAAAGGCCCTGTCACACCTTTCCGGGCAAGCTACGCGGGCTTGTTGCGTGTATGGATTTTCCAGCACGCAGAATAGTTTCTGCGGGCGGACAAGGATTTCGCGTGCGTCTTACCTGCTGGACGCGTGCTACTTACGTTCTACTTGCGTGTATTCCGTGTGACCTGCGTGTCAGGCGCGTGGGTGGCGCGTGAGAGCTTCGAAACTGATCCGTGTTTGTTACGGGCGACATACGGGCGCTGCGAGGTACCTGCGTCACAACTGCGTGTTACCTGCGTGGAAGTTGCCTGCGAGGGTGCGAGCCTGGGTAATACTGGTCGAGTGGATGGAGAGACCATTATTTCTCGTTTTCTTCAGTTGGAATAAAGATGCCCCGTCGGCAGAACGTCATTTATCTTGACCGCAGGCGACCCTCAACTAACCAGCAGAAAGGCAGTAAGTGACCCTCGACATGCACGCAATTTGCTCGTATAGCTCGCTCCACGCCCGCAGAACTGACCAGCTACACGGATGTTGGCAGTATCGACACCGTTCCTTGCCAGTAAAACACCCGTATTATGCTCGTAGAATGCCCGCAGATGACACGCGTTTCCGGCGCATAGCCACAGATCCACGGGCAACCTACGTACTTCAAGCGGGTTAACTGCTTGTGACTTGCGGCCGCTACGGGCCTCCTACTGGTGTTCTACGTGGACCTCTGCGGGCAATCCCCCGCGACTCACCCGGAACAAGTTTTGGGCATGCTCAAAACTTGGCTGCGGGTAAATCGGACTTGCGTGCGCACCTCCGGGCAACTACGGGCGAGATACGTGCTAGGTACTGTCAGGTGCGGGCCACCTTTTCGGAGACCTCCGGGTAGCAAAAATTGTTCCCCGCAAGTCACACGCAAGGCTTGCCCGGAAAGGTGTGACAGGGCCTTAAAGCTCCGCCATCTTGTCGGGGTCCATTAGAAGGCCCGATAAGCACTTTGCATAATTCATGAGCGTAAATGCATGATTCATTTTGTAAGATGCTCCCCGAGAGTAGCATGTGTTTGTACGCGGTATGAAACACATTAGGCGCATCAGCTTAGAGCATGCGCAGTGAGAAAGGTCAAATTCAGTAATATATGCATTTATGGTAATATATTCATCGCTTCAACGTACAGATTCGGCAAATCAGCGTCGGTAATTTCTAATTGTGGCAGACGGCGCTCGGTCAATGCAATTTAATTGTAATCGATCTCCGAATCAAAATATATCGCTTTGCAAATTTGTAAACAAGTAAATAAAGCTAAAAATGTAACCGGACAGACCGAATCAAATCTAATCATGGATACAGATAATGTAAAAATAAATGTAAATTACTTGACACGTCACCAATGGCATAAGTCTCTTTCCTTGTTGGTATACTTAAAACAGGTGAATATATTCATTCGATATGCATAAAGGATAATGATAAATAAATAAATAAATAAATGATACATATATGTATAATGAAATGAAAGATTATTAAAAAGAAAAAAAAAAAAAAAACCTCTTGCAGTGTAGGATTTTTTTCAGGAATGGTTTTCATAACAGAAAGGATAATCTTCATTTGGGCTGAGGGGATGGGGTCCTTTAGTTAATTGAGGTTTTTTCTTTAACCTTTTAATTAGTCTTGATGTAAATGATTTTTTTTCTAAATAATATAAGTGTACGTTAGTTCTTTTTTGGAAGGTTTTTTTTTTTTTATTAAAAGGAACAATCTACTAGCATAGCTGAAGGGGGGGGGGCAGAGTGCCCTCCGACAACTTTTCCCCCCACTTTTTTTTTTCTTGTCAGAGAATTATGGGAGGAAAACATGTGATAACCCCCCCCCCCCTCACTGAGCATCTTTTTTGAGGGCTGGGGGAAAAAGTTGTGCCCCCCCCCCCCCCCCCCCCCCCCGAGCGAGTTTTGGAGAGCTGGCAAGAAGAAAAAAATACGGGTCTCCCTTCAAGCAGAATTTTAGAATTTAGAATTTTTGATTTTTTGTTTTGTTTTTGTTTTTGCTTGTCAGAGAATATGGAGGAAAAACATCTGATAACCCCCCCCCCCCCCCCCTGAGCGCCAATCAAAATACCGGACGATTATCTTCTAACTTTTAATTTGCATTTGTGAGTAAAATTTATATGTTGCTATTCACTAGCGTACCCAAGGGCCAGGGGCAAGGGGGCAGAGTGCTTCCTGACATGTTTTGAAAAAGAAAAAAAAGGTTATCGGGTTCCTGAACAAGATTCTCGACACCCCCCCCCCTTCCCTCCCCTCCCCCCCCCCCTCCCCCCCCCCTCCCCCCCCCCCTCCCCCCCCCCCCCCCACCGAGTGACTTTTGGAAGGCTGGCGAACTATTTTCGGAACTGATGGAACTGAAAACCTTTTTTTCTTAAATGCTTGTCAGAGATTATGGAGGAAAACTGACCATGAAATCTGATACCCCCCCCCCCCCCACTGAGCGCCAATCAAAAACCGGAAGAATTATCTTCTAACTTTTAATTTGCATTTGTGAGTAAAATTTATATGTTGCTATTCACTAGCGTACCCAAGGGGCCAGGGCAAGGGGGCAGAGTGCTTCCTGACATGTTTTGAAAAAGGAAAAAAAGGTTATCGGGTTCCTGAACAAGATTCTCGACACCCCCCCCCCCCCCCCCCCCCCCCCCCCACCGAGTGACTTTTGGAAGGCTGGCGAACTATTTTCGGAACTGATGGAACTGATAACCTTTTTTTTTCTTAAATGCTTGTCAGAGAATTATGGAGGAAAACTGGACCATGAAATCTGATAACACCACCCCCCCCCCCCTATCCATGAGCGACTTTTGGAAGGCTGGGGAGGGGGGATTTTCGCCACTGATGATAACCCTTTTTTTTATTAACCCTTCTTGACGCCAAGGTCCAGATACACCACTGTTGCCATTCCTTTCCAGCTTTCATGCCTGTAAGTCACCACTCAATCACAAGTCTTATACAATACCATTCATTTCCATCAACTTATGATTGACCATTCCAGTGACAAAGCTTATTGTCTTCACTCTCCCTTTCACATACGCAGGGGTATCGCTAGAGAATTTTGAATGGGGCAATAGTACTGTGCCGAGAAAAAAATTCCCACAAATTTCCAACAATGAAAAAGTAAAACTGAAGTTTTATATTTTTATATATTTTTTGACATGCCAAAATACTGACAGTTCGAAACATTACAAATATTAAGGTGTATTACCATCTCGCCACCCCCAGGGGTGCATCCAGGATTTTGTAAAAGATGGGGCACACATTGCAGAAAATTCTCTGACAAGTTGAAAAGGTCATTTCGAAGGAGGCGGGGGGAGGGGGTACAGTCTTGAAGTTGTATACTGAAGGTATGTCACTTTGTATCAAGGGGGGCATGGGCCGGAAGTGCCCCCTAAATCTGATACTGCCCCCTTCCACCCCCACCCCCTCGAGCGATACCACTGCTTTTTCTCTCATTTTTTTATTCTTTCTCACTCCATTCTAACTCTGGCTTACCTTTCACGCAAACTTTGCATTTAACATTTCTAGGTATGGAACCCCCCCCCCCCTTGAATACTCTGTGTAAAAGTATATCACATGAACATTATCACTAAAATGAGAATTCAAGTTAGAATTAAAAAGCTCTCAGAATATGTAAATGTTTAAGGTAACTAGATAGATGACTTTCCATCCCCTTAACATGATAAAAGAGATGAACTAAATCCTTTTTTGTTTTTCTTGTCTATTTAATAACAATAAATATCAATTCAAATAACAAGTTTATAATTTGAAGAAGAAAAAAAACATCTTGAAATTGCACATCCTTGCAGAAGTCTAGTGGTAAGTCAAATTTTCATATCACTTAGTATATCACTGAATGAACGTTCGGTTTTTCTCACAAGTTCTCAAGCAATTTGCGTATCAACTGTTTCATTCTATTATACTGTTGAAATGGTCACCGACTAGGTTTTGTTAAATTTCATTCCGCTGAAGGCACTTTTTTTTTAGAATTTCAGCAAATGCAATATTCCAACAAAAATCCTCCAAATCAGAAACCCTTGTTAGGGATATCTGTATTGTTTTATTCTGAATGAAATCCCAAACTTCATTACATGTATCCACTCGTGAGACTGCTGATCTAGTTAACAGGAATGAAGAGCTGTAGTGGTAATCCGTAGGTCTGTTGAATGAAAAGAGAAAATAGAACAAATTAAAAACTATTAAGGTCGTAAACAATAAGAAAGGACTGCGATGTGCCAGATATGTATGCATGACTCAAACACAGTAAATATTGCTTGATAAAAAGCTATTTTACCCACATTCATTAAAATTAAGTTCTTTTGTAAGCATGAAAATGGAAATGATGAATCCTTGTAAAAATTAAATAAAATTCCAATTTTGACTAAAATTCTTCTTTTTCAGTTCAAAGGGAAAGGAAATTACAATCGTTTCAAATAACTTGCTTCCTCTTCAAGTTGTGTACTATTGATATAGGCCTATTATATATTTTTTATATTGATATATTTTTCAAAACCTTTTTTTTTTTTTTTTTTTTTTTTTTTTGGGGGGGGGGGTATTGCCAAATTTAATCATGCACAGTAAACGCCTACCTCTCCAAGCTTGATCATGCAGGTCAGTATATTTGCTCTTTGTTCATTTCTCCTGATTGTGTATCTCAATATTCTTTCACCATCCATTGTAAAGAATCATGCTGTGTAAAAAAAGGATAAATAAATTTATAAGTACATGTGTAAATAAAAGTAATTTAGAAGTACACAATATATAATTTGCAGAAATACTTCTACTCCACTAATTCTGACTTTTGATCTTCTCAAACATCTAAATACATCTAATTTAGATCATAGATCAAAGCTCAAAAGAGACCGTTTTCACAGAATGTATTGTGAATAAATGTGAAGAGTAATTTTCTCCTTCTCCATGCTTACACACAATGCTGGGCTTTGTTGGTAATGGTTTAAAATGATTGCATAGTTTAAAGGAAACCAAAACCCAAGGAGAGAATCAATGTTATTGGAAAGTGAGAATTCAGAGAAGCACTTTACAAAAAGTTTCATTAAAATTGGTTAAAAAATGAGAGAGTTATGGAAGTTTGAAAAGTCTCGTTTTACTTTTTTATGGGGATCCTCAAATTGGCAAAAATTGCTTCAAAATGGCTGATTTTGTGGACAACTCTCCATTTGTTTTGTACACAGATTTTCAGATTTTCCCCATTATCTTTCAAGGTGCAGTTAATCTCCTTCTGAGCTCAACATATATAATGGGGAAATGTTTTTTACACCACATATGTCGAGTTCAGGAGGAGACAAGGAGCACCCTGAGAGATAATGGGGAAAATCTGAAAATCTGTGTACATATTCTTTTGAACTAACATCTCTCATTTCGTGCGGATGACGTCATTGCATATAATCTGCATAATTAATAGGTCTTGAATTGACGAAGTTGAGGTCAAGTAAATTTTGATCGATACTATCGAATTATGTACATATTCATGACCTAGCATCTAATCAAAGTTTCACAATAAACTGACACGCACAAGAAATATGAATAATGCAACGTATCGGGTGCTTATCGGGCTCTTCAAATGATCCGAAAGAGGCCATTCGCGTAATGATTTCCGCGCGTGCTGCTTTCCGTCTAGTAAATCTATAATAATACGTCTATGGTAGCCCCTTTTAAACATTTAAAATATTTCCGCGCGCGAGCGTAAATTAACCATGAGTGCCTTATACAGCATAAAAATCTAATCTCTTGTCTGTTTTAGTATTTTAATCAATCCTGTATAGAAACATTTCTCTTTGACGCGCGCGTACGCGCATGCGCGCACAAATGGTTAAAATGCCTAAAATGGACTAAGATAGACTGTGCCTGGGCCCCGTTGCATAAAACTTAACATTAACGGTAACTTTGCCATCAATGGTAACTCCCATGGAAACCTTGATTTTGATTGGCTGTTGAGTGATGTTACCATGGTAGTTACCATTGATAGCAGAGTTACCATTAACGGTAAGTTTTATGCAACAGGGCCCTGGACTGTGCATGTGTTATAGGCGTTATAGGGCACTGACACTGTATTATGTATAAATTAACTTGGGGTGCGCACGCGTACGCGCGCGTCAATGTAAATGCTCAAAACGGTCTAGGATCGATATTGGGCATGTTTCAGGCCATTTTAAACATTTAAAAAAATTCCGCGGGTGCGCCCGTAAGTGACCTTTAGTGCTTTTTGCAACATGAAAATGACCAATCTTTGACTGTTTTAGCAATTTGTTAAATTCAGAATCATTTCGAGATAATTTTTCTTTAACGCGCGCCTACGCGAGCGCAAAAAGTAAAAATGCCTAAAATGGACTAAAACAGACTGTGCATGTGTTATAGGGCAAAATTTGAAAATGCTTAATACGGTCAAGGATCAATTTTGGACATGTTTCATTTTCTACGTGTGTGCGAATGTGCGTGCGTCAGTGACCGACTATGCCTCATTTAATGTACAGAAATGCCGAAGTTTTCAAGAGACCGTTCCATAGCCCACCTGTATAGTTGTACTTGTTCAACTCTAGTTATTTTTCTTTCTATTTCCCATCATTTTAATCTCTTGTTTTCATGTGAGTGTTTCCATTAATTCAATAAAACATATAAATATCAAAAAATAAAAAAATAAAAGATTATATTTTGTATTAAAGGAAGAACAATCACTAATGCATTAATGTCTTGAAAAAAGATGTAGTCTCGGAACCGCTGGATATTTTGCATCACGGAATGTACTGAAATGTTGTTGATTTAGACCTAGTAGAACAACTACATTCGATTAGATATGTAAAATTGTTCAGTTTAAATATTACATTTTTGGACTCTATTTATATTATGGTTTCCTACAATTTCAATTAAATTTATTAATTTCATAGAATCCCTTGAATGTAATAATACACCAAGAAATTCGTATTTTTTTGCACCCTGTAAAGCCAGTGGCTTGAGAAAATTAGGTGGACCCATAACATAAGTGACAGAAACACTGTAATGATCACTGGCACGATGGCATCCCATTGATGATATATCATTAAACAAAAGCATTGGAATAGTTTAAAGATACACGTACCTGATTTTCTAGAAAGGAATCGACTGAAATACAATGCTTAATACTTTCTTATCAGCCCAATCCATTTCATTTTAAAGGAACATTTATTTTCTTCCAGTAATTTGTCACATTTTATGCAAATAATAATCAATAATAATTTTACCCGATTTCTTGCATGGTTGGTTTTGTTACAGGAGGGGCTGTCTGCAACTTGTATGCAGTATTAGCAGCCAGACACAAGTTCTTCCCCGCGTGCAAGAGACGAGGAATGTTCGGGGTGCCTAATCTTGTTATGTTCACTTCGGAACAGGTGAGGATTTTTTGTTAAGGAAAATGTGAAGATTAGGATTAGGGTTAGGGTTATAATAGGGTAAGGTTTAGGTTTAGGATTAACATGGCAAAGTTAGACCAGAGCAATGGTCACAACTCACAAGAGCAAATGTCATGGAACCCATTACAAGTATTAAAAGCTGGTCACATTTGTCCGATAACGATAACGAGATTTTTCATTAAAGGTACATCCTAGAACTGTACTAAGTACTATTAACATACGCGAGCATACTCACACATATACGCACAACATTGTAGGGTATACCTTTAATTGAAAATCTCGTTATCGTTATCGTTATCGTTATCGTTGTCGGACAAATGTGACCAGCCCTTTAGTTGACATTATTAGGGTAACGTGAAAGTGTTTAAATTACCTTAATCTTGGAAAATAAAGGTATACAGGTAAGTTTATAGCAAAATAGTAACGCAAAGGTTTGCTAAAAGAGAAATTTGTTTAAATTTGTTTCCTATGGGTTTTACGTCCTACTATCTAAATTGGCCATCCTCTTATAAGTATTTTTTATTTTTTGCTGCCTGTATAGTATTTAATGTTGTTGTATTTATGTACCTCCTCGACATTTGAACTTTTCCTGTTTGTTTTTATGCTTTAACATTTACAACATTCAAGGGCTGAATAAATGGATCTGGAAAAAACAACACTAAACTAAACTAAACTAAACAGCTAGACACATCACCATTACAATGAAATAACAACAATGTGTGATATAGGGTAATGCGACTGTATATTGATAATGATAACTGTCTACAGCAAAGTACAGTGCGATTAGAGCGAGTCACATTTAATGCGATATTTTATCAAAGTACTCGTAACTTTCCACGAAATCCTTCTACTTTCAGAGTCATTTCTCGATCAAGAGGGCGGCCTCCATCCTAGGCATTGGTACAGATAATCTCATTCTTGTAGAAACAGACGACAGGTGAGTAACCAAGGTAACCGAGTGTTATTATAGAATTATTCTCTTCACATTTTAAAATGGCATGCATGGAGGGTCAACCATTTAATTGCTGGATTTGATGCTATTTAAAGATTTTGCAATAAACAGATTAAGGTATATGAAAAACATTATGGTGTACTTTCGTGCAGATATTATGAAAAGAGACATGCGTTTGAATTTTATACGATACAGCTATAATTTCTCTTTAGTACTTTTGTAGACATTTTTTACGATTGCAAATCTATACATGACAGTCCTAATTGAATATTTTCATCTATTACTCATACTATATTTTTATTTTATAGTTTTCCCTTATTTAGCTAGGCCTATTGCACTCTTGTTTTTAGTAATACATATCCATCTATTACAAATGAGATGACGGCACTATTCAATAATAGGAAGTTTCTCCGATGGTCCATCGATAACTCTTGTGGGACATCACCGTTCGTTGAAGCAAATATCCTGCAAAATGATACGTATTGTTAAAGTATTATGCAAACTAACTTGTTATGAATCCAATGTTTCTTTTAGGGGGAAGATGAATGCAGATGATCTGGAAAACAAGATTCAGCAAGCCATTGGAAGGGTGAGTTATTTTCATGGGGAAGATATGAAAATACAATTTCTAAAAGAACAGTGATAAAATAAGCAAATTAAATGTTAGATGTTTTGTCTACTTTCTGCTGTGTGCAATAATTACTTTGAGAGAGTCTATAAAACATCAGAGGCGTTATGTGCCGATAGATAGATCGAGAAATAATGTAAATGGAACGTGCCACGAGAATATCAGTGATTGTGAATGAGATTTTTTTTTTTTGGTGGGGGGGGGGGGGGGGGAGGGGTGTAGTAGGTTTTTACAAAACAGGAAAGAAAAAAGAAAAAAGCCCTGAAGATTCCCCCCCCCCCCCTTCCCCCGCGTGATTTAAGGCCGATCTACCTTAGGCCTGAAAAGGGGAGGGGGCGATTATATAGGAATTCTTAGCCGTAAAAAACATCTTCCCTCAGTAGTGGGGCTGGCCTTTGTGTACAGATGGATGTATTACTATATAAAATCACATTCTTTATATTTTGTTGACAGGGAGACAAGCCGTTCTTTGTCAACGCAACGGCTGGAACAACTGTTGTTGGAGCGTACGATCCATTCCACAAAATAGCCGATATCTGCTCTAAGTATAACCTATGGATGCATGTTGATGTGAGTTCTAATATTCGTACGTAGTGCAATTTCGGTCGGTAAAATAAGGCAGCAATGTAGCAAAAATGCGGAGCCTCCTTTTACGCTACATAATTATAGTTTAGTCAACTCAGTTGTCTCCGTTCCAGTTGGTAACAATTGCACAAAGGTCTAATGCTGTTGGGCATACACGCAATCAGGGGTGTCGCCGTGTTCATGATGGGGGGGGGGGGGGGGAGATGACCGGCGAGGGTGTGGGAGGGGGTTTCCCCTCTCCCACACCAGGGACTTTTTCAAAAATCTGTCTATAAAACTTGTATTTTAGAGCATCCAAAATGGTCTTTAATGAAAAGAAGTAATGCACGGATATACGTCAATGGACGGAACCACTTAATTGAGAATAACAATGCCAGGGAACGAAATTTCTTCGATATTTTTCCATTGTAATTATGGCATTTCTTATTTCCTTACTTCTAATCATTAAAGAATGTGACAGTATTTCGATATCAAACATAATGAGTTTGGATAATTATCAGTTTAAGTTAATGTATCATAATGCTTATTTATTTAGAATACATAATTGGCATTACCACTCAAATTTTGGGGATATTATTTAATATTGACTTATAGGAATATAAGTATTCGATGGTTATTTCTATGCTTCTAATGCGATGACTTTAACTAGAGTTAACGTTAGCGAGCTAATGTTTGTCTTCTTTGATGTTTGAATTTTGATTTTCTGATTTGCTGATTAAGGTAATAATTGAGGAGTAATGATGTAATAATCTATAAGTTATGTGTTAACGTAAGATTGTAATTCGAGTTTTGGTTTAACTTCTCGAGGTCTGGTGGTTTAAGATTAAATAAACTAATTCAAATTGATATACCCTATTGAAACTAAGATTGTATTGCCTAATTTTGCTAAACTCCGTTTTCTGAACTCAGGTTTAACTTAAGCCGAGGTCTAAGTGTGGATTAACCCATTCTAAATCTGCCCTTTAAACCAGAGATTAACGGAATGGTTAACTGAGTCTAAGTATTAAAACCCAGTCTAAATCTGCCTAAACCGGAGATTAAGATAATCCAATTCTGAACTCCGGTTTAACTTAAGCCGAGGTCTAAGTGTGGATTAAACCCAGTCTAAATTTGCCCTTTGAACCGGAGATTAAGATAATCCAATTCTGAACCCGGTTTAACTTAAGCCGAGGTCTAAGTGTGGATTAAACCCAGTCTAAATCTGCCCTTTAAACCGGAGATTAAGATAATCAAATTCGGACTCTGGTTTAACTTAAACCGAGGTCTAAGTGTGGATTAAACCCAGTCTAAATCTGCCCTTTAAACCAGAGATTAAGATAATCAAATTCTGAGCTCTGGTTAACTTAAACTCCAGTGCAGTCTAGACTATAAGTGGGTTTTTAACTTTGTACAGGAATATAGACTCCGCCTAAAGGTAGTTTAAGTCCAGTTTAACTTAGAATGGAGTTTAAGTTTTAAAACGGAGTTCAGAAAACGGGCCTATGTATAAATGTTATTGTTCAAAGAAAATACAAATAACCTATAGATATTCATAAGAAACGACAATTTTTATATATATATATATATATATATATATATACAGTCAAACCTGCTTTAGCGACCACCTGTATAGAAAGACCACCTGTCTATAAAGACCACAATTTTTGTTTTCCTTGAAAAGAGTTTCTCATTGAAACATGTATTAAAGGAACCTGTACATAAAGACCACCTGCTCATAAAGACCGCTTTTCTTGTCTCCCTTGAGCGGTCTTTATAGACAGGTTTCACTGTATATATATTACCATTCGTAGTTTTGTTTAATTTCTTATCACCGAAATTGTCCCAACTTTGGAAAACTGTCAACACCTAATTCTTTTCCTTCTAAGTTTTTTGTTTTCTTCTTCTCTTTTTTATCCTGAGAGTTTTGTTTTGATAATAACAGCACTCTCTTTGCATCTTTGCATCTTACAATGGACTTCTACTCAATCATTATTTTTTTCTCTTTAAATCTTCATCAATAAGATCGTAATTATTTCTTACATTTTCATTCATTTTGATTTTTAAAGTGCGTGGGGAAGGGTATATCCACACAATTTGAGTAGACATAATTGTGTAAAGAATTGATATGATACAGGCTATTCATATTTCTTCAGTTTTCGTTTATTTTGGAATTCAAGTGACTCGGGAAGGTGTACACATACATTGGTGTTGTACATAAGTAGACTTTTACTTTTTAAAGACGTTTTATCGTATATTTCCTCTTCACTCATTTTGAATTCAGGCGGCTTGGGGAGGGGGCGCCCTTCTATCGCGGAAACATCGTCATAAGCTGGATGGAATTATCCGGTATGTCTTGAAAAAAAATTGATTCTATTTTTTGTTGTTCTTGATTATTATACATTAAAGAATATATTAAATTGATTTGGGCTATATGCGCCAGATTTCTTTTTGGTATGATACTGAGTGATAAGAAAACGATATTTACTTCATCAACGTGTATTAAAAAGTCACCATAAAGAGATATTACGGAAACCACCATTACACACACCAAAATTTTAAAAAAAGAATGAAAACAAGAAAAATATACTCTTACTCAAATACAACTTTGTCATATCTTAAAAATAAAAGTTTGTACATTCAGGTTTCTAGCTATACAATGGCTAAACAACCAAGCTATTGCAAAGGATGAGTTATGGCATGAAAAGTAAACATATGTTCCTGTTGCATTGGCATTGATCCAGGATGGCCCGCCTTCAGTATAATCATCGCGGTCAGTTATAATCTTAAAGGATAATTAACCCCAGAATATAAATGTACTTATGTTCAAAGGTGTATATGATCTTAATCACTGGTCTGTATCACTTTAGAAATAAGATATCAGAAAAGGGTTTAAATCAAAACATTCTAGCACACGGTATCATCTGCTAACACTTTACATGGGGATGATAATTTATGATACTTAATGATATGGAGTTGTACATGAACCATTGGAAACCGGTCCGGTCAGGAAGATATTTTTAATCCTAGAGCTAAATTGCTTCTCTTCATTACAAAAAATCACCATGTATGATGGAAAATATATAACAGGTGTATACATATATTCTAAAATTTGAAATTTATAGATTACTTTTTGAATTCTCTGGTTTTGCTAAATAGAAATCGATTTCTTGGGCTTGCCTGGCAGAGCAGAACATAATTACACAACGCACATTCTGACTATTGAAGTCCATTATCTCAAAGCAGGTGAATACATAGTTTGTCAATATTGACGCTCGGGAAAGTTATCATCCATAAATTTGAATTAATTTGCTCCGTCACGTACGTCATAGTATCAAGAAAATAAATTTATATATAGTAAAGTAGTAATTTTCAAAGAAATATGAGTCACATTTTAGTTTTTAAAATATATGTATATATCTGTTAAATATTTTAAATCTCAAATGGGATTTTGTATCAGGAAGAAAGACAATTTTGCATTCAGATTAAAAATATCTTCATGTACAAATCAAGAAAATGGCAGCCCCAAGGTATCGCTAGCAGACGTTAAATTTTGCTGAGAAAATCTTGATTTATACCCATCTCGTATATCTTAATGCAAAACTAAGTAGGACAACAAGAAGGAATAAATTACGTCTTTGAATATAAGCACATTTATATTTTAAGGTTAATTTCCCCTTTAAAGGGTGATTTTTTTTCCCTTCAGTTCCAATAATGTCGAGAGGTACTCTGAAGCGATATTTTCGTCTATACTGGTGTATTTTAAGACATTGTAATGCCATTCTGGCAAAAAATTATACAATACCTTTAAAATGTTTATTATCGTCGTATGATTTTAAAAAAATTTTTTTGTTTGTCTTCATATTTTATTCTGCTTTTTTAATGAATGTGATATGAATTTACTTTAACTTGAAATTCAACTCGACAGTGCTGATTCAGTGACTTGGAATCCTCATAAGATGATGGGAATTACTCTCCAGTGTGCTGCTATTCTTCTCAGAGAAGACGTAAGTATATATAAAAATGCACTGTGTTTTACTCCAACAGGGATTTGTAAACGCTTTTTCTTCTACCTTGTATACAAAAATGTACTAGAAAAAAAAAGTTTCTTGAGTAATTAATATTACATACTTAATATAAAAAAATTTAAAAAGTGATTTATTGTTAATAACGTTTCAAGAAAATAAAATAAACATACGAACATACAACCACGTACATGCACACACACAAAACAGCAACGTGTCTAAAAGAACTATGCTTTAAAAAATTAGACCACGGCCAATGTCATTTCAAAAAGCTTCAGAACACATTATACATGTATTTGTAGGCCTATATTTAAAGGTGTTTGAGATCGCAACAGTGTGTGAGTGCCATATAAAGATAAGTTCACAAAACAAAATTCACATTCATAAACAAAATTATCTTTTCTTTGATATTGAATCAATAGATTCTGAATGGACTGTTTTCAATTTTCTTATTCATGCAGAAATAAAGATTTCTTTCACAAAGATGAATTAAGCATGCCTTTTCATTCCCTATAACTGGGATTACAAAAGTACAGATAATATTTACTGTATAAAAAGAAATAAGCGTACTTACTTGTGTAAGAAGAGGAGAGACGCTGGACCTCGTACATATTGTGTGAGCGGCCGGGTTCGATGTTTTGAAGTTCATGTGTTAATCCATAAAACAAAAAAGTTCAGGCGACGGGAATGCGGGCTGGTCCGTTCAATTTCGTCGACTGGCCGAACCGGGCGTAAATGAAATTCACCATGACTCCATTAGATATATGAAGTATTTGCAAGTTGATTTCGGTACTGTTTCAGCTATTTCATCGAACTTTCCAAGATTGTAAGAAATGTAGACTTCAAAAACTGTTGATATAAGAAATCAAACAGAATACAGAGCAAAGACAATACCAAGATTAAGTCTTGTTTGACCCAGAGTCCGTTCGACTGCTAGTATGGCGAAACACGAGTATTTCCGTTATTCGCACTAATTTGCATTTCCACTTGACGTATTTCATAATCACCTGTCGCAGGGGTTCACGATTTAAATTCCAATAACAATAATAACAGAGAAAGGATAAAGAACTTTTAGAACAAAAACAAAACCAAATACGGACTGTTAAGAGAGAAATAAAATGAACTAAAAACTTGTCACGTATTCATTTTTCCAGGGCTGAAAGGGAGTTGAACCCTTGATTTTCTGTTTACGAGACAGACGCCGTAACCACTTGGCCACCAGGCCTCATTTCCTCATTGTTGTCATATTAGATGAAAAGATCAATAAAATAATATATTTATGTTTTTAAAAAAAATAATTCATGCACGCACACGATATGTGCTCAGGCCTGAAAGGGATTCGAACCCTCGATCTTCTGTTTACGAGACAGACGCCGTAACCACTTGGCCACCAGGCCTTACATGCCTCGTTTGGATTCACGCATATTTTTTTCTCTGCTCGCCGTTACTGCGATTAAATTGAAACAAAAATAATTGACGCATTAAGGCCTGAAAGGGATTTGAACCCTCGATCTTCTGTTTACGAGACAGACGCCGTAACCACTTGGCCACCAGGCCTCACCTGATTCAGCAATATCATTAAGCAACTATCACAAAACGTTTTGTCTGACAAGAGAAGATGAAAGACAGATCATTCCTCAAAATATATTGAAATGTTAACTCTCCCATAAAACTTGGTTTTGGGAGCATCAAAACAACTTAAGATTATAAAAGGATCATGGATGCAAAAAAATAAAATAGTAAAATTATAGTATTTCCTGACCATCAACAAACTCATCTTGTCTTCGTGGAAAATACCTTTCTCCGAATAACATGGGTGATAGGAAGAACATGAAGAGTGTTTTAAAAAGGGGGTCCAGCCCTCGTTTTGACAATCCCGGTCTTCTGTATAAAGAGATCTTCATCCATTATTGGGTTGCTTTTAAAGTTTAAGCATTAATTTTGATCCGTCCATATAGTTATCCCCCGCAGATGTATTAGAAATTCTTACTCTTAGAAAGCAAAACTTTTACTGCTGAGGCACTTTGTTTTAATTCAAATTATTATAAATGTAAAGCAAACAACAAACAAACAAAGAGTTGAAAAGTTTGCAAAAAATAACTAAATCTTTTTTTGTTTTTTTGTTTTTGTTTTTTTACTATGGAGTTTGACAAACTTTATTTCAACTGAACGCAGTTGAAAGAATATGAGGATATCTGTAGTGATAATGATGATACTATTTTACAGGGGTAACCTCGCTTTTCATAAGGACCGCTATTCATAAGGACCACTTATTAATAAGGAACGCTATCCATAACGCGTGACTAATTGAATAGCGGTTTTGTATGAATAGCGGTCCTTCTAAATAGCTAGCAAACCATAGACAAATTACCTCGCTATTCATAAGGACATCCATTCATAACGACCACTATTCATAACTATTCATAAGGACCGCTATTCATAACGCGTGTTAAATGAAGAGCGGTTTTCTATGAATAGCCGTCCTTGTGAATAGCAAGCGGACCCCATTTTACATTTAAATAGTGCTTTTGAGGAATATACTGTATACTGTATGTGGGTGACAATCAAATTAACTGCGAAATAGGGTTGTAGTTTTTTTTTCTATTTTGGTATTTTATTTTTTTAACTTCGGTAAAATTTCATTTATTTTGGGGGCCGGAGGAGGGAGGAGGGTACTCGATCTTTTCCATCAGTTAAGATAGAGCTAGCCTTTCTGTGTCAAAACTATGAATTGGAGCTGTCACATTTTCAGTTTCATTTTAGTTCATTTCCACAAAGCAGAATTTAAAAAAAAAATCGTTTAATTTACTTGAGAAAACAAAATGAGCGAAGCTACATTATGTATTTACGTTTAAAATCTAAGAATTTCGTAAAAGTTTTTCCAGGAGGCAAAATTATTTCAAGTAAATTATACGTGAGGAAATTAAGTAATCGCTTGGATGTTTTTTTCCAACTTATTTTTTTAATACTATTACTACTACTACTACTACTACTACTACTACTACTACTATCTGTTTACAGGTGATGCTTTTGAAGGGTACTGTTTAGCCTTTTATGATCGGAGTGAATTACAAAAATAGCTGTGAATGTACGAAATGACATCACTGAAATTTCAAAAATTATTCAATTTCCTGAGGAATCGTAAGAATTCCTTGCATACAGTGATACGAACGGTTTTAAAACTATCGACTTTAAAAAATTTTCCAACACTATTTGGGAAAGGACATTGAGCAAAGATTAGCTGAGTTGTATATCTATTGTCTCCCTTTTTTCATTCCCTAAAAAACACACCGCAAAATACAGAGAATGAATGTACTACCTAATTCTACACGTAATTTTTTTTTTTTTTTCCATTTTAGGGGCTGTTGGAGGACTGTAACTCGATGCGCGCCCCCTACCTGTTTCAGCAGGACAAGCACTATGATGTCTCTTTTGACACAGGGGATAAGACCATACAGTGTGGGAGGCATGTCGATGTCTTTAAACTGTGGTTGACGTGGAGGTCAAAGGTGACTAATATCTGTTTTGAATTATCAAAATGATAAGTGATGAAAAACCTAATTATATGGAATATAGTTAGCACACTAGAAAACAATATTCAAGATATTAAGTTCCGTATAATGCATACTAACGGGAAAAGTTAATATTTTATTGACCAGCAAACAAATTGTTGACATGTTTCAATAACAATTGGTAAATAGTGTATCCATTCATAGAGTTTGGATGAATATACATTTATACTGCGTATATTAAAGCTTTTTTCTAATGATTATCTGGGGGGGGGGTGGGAGGTGGTGTGTTTATTTAAAGGAAATTGTTCCCCTGCCTTTTAAAAAAGACATTCCATAACTGTCACAGAGCAAAATACGGATTTTTAAAAAACTTCTATATACCTGATAGGAATTGGCGCCTTTGAACCGCTGGACTGAGAAGCACACTTGTTGATCAGGGGTGGGGTAACAGGGGAGAGAATTTTTCCCCTCCCCCACCACTCCATGTTCCATCGCCACTGAACGAGTAACTAATATCCGAGATAGAAGTTTCTTATCATGTATGTAAAAGCCCGGTCAAGACATAGGGGTAAGGGTACCGTGGGGTTGTGGGCCGGATGCTGATATGCGAGAATTTAACCCCCCCCCCCCCCCCTCCTCTTACCACCACCTGTTACATCGCCATTGAATATTCGTCATTAAAACTTCCTATTATGCCATGTGTATAGTGGTGTACCCAGGATTTTTTAAAGGATGGTGTTTTTTTACTCCAAAATTCTCTGACAAGCAAAAAAAAAAAAAAAAAAAAAAAAGTTATCAGCATTTTGGCGTCAAAAATAAGCTTTTGCTTCATTTCTAAAGGGGGTGTTTTAACACCTAAAGGGGGGTGTTTTAACACCAAAAGGGGGATGTTTTAACACCAAAAGGGGGATGTTTTAACACCTAGAACAACTAAAAAACACCCCAAAACACCCCCCACCCGGTACGCGCATGCATAATATACAATCATTAAAGCAAAATCCCCGTTCAAGGTATCTTTGAACCTATGATAATGTAATGTTTAGCTGAAAACATCCTTGAAACATCATGAATAATTTCGTGATATATGTGATGATTAACAATGCATCTACATGTAGATAGGGAATGAGGAAAAAGTCACGTAAACAGCTGAAATTCAGAGTCGGAAAGCGTTTAGTGAGAAAGTCACCCCTTACTTTTACACGTTCACACTTTTCTAGATTTACAGCTAGCTTTATAGAGGAGACCAACCATTAATTTTTGAAGAAGTGAGAGTTTCCTATTTAAAAACAAAAGGAGATTTACGCAGTGAAAAAGATAAATGATTTCACAAGTAGCGGGTGCTACTTTATTGCGGAAAACAACAACACATAAAGCTCTTATGGATTAGATGAGGTAGCCATTTTGCATGAGCAAACTGAGATCGTTGGAAAAGATTTATTAGTAGTAGATGTACTGAGGCAGAAGAGTGTTCACGTGGTCTTTGATAAATATCAAGTTTTGGTGTAAAAATAAGCATCGTCTCGATGTTTCTTCCTCCTGATGATTTAACTAAAATGAAACTTTCACTATTTTTTTTTTTTTTTTTTTTAGGGCTGAGCGGAGGGAGGGGGGGGGTGTGGCCAAATTAATATTTTAGGTGGATATCAGCAATTCTATTACAGGAAAAATCCCCCTTTCGTGAGTCTTTAGGGATTTATAACCAATGACTGGAAAATCAGAACTAATTTTAGCAATATGATCCATTCCTGGTTCTCATACTTTCGTATATAGGGATGATTTAAATATTCTCGAGGGCACTTGGTAGCATTTATTAGCAACAAAAAAATTTCCTTCTTGCAATTCTGTCTTGTGCATTTAATATCGTAGTGTTATGGGGGTGTCGTAGTCACGTGACTTGACTGGCGATGTAAAGGTCATGGGTTCGAGCCCACATGACACAAAATGCCAATATTATCTACACCTCTTCATCCAGGTGTTGGGTGCCTGTAGGAAAAATTCGTGGAATGTTGTGAACACCTCACTATTGGTATAGCCATCATTTCTATCCCTAAAACATGTACAAGGTGCCGTTTAATCACTGTGATGTGCAAATAGCGTAAAGGTTCAGTCGGGGTGGGGGGGGGGGGGGGCAATAGTCTTAATAAGTGGATGAAATTCGAGGGAGCGGAATGACCGAGCCGGGAGAGTTACGGTGTGTGTTTGTGGGTGTGTTTGTGAGTGGGGATTGTATCAGGACAAATTCAAAGTATTTGGTCATTTGATGTCCCGTATGGACCGCATACTATGGAGTTATGAACTTTGATATAGATATAAAAAGTGTCATTTCACTTGATATGTGGTCGGATCCAACTTCTCGCATATAGGGGCTATCAACGTAATACAGTCACTAAGTATATCAAAATCTTAGATGCTGTCGGTAATGCATGAGACAAAATGAATAGCTTGGACTTGCCAATTATCTTCTTCTATCGTCCATTTTCTCTCCCCTTCCCCTCTACTCCTATATATTTCTCTCTCTCTCTCTCTCCTTCTCTTTATCTCTTTCCTTTTAGTCAACTGAGGATCACGTGTCACCCTAATATACGCCACCAATGACATTAATTGAACTGCACAGACAATAACGAGGAAAAAGGAACCGCTGAGATCTGCATATTTCAGTCATTTGTCGTCTTGGGCGCCATGTTGTCTTAATGGAGTACTTATATACATGCATTATAATTTGGGGAGGTGGGAGTGATTTGTCTTTTTCCTCACGCTGATTTCAGAGGGGGAGGTTAAAATGTAATTAACTTCTCCTTATTAAAACGTTTCAATCTTTTTTGCATCTAATAGGGAACAAGAGGATACGAGGCCCAGATCAACAAGCTCTTCGACTTAGCTCAGTAAGTAGGCTAACAAATGGATGCAAGATTAAAGAAAAAGTTCAAGTTTCTCGAAGGGATTTCCCCTTCAGAAGAATTATTTCGCTTATGTGTTTGTATTTGTTTAATTAATAGTGCCAGCATGTATCGTATGTGTGTGTGTTTTCTAAATCATGAAGGTGGGAATATTAATCAAGAAACTCATTTAAAAATCATGAAACAGTATAATGATTAACTCATATTTCACTTACAAAATGTAGGAATGTTAAATTTTAAGAAGCATTCGTTTTTTCCTCAGTGAGAATTGAACTTCTTTCGCAACACTGATAAGCGTCTGACCCTAATACCTCATATGATCCTGAATCCTTATGGTAATGTAGAGATAAGATGCACGTGGTATTAAGAGTAAGTACAGGTCGTCTGTCTAGATTCCATTTCCCCTGAGGGTGCAGATGTAGATGCTACGGGGGAGCTTTGAGTCTAAAGCCATCTATGACATTAAGTCATTATAATCTCAATCACACTCTCATTTCTTCCCCTTTCCAATTTCTTTCACTCTCTGTCTAATTCTCTCGGTCTTTCTTCCTACATACATTTATTTCTCCACAATGTTATCCCATTTTCTCAATAACTATTATATATTTCCTTGTCAACAGGTCAATGTGTTTCCACTCTATATTTCCTGTTTTTAAATCCATTCCCACAGATACCTGGTGGATAAAATCAAGTCGAGGGAAGGCTTCGAACTCGTGTATGAGAAGGTGAGTGAATTCTGTGCCACGCCCAACCCACAGGCCTTAATCGCAAGGGAAATGAAACGATAATAAATTCAGAATGATATATAGCCTACGATTAGTCAGTTAGCCCCAAAGTGATGTATAATCTCCTTTTAATCGTTCCTTTGCAGCCGGAGCTAACAAATGTGTGTTTCTGGTACTATCCGCCCAGTCTACGGGAGATGGATAATTGCCAGGAAAAACAGCTAAAGCTTCACAAGGTGAATTCTTTCATTTTGTACGAAATCGAGTAAGGATAAAGCTGTAAGAACGTAAGAATGATACATGGCTGTTTATCCACAATATGATTTTAGACATGCCTTACACAATGTTTGTTTTTGCGCTACTTACAGCTTAATTCAATATCTTTTTATTTAAAAAATGATTTTATGGGCCTAATATTCATGTACAATTTACTGTTCTTAGGAACATGTGTATCATGTTTATTATACATTTTATTCAGTTTACTGACATGATAGGGCAGTGGCGGATCTACATAGAGGGAAACCGGCCTATGCCCCCCCCCCCCTTTTGCTATGCCCCCTCTTTCACAAAACCATGGATGCGCCCCTGTGATAGGGTATCCGATGGCATGTTTGTAGTTCCAGATTCATTTCCCTTCAATGAATCATACATGTTATATTATAATGGGACTGCCCTTCTTAAAAATATATATACGCCTATTTTCTACGTTAAGGCGAATCCTAATAATGCGGTTTATTCCGTCACAATAGAAATTCGACGTTAAGGCAAAGGCGAACGTGAACAATAGGCTGAGCTAAAAGGATTCGCCTTAACGTCGATTCGCAAAAAAAATAGATTTAAAAACATTATTCATCAAACAACATATTGATATTGATACATATCACTGTTGGTACCTAAAAAATCATGAAACTTTTTTTGTTCCTGGCTCATTGTCTAGGTTGCCCCAGAGATCAAGGCGATGATGATGAACAAGGGAACAGTGATGGTGGGCTACCAGCCACTAGGCAGCAAGGTCAACTTCTTCAGAATGATCGTCAACAATACAGCGTCTACCAAAGCCGACGTCGACTTCATGTTGGACGAAATCGAACGACTCGGAAAGCCGCTGACGTGGGACGCTTAATGATACATGGAAGAGTAGTTGATATAGGGGATGCTCGTTAATTCATGATTCAATACATGGAATATGGTTCACTATTTTATATTCCTAATATCGAGCCTTTCTCCATTTCGGAATTCCGAACCCTTTTTTATCATTTTGAAATTTGAACCCAATATCATTTTCGGAATGACGAACCCTGTCGAATTTTTGGAATTACGAACCTTATTCTATTTTCGCAATTATCAATTATGAATGAATCATGGGAAGTAACGAACCTTTGGATTAATGAACCTTCGATTGAACAAATTGTTGGAAACTCTGAACATTGGGGGGGGGGGGGGGTAGCCTCCCTACTTTGACAATATGAGCCAAATGACTTTACAACATGATATTTCAATTTATTGGAGGGAGGGGCCAAAACACATTTGTTTTTGACAGTAAGAGTATTGTAGTTAGTCATTCAGAAATACATGCCAATTTTCTCACATTGTAAGAATATCCTGGTGGTTTATCATGACAACAAAACGATAACATTCTTTCATTTTGTCACTTGCTGACTTTTCTCAATGTAGGGCAGTATTTCGCCCGCGACCTTACAGTCTGTACTATAGTCTGGGCCCTGTTTCACAAAACTTGTTATCAATAACAACTGCCCCATTTCTATAACAAATTTGCTCTCTGCCAGTCAGATTCAAGGATTTCAGTAGCTTATAACAGTTATTGAAACTTGTTATTGATAACAAGTTTTATGAAATGGGGCATTGGAGTTGCTCGAAATCCGAGTTACGATCATAAAAACTATATTCATGTGGTTCAGCAGTAGCCCTTCAGAATTATATTGCCGTAGTGCATAATATTTTACCGATTGTGTACTTTTAAAAAAACAATGTGCAGGTTACCAGCATTTTATTTTCGTAAATATGACAAGTCATTAAGGATGTCAAAAGATGTCTAAAATGTTAAATGAAGTGAAATTAACAAAGAAAAACAAACGTCAAAAGCATAATTCTTTAGGGTATAGATTATCACGGCGAGATTCATTTTACGTTTTTATCTGCGCTTGCCAATGATAATACAAAACAAGGAATAAGAAGAGGAAAATGATTCTAATACTTACGAATAATTTGCCTAGAAATTAGAATAGTAATTACAATTATATTTCAGGTCTAATTTAGGGAAAATCCAAACACAGATTTTGAAAAAAAGACTTTTCGAATATACTTGCATTTCGCTCCGGATATTCAATTTCAGCTAATATTTGAAAATGGCAAAAGAATTTGCAGTAACTTATACAAAATTATTGATTTTTGAGGATTTTTTTCTCGATATGATGCATCAGTACTATGATTAAGGGCTTGAATGAATTCACTGACATCTTTTACTTTCTTTCTGCGTATCGTTAGGATAGGGATTTTTAGTATCTCTTTTTTTTATTTCATTTTTTTTCCTCTTGCTCTCCACTATGATAAAATCATAGGTTGGTTAACAATGACCTCATTCTAAAGGTGGGTTTTCACGGGGCACGCGAACGATTCGCGAAGGATGCGAATGTCGAAAAAATGGCAAAGTCCAACATTCGAGAAGTTTTTCTCCGAACGTTTCGCGACAATGGAGCCGTAAACCATTCTTGCGCAGTTTGTGCGTAGTTCTCACAACGTATGTGCGAATGTCGTGTGTAGCGTTGTGGAACTATGGTCAGTCTACATACACAAAGAACACACGACTAAAATGCGAACAACACGAGAAATGATCTGACCAACTTCACTGCTTTCGCGAGACATGTGCGAGACATTCTCCAAACTGTTGGAATCTGTTTGAGGTTTCACGAAGATTTTGCGAACATCACGCACGTCGTGAGTAGGTCGTGCGCATATTATGACAAAGGTTTTCAGACATTTTCAAGTGCAAATCACGAACAAATCACGAGCCGGGATGCTGGAAACATTCGCAAGAAATTTCAAACTTCTTTGATATTCCCGTCGAACTAAAAACGACTCCCGCGAACAATTAACGACGCTTCCGAACCCCCGCGCATGTTTGGCGAACTTTTGGAGCTTAAAATACGAATGTTGGACTTTGCCATTTTTTCGACATTCGCATCCTTCGGAAATCGTTCGCGTGCCCCGTGAAAACCCACCTTTATCACCAGACTTACATGCGATAGAGCCAACGAGAAAAGCAAGATCGGCCTCTTGGGCCGTCTCCCTCCTCATTTCTGAGGGTGCACTATAGAACGAACAGACTGAAAGCCCATGAGAACGATATGTCGGTGCTTGTTGGCCTTCTTGTCACTTTTCAGAGAGTTCACCAAATCGATGTCCCACAAAATCGACATTTTCTTTTCGTCCTGATGTATTTCTTTGTTTTGTCGGTCTCACGGGCTGTTGAATCCCCGGGCTGTCATTCCCATGCGCATTTAGTCTCTTGGATCTTTGGAAACAGTTTATCTTTCAATCTCTTTTATGTATTTCTCCGTTTTGGGGGTCGATCCGTGGGCTGTCGCTTTACTGGAATGCCCCCCCCCCCTTAATACGAAAATGTCCTGTTTGTATCTCGTAGAGATGTAATAACTGTAGTTTTTTTTTCACATTATCAAGATTTATATAATAATGGGTTAAGTAAGAAACATCAACTTTAGCTGCTTTACCCTATATTTTTGTCGAGAATTTTTGCATGGAATGTAAATTTTTATGTATAATCACTTTTTTCTTCAAATTTTTCTATTTTATTAGCAATCATTATTGAAGATTACTTAGTGTACAAGACGATCGATGAGTCTGAGTATACACTTTGGGCCAGTGGCGTACCCAGGATTTTTTACAGGGGGGGGGGGCATATTTTGTCAACTGTCAAATTCGGATAGGAGGGAGACCCGTATTTTTTTTCTTCTCGCCAGCCCTCCAAAACTCGCTTAGTGTGGGGGGGGGGGGGGGAGTTATCAGATGTTTTGCTCCATGATTGTCTGGCAAGCAAAAACAAAAACAAAAACAAAAACAAAACAAAAAAAAAAGGTATAAGTCCGAAAAGGTAGGTCCATATTTTTTTCGCCAGTCCTCCAAAAGTCGCTCAGTTTGGGGGGGGGGGGGTGGCAAAAAAATATCCCCCAGCGCTCAAAAAGTCGATCCTTGGGGAGGGGTATCAGATTTTATGGGGTCCAGAATTCTTTGACAAGCAAAAAAAAAAAAAAAAAAAAAAAAAAAAAAGACCTAAAAGGGGGACAAAATTTTTTTTCTGTCAAAAGTCAGGGGGGCACTCTGCCCCCTGCCCCCCCCCCTTGGGTACGCTAGTGCTTTTGGTATAGAGTGACATGGTATATTATGGACAATGCTACGCATAATGCAGACACGCGAAATATTGCGTGATAAAAACTTCTCTTCTTCTCATCTTAATCTCATAATTCTACTTTCCAGCTCCTTTTCTTTGTTAAATGGGGACCTAACTCGACAAGCCTCGCTTTTAATAGGTTCCCCCATAAGTGTATATACTGTATGCGTTTATTACCTCTACTGGAAGATGTTTATTACACTGAGCTGTTATTATGTATTATCCTTTGTATTATGCCATTTGATTTATATACTTATATTTTGCTTTCTCATGTACAAATGTAAACCGATCGTGGAAACAAATAAAATCAAATCAAATCAAAAAATCAAAAAATAGTGATATCAAAAGAGAACTATACAGAATGTATATATTAAGATCATAATAATTTGTACACATCGGAAGTATAATGATAGTGATCGGAAGACTATGTACATATAAATATTATATTCAAAGTGTAATTGTCTATTTGATATACTCAATTCTTTATGCAATAACGCGTAAGATTAATATATTGATTTTATTGATTGAGTATACTGCCCTACTTTAACAAGAGAAAGCAACTCTGAAATTGAACAAGTTTTATTTATTCATTTATTTCATTTAGTATTCTGTTAACAAGGTAGTACTTGCAACACTGTTTATCCTTTTATTTATTTTTTTTTTTTCAATTTTATTTTTCTCCTTAAAAATACACAGAAAATTAAATTACCAAACACTTATTAGTTCTGCTCACAAAGTAAAACATGGAAATACCTTCTTATTGCCATAACTTTTTTTTCTGTTTCCAAGTGTTGTCCCATTAACTTTGGCAAATTTGCAGATGAGAGTTGCTTCCTTTGGTCTAGATAGGGCAGTATCGTAAATATTAAATGATTCATGCCATAATCAGTTAAATCAACAATCGAAAAATTTGGCAAACCAATGAAATTTGCGTGTTTTATGAATATTATGTTTCCTTCTCTTAATACATTTTGTCAAAAGGAGCTTAAATGTCCATCCGAACCCCTTTTATGAAAACGTAGTCTTCTGCTTTCAAGATAGTACAAGCAACAAGTTTGACCATTAGGAACGATCTTTCTTCGTAACAAACTAGTGTATTGTACGAATGAGTGAAGTTTAACTCTCTCTCTCTCTCTCTCTCTCTGTTCATTTCGTGAAATGATGATGTTTTCGGACATTAAAAAGCTTAGCCTAACTATCTTCTTCATGGTCGTCTACCG
This sequence comes from Heliocidaris tuberculata, assembly GCA_025618425.1. Lineage (NCBI taxonomy): Eukaryota > Metazoa > Echinodermata > Echinoidea > Camarodonta > Echinometridae > Heliocidaris > Heliocidaris tuberculata. Next base: position 34,255,146 of record CM046832.1, read on the forward strand.
AAATAATGTTACTTGCTTTCTAGATTTGGTTAATCTTTAGTCGTGCCATTGACTTAAGTAGTGTAAAGCTAACAGGCTGGTATTGAGTTTGGCTGACATAACATGTAGTTTTCAGGACGCAGTGTAACCTACAATTTATATGAACAGCAGGTTTTTGTATTTTTCAAGTCAATTAAAAGTAACATCTGATATAATTCAGAAATGAGAATTTTGATGGTTATCGTTGTCTTCACATTTACCAATGCTGTTATTGTTGTTGATATAGTTACCCTAATTATATTGTGTTGCTCCCGCTGTAGCTGTTCATGTCTTACCTACATTTCAAACAATCCGTCCTGACATCCTTTTAATTTTAGGATTGTTTTATTCTTGATGTATATAGTAGAATCACCTCTTTTTGATCGACAACTGTATTATGAATTGAAATGTTGTTCTTTAAAAGCCTAAGTACAGTGTACGCTAAAAGTGATACATGTATTATAGTGCAAGTTATTATATAATTAGTAGCCGTATGTAATAAAAGTGAAAAGAACTACATTATTTCAGACTTGTCATTAATCTGTTGGGTATGACGATGGGATCATATATGAGTAAAGTAATTGTAGATATTGGTAAAAAAAAAAAAAAAAAACTGGACTCGAAACCCCGGTTATAGACTGGAAAGATCATTTGAATTTATGATAAAAAA